>CM031234.1:550528552-550988552 GCA_018340775.1 Taxus wallichiana var. yunnanensis
ATTTCATTTCATCATTACTTTATCATCTATTGTTTACCTAGCCACCTATTGGCCTTATCCAACACTTCCACCTCCATATACCCATTAAAATCTCACCAAATCCTACCCACCACCCAATACCTCATCCCAACTAACAAAATCCTTTGTACAAATCCAAATCCTTTTGTCAATCCCCCATTTTTCAGACAATCACAAAGGAGACCCAAAGATTGTTTTGTGGCATTCCCATATTTCCACAAGAATCCTTAACTCTGTCGTTTGGTCACCCTTAATCGACATCGGTCTTTTTATTTTCCCATACAACCCAAAATAGAGACTTACCCACCTAATTTTACCTCACCCTCATCCACCTCGTGATTTACTTGAGACCTCTCACAAACTTGCGAGAGACCTAGAACCAATTACTTGACCTTTGGATCTTATTTTAGTCTACTTTCGCTAGATTAGATCTATTTCTTATTGTGTTTCAAGTGAGATACCTAAATCATTTCAAATTACAATAGGATTTACTTTATTTATAGCATTAAATTGTTTAAAACAATGGACTAACCGCCATCTAGGAAGTATCACACTTCCCGGATCTAGCATACGCTAGGCGCTTCACTTTGCACATATTGTTTAATTCCTTCTCGGTGGCCTTGCTTTTATTACGGTGTAGTTCCTCCTAGCCAAAGGAAGTTCTCAAAATTATTTGTGGATTTGGAAGTCATATGTGTGCAACAACCCATCAACCGAGAATTTGAATAGGTATTCCTCCTATGCCCGTTACCCTATTTGTTTCATCATCACTTCAAAGAAACGATCTAGAATTAGGTGAAACAATAAGATTAAAGGTCTTTCAATTAAAATTAGTTAGTTATTTATATTCAGGATCAATTCACAAGTGCACAGGAGAATAGCTACATCTAGGCTACCTTGCTTGTTATAGTTCTATTCTTAGATTAATTGCTCATTATCTGAATTTATTAGATTAGTCACTCTTTAATTTCATTCAAATTCACATCTTTGAAAATACAAAAAGAAAAAGCATAGCGTAGATTTATTTTCATAATTAGTTTACTTCATTCAGTTAAGTTTGGTTATTTCTTGCATGACAATTACGGGACCTAGAGAGCCCAGGGATTACATATTCGAACTAGTAATACCTCAGCCGAATCTCTTCACAACATTAACAGAGATATAGATCAAGGTCTTAGAATTCACGTCTTCCAAACAACAACAAACCCACAAACAATTAGTGAGAAATTGAGAGAATTAAACATCAAAGATGACAAAGCATATGAATTCTGGTCAAATCAACCCAACTATAGATTACCTTGATAGGATATCCACATGACCATACAAGAACCTAAAAGAGAGCAAACATTTGGTTGTGATCCATTAGTTCCACAGCCAGATGCAAGAGACCTTCTTATTGATATAGACATAGGCTTACGCATACAAGTTGTTAGAACACTCGTAAGGTATTCCGAGAAGATTGCACAACTCCTGGTATTAAACATACAAGCTAAAAAATCTTATTACTACTGATTAGTCAAGAAGATATTGATTCTTCACGTGGCCATAAAAGGTCCACAATAACCACAAACTTACGGTTGTGATCCCTAGGTCCCACAACCCAATGGGCCTGCTAATCAATTAGACATTGACACCAGTTTGCGTACACTCATATTTAGGTCCTCACCACTTCCGTCTAGACATTATCACACAGTTTTCCATGTTGAACATAGCAGCTGATCAAGATAAGATTTTTTGGACTAGACCAGATAATTTCCCAAAACATTTGGCGATTCCTTATGCCTCGCACCATAATTTTCATGCACTTATCTAGAAATCTACATGAGCTACTTGCGGTCATTTTCCACACGTCCAAACCAATAAGTAGAATCTCAACAGAGCTCGACATTGATTGGAGCCTCTGAGTGGCTATTATATCTGAACAATCCATTACACCAATTCAGGTTAGGAGAGATTTCTTTTCCTTGGACTCGCAGATCCCATTATTGCGTGTTGAGGATATAATATTTCCTAACTAGTTTGTCCACATCCGCATATATTTCATTTCCACGCCTATCTCGCACGACCTCGGAAGTTCGTGGTATGGAGAAAGGATACTTGTCGATTTTCATGCTCTGTCACTTTTCTATCATATAGTAACATCTAAAAATTACCCAAACATACCTCATATGCCATGATATACTTTTTTTCATGCTTCCATGAGCTCAAATGGCTCCAATCCACATTGTCACACCTAAAAGTTGTCATACACTCTTCCAATGAGTACTGTAATATGATCAACCACTTGTACTGCACTATGCCACTATTGTGAGTTTCTAATAACCCTCAAAACATGTTATCCAACATGTCATCATGCTTCCCAAGCAACCAAGAAGCTCACACTTCTAAGAAACACCTCTTAGGCACCTGTATGGGTTTGCTAAAACAAGCATACCTCACCAATCTCATTGTAGAAGAGCTCATAAACATCTGAACCATCATGTTAGCACCACATACATCATCATGACATCATCCTACAACATTCAATTTTTCATTAATGTTGTTTTGCATCAATGAAAACACCTACTAGGACACCATGCCAACATTAAATGTTTATACGTTTGTTATGGGTTGTAGTGGCATCTCATCCCTATTTCTAGGCTTACCTATTTTCTAACAATAGTCACAAACTTTGAAAAATTCCTTAGTTTCCTTATACAATGTTTCCCAACATAAACCTACCAAGAAGATCTTGTGCGTTGTTGTTTTTCCCCGGATAGTGTCCTCCAGGTATTCCCCATGCGCTTCCTTCATGATAAATTTGTGCTCATGCTCTAGTAGACATCTATACATGACTTCATCTCGACCCATCTTGTACAGGTCTCCTCTAATGAGATGATATGGCACTTTGCGCATGGATAGAAATTTACTTCTTTTCCAAGGTCTTTATTCCATCAAGTGTTAGTCTAGTGTGCAAGAACAATACAATATATTTTAAGTCTTTCGATTCGTGGTTCAATCTAAATAACTAGGCATCTGGCATAGTATCTTCTATGCTTTGCACATCCTCCCCAGATTTAATCCTTGATAGATGATCGTGGTCTAAAATTTCTCTTCCGGGCTTCACTATAACTTAAAAATCAAAATCCTCAAGAGAAGAATCCACTGATAGATGTGCCCCTGCAAAATCGGCTTATTGACCAAGTACTTCAATGTTATATGATCACTAAAATATAAATTGTGTGGCCAACAAGTATTTCCTGAACTTATGAAGTGCGTGTATCATTAAAAATGCTTCATACTTCGTATTGGTGTAGTTTTACTCAGCGCATCAATTTCTTTCTTTCAAAACATATGGGATGATCAACATTACCTTCACCTAGCTATGTCAATACTGCTCCAATTGTTGTACTAGAACCATCTACATGAACATGAAAGGGCTTATTCCAAGAATGGAATCATAAGATAGGTGTGTTGGTTAGCCTCTCCTTCAGGTCTCAAAAGCTTATTGTTGTATATCTCCCTAGTAAAACTTTACCTTGGATTTCAACAACTCTTTAAGGGGCATGAAAATCTTAACATAACCTTTAGTAAACTTCTTGTAATATCTAGTGTGCCCCAGGAAACCACACACCTCACTCTGATTAGTTAGCTCTTCCAACTCCAAAATAATTGTAATCTTAGTTGGGTCCACTAACAATCCTTCTTTGCAAATGATATGTCCAAGTAAAGTACCAAAAGGAGTTACAAAATGCACTTCTTGATGTTTAAAGAGATGTAAGTTTCTTGCATCTTTCAAACATAAATATTAGGTTATCACAATTATATTTCACCAGCCCATAAATGGTCTAATCATCCAAGTATACCTATAAAAAATTGTGAATAAAATATTGGAAAGCTTGAAGAACTATGTGCGAGAACACTGTTGGCACATTCTTCACCTAAAGAGCATGATGGTATATGAAGCTTCCCCATTCAGTTGTAAAGGTGATATTCTCTCGATCTTTGTGTGTAATTCATACCGATGGTAGCCGAGAATCCATCTATAAAAGAATAGATTTTGTGCCCCGTAACACATTCTAAGATCTCTTCAGTGAATGGCATGGGAAAAGGATCTATGACATATGAAGCATTGAGTACCCTGTAGTCAACATAGATCCTTATCGACCATATTTATTAATGTTAATCGCCATGGGGCTTATCTATTCAGATTCCTCAATAGGATCAATAATGTTTGACTTGAGAATCTTATCAATTTCCTCTTTCACCTTTACACACAAGTTCAGATTCATCCTGTAAGGCCTCTTCCAAACCAGTCATGCACCCTCCTCAAACTTAATTTTCATTTCCCCCAATGATGGTTATACACCTTTCAATTCATGGTATCCTCAAGGAAATGGATCGTGAAAGTCACGCAAAGAACTCTATAATCTTTGAAACTTTAGGTTCATACCAATAATCACCAAGTATCGCCTCCTTAAGTGTGTCCTCAGTCCCAATGTTCACTTTTTTATCTTTAAAGGCACATGTTATGCACACACCTGCTCATCTATAGAATCCAACACCTCATGCATAACCTCTATATGTTTAATATCTAGGTCTTCAACTTCCTCATCATCTATGAGGTAGACAAGATTTCCCTTCTCTTTTTCCTTCCAAGCACACCCCAACTGTGTCTCTTTTATTTCTATTAGGTACTCGCACACCTCGGATCAACCTCACCAAACAATTGAAGCATAACCTCCTCATATTTTGTGTTATCTCAAAAATTAATGCAATTCATGATTTACAATGCCTCATGAACTGGTGGTTTAGTAGAAAAATAATCAAAAGTATGAACAATACCTTCAATCAGGTCATGCCAACTTGTTGTCTCTTTCTTCAACTCAATATGTACATACCAAGCACATGTGCATTTGCACAAAGTAGAATAAAACTTGTGTACCCATAGAGATGATGTAAAATCATCTTGCCCTTGCACCCAATTACTTTCATAGCTGTGAACATGTACCAGAGGAGGGGTCTTTCCATCATAATCCTACATTGTTAAATGGAGATTACTCTGGAAACCTTGTATAAAATTCCACTTTGATCTCACGCAAGCCCAATAAATTGTCTTTATGTGTCTCCCACCATAACATTTTTGTCCCAAAAATGCATATATCATCATATTTCTTATATCACCTTCATTATACCATTGTACTTCCATCACGTGTAAGAATGACTCAAGCTTCTCCTCTCTAGTATATTTTGGCAAGATGGTTTTACCCAACCTCCTAATTATGTGCACCTTATCATTCTAGTAACTCTTCTATGTACCTCACACCCAATCACTTAATAAGTACCATGGGCCCGATAATCATAAGCCAAACTAGTTATATCATTCATAAACTACGTGTCTTCCCAATAAAGCACCCCTTCTTTTGATGGCTCCATATTCTCAAGGTCGTGCATCATATGTGGATGGATTCATTGAGATATTCCTCATTGACATGCTCTGTATAAGGCCTAACCTTTGCATTATCCAAGGGTATCACAACGCATTCATCCTTGTTCTCAAAATTGAGGTATCTTTTGTTGAAGCACAAAATGCATTATTATCATAGCACTAAGGATTGCCAAATAGCGCAAGGAAATTATCTGCTTCCCCAAGCTCAAGTACCTCAAAGTCACTTGTGAACTTAGCTCTTTGAATAGTGATAGAAGAATCCTCTATCACCCCAATGGGTATGGGCCTTGTTTTTTATCCATATACAACACATTTGAGGATGGATGCAATGGTGGCCTTCCCATTTGGTTCCAAGCATCAAGGGTGAGAACATTGACTTTTGTGCCCGTATTAATAAGAGTTATCTCCTTGTTGTCATATTCATGGTCTTGTGGTGGTAAATTAGCATGTAAGATCTAGCTCTCCATTTCACGACATCTTTTCTCACAACCATTCTCCAAACAATGGTATGATGTTCTCTTTAATCGAGCATTTTTCATATTTCTCTAAGATCATCATCATCCTTTGTGGTAACTCGCACTTTCCCTTTGCATGTTCCCTCTCACGTGTTTGTTCCTTTAAACATCATATATCTCCTTGAAGGTCCCCGATAACACCCATGGTCTCTTGATAAACTTACTTCTACCGTGGGCTACATCTGGATACTTTGCATGTACCACTTCTTCCCTTCAAAAATTGGTCTTTCCTTTCCTTTCCCATGCGTGCGTGATGCTTTTGCACACATAATAACTAATAAAGGTTGAATTTTAGGTTCAACCATCTTCTTAGGTGCCTATTGCTCTTGTTTAGCGTGCTCTACCTTGATCACGGTTATATGCTTGTCCTTTTATTGTTCTTACACATATGGGCATATAGATCTGGACAATCGTCATCCTTGTGTGCCTTTCCATAGTACGTGTCAACCCGATTCTTTAGACACTCGTGATGATAATGATAAGGAAATCCATATGTATAACATGTCCCTTGTAGAGAACTTTCACAACCTCCATGGCCTATGGTTCGAATCCACCTCTAAAACCTCCATTTTCATTGTTGTGTGTCTCACTAGCATGTCCTTCTTCCACCTATGAGCTACTTGCCATAGTGGTATGGCATAACCCTATTTCGCATGCTTCATAGATATGATCAATCAAATGGAATTCATTTGTTCCATGGGTATGTGCATCATAGATCTTGCAATACATGGAGGCATTCTTCTACATTACATGATGTAAAATGGACAATTATGGACATCATGATTCTTATGACAAATCTCATAGTATGTCAACAATGCATACATATTCCTGCATGGGCAGCTATCCTTTGTATGTCCTTCTGTTTTGCAATTAGTGCACAATTTCCCATTGCATGTATCATGTGTTGAACTGGCAGACAATTTCTCCAATTGAGTGGTCATTGCTACTATCTAAGCTTCAAGGAAGGAACTTACCCCTGTGTTTACACTTCCTACTACTTCATCATGCAACGCTTCTTCCAAGGCTTCGTGTAAATCATTGAATGTCTTGTGTGAAACAACTCTCTAGAAAGGGGTTAACAAACAACTACGCATGTTGGATCTAATGAATATCATAGGAAATATTAGAAAACAAGGCATTGAAAAATGTGTCATATTTTCGTACACTCTCAAATAGACCCTTCTTAATACCCTTCAAAGCGTTAATACTCTATTGCTCAAACTTAGGTATATGAATCTCAGCTAAGAAAGTTGCATACAATACATCATAGTCCACTATTGTTTGATGTGGATCATATTTCCTATACCATTTATGTGCACGCCTTGAAGTGTGGTTTCAAATTGACTTGCCTTCCGTTACTAGAGATATTATGCCCTTAGCTCTCCATAATAACTCACACTTATGCACATGTTCACATGCATCTTCCATTCCTCTATATTCCAACAATAAAGAAACATCTCAAAGAATATTTGAGGGGTCTACTGTTGTGGTTGCTAAGGTTGTTGTAATGGCTACTATGGTCCTTATCCTGGAGTGGGGCCTCATCCTAAACCTAATCCTCCACAAGGATTAACTCCATGCGGTGGCTAACCTGAACCAACAGAGCCTCCCGTCAGCCGTGACCTAGGGACCTATTAAAGAACTATTATATATCCTTATAGTAGTACTAAGATGCACACCAATTGTATTTCCTATATCCCCACTAGTAGTATTAATTCCAATGCAGAGCGTGCTACTACTCTAACCTTTCAACGCACTTACCAAATGGGTTACAAACAAACTCTATCCAAACATGGGTGCCTATTGTGTTGCCATATGCACATCCTTAATTGTTATGCTTCTTGAGTTGATACCAATATATGCCTACATGTATCCCTACCCTAATGTGGTGATACTTGATTACCTTCCTACTCACCTTCACTATGATGATCTTCTACAACAACTTCTAGATTCCAAGCACCTTGCGCAAGGGCTAGGTGGTCAGGTTGGGTTAGATGTGCACCCATGGTTCTCATTCTCTCCTCATACTCACTCTCATCTAATACTAAAGGGTTCCTTCTATTGTGCTTCCCTAATATTGGTAATACATGATTATGCGATCCCTCACCTTCTATAGGGTTCTCATCACCTCCTCCAGCTTATCATTCCCCTCACTCTCAATGCTTATTCAATTTCCCTCTCTTGCGCATCATTATATCTAATCCATATTTCTTATCTCTCTCTTTCTTATATTTAATCTAACTCCATCCTTCCCAAACCCGCTTCCTACCCCTATACATGCTGGGTTTTTATCCTGTCATCAATAAGTTCTCCATTCCCGACTTGATCATAAAGATCTTGATAGTTACTAGTGTCACACATAAATATGATCCCCTTGGCTCATGTAAAAATAAAAACTATGCTTCCTTAGGGCACAAGTATGTAAAATCATGTATTCTAAGGTATAATTGTGTATCACACCTTTCCATCGATGATTTATAACTCTAGTCCATGGCGTATCCAAATCTGAGAGTGCTTGATATTCGTCCTAGTTCCATAATTGCTTTCTTCCTATCCGGACACCTTTTTTATCGATGTAAGTAGTTAACCACTGGTACAACTCTACTAGAAATAAATTGAAGAACATCTCATACAAGCAATCATAGAGGTTTTCTTCCACCCACTTGAACAAATTAAAGTTGGGTCCAATGTTGTATCTATGAGCAAATGTGCCCTGACCATCATGCACCCAAAGCTCAATATTCTCCAAGGACAAATGAAACGCCATGTGTATGCCACATCCTAAGAGTAGAAAGAAAAGAGGTCCCGAAATAGAACCAAAATGTAGTCTTGTTTTAGCTAATACTTAGCTAGGTGCTAGCACTTCACCTAAAAAAATTGAGTGCTCATGCAGCCACTAAGTCCTTCCTTTTTTCACTCACATGATGTGGTTAGTGAAAACATAATCATAATAACCATTATAACATGCAAGAATGGAGATACAACATATAAGATTGGCAACACATATAATAAGGAAGTTAATTAACATATATAATCATTAACAACACTTGAATTCCCAAAATACCATACTCGGATGTGGTAACCCTTGTAATCCAAACATAATTATCCATCATAAATGCAAATCATTACATAACAACTAAGTTGATAACATCCATACTTCACCGGTAACTAAGTTGATTTAAAATTTGTAGTTACCATAACTTTCACCGGTAACTCGATTGAGATAAAAAAAATTTAAATGTGTGTTTTTTTGAGCTCTTTACATTGATAATATCAAAAATTGTAAAAAAAAAAAAATTGACTCACGGACGCATTTTCGGTGGAAACCGATGTCCATTGTTTTACTATGGATAAGTTGATACGAATTGAAAAATTTGAAGGCAAATATTTCCATACATGGCAGGTTAGAACTCAATTGTTGTTGATTAACAAAGATCTATGGGAGATTGTAGAAGGAAAAATCAATAAACCACACGACGTAGATGAAGCAACAAAATGGGAAAGCAAGGATCAAAAATCAACAACAATTATTGGCCTAGGTTTATCTGATGCCTACCTGCATCACATAGATCTAACAAAGACATCACATTTGATCTAGAAAACATTGAGCAAACTTTTTGGGTCACAAGCAGAGAGCGCAACAGTGGCACTCAAGCAAAAGTTTTTCGACTCAAAATGGAGGAAGGAGAAAGTATGGTGGAACATATCAGTAAGTTTCATTCTATTTCAAATCAATTAGCTGGAATCAAAGTTGATGTTCTTGATGATGATGCAAAAGCGGTATTACTTAATAGCATGCCTCCTAGCTATTCTAATATGGTATTCACTTTGAGCAAAATAAATCCGAGTCTAGAGGATTTAATTTCTTCTTTGATAGAAGAAGAAAATAGAACCAAGAAGATTGATCTAGAAGAAACTGCAATGTATGGTAGAAACAAATCATATGCTAAAGGAAAATTCAAGCCTTCTTTTAAACAAAAATCAACCTCCCAAGGTCCACAAAAATTTCTTTGTCACTATTGTAATGTTCCTGGACATGGTATTATGTATTGTAAGAAAAGAGCACAAGATTTAATTGATGGTAAATTGAAGGATAAAGCCTTCATTTCTGAAAACAAAGACAAAGAAAGTGATTGGGATATGAATTCTCCCCACTCTGATAATGAGGAAACAAATGCTCAAAGAAAGTGATGAAGACTTCTTGTATTAAGTAAAGAGTGCATTCATTGGAGGACAGAGGCAACGGAGGCTAGAGGTCAATCAGCGACCTCTCATCAATCACCAACAATAGGGCCACACGAAGTCAGTGGTGGAAGTGTGTGTGTGTGTGTGTGTGTGTGTGTGTGTGTGTGTGTGTGTGTTTTATTTCAGATTTGCAGTTTATTTCAGTTGTGTGCAATATGATTTCAGAGTTCCTATTTGAATAAGTGAAATGTTCACATTGAGGGGGGGAACTGGAACATGGTCTCAATGTTTAATTTTCCCTCTATTCAGTTTGTATTCAATGCGTGGTTCCTACATATTCCCTGAAGGAAAGACATAGTGGACAGACGAAAGCACAAAGGAAAAGCAACAACATGATTTTTGGGTTGTTGGTTGTCCTGTAAAACCATCCTTTGTTTTAGGTTGTTGGTTGTCCTTGTAAAACCATCCTTGCAAGTTGTTGGCTGTCCTACAAACCCATCCAGATCATGAGCACACATAGGCGACAAGCTGCAAAAGAAAGTGTGATTATTTTCTACATTGTCAACATTAGAGGAGTGTATATGGGAATTAATAATGTTAACAATAGGGGAGTGAATGTTAAAAATATATTATGTAACATTATTAATAAATTTTAATATTATTAATAATGAGTTACTACAACTCATATTAATAATATAGTTAATAGTTGTGTGTGAGTGAAGTTGTTGAATAAACAACTCATGTAGTTATTTAGGTTTGAGAGATTCATGGAGAGTGATATGAGGGATTGAAGATGAAGTTTGACTCCACCTTTGTAGGAGATCAAACATTATAAAATGTAACCTCTATCATTGTAATTGATATCCCGAATGAATTCTTAATTTCTATATATTATTATTCGGTATTTATTTCTCATATTATTGTGTAGTTTTTATCACACTCACATCATAAGATTACTAAATACAAGAGTGTGTCACCTATTTATACATAGTGGGGACTTTCCCTTCACCATTTACATGCATTATTTTTAAATATAAAGCGAAATATTATTACCCCGCATGCTTTTTACAACTTTCCTTAACTATAGATCGAGCTATAAATAGCTCGGATTTATCCCACTTTAATCATATAAATAGGTTGTCCTCATGTGTTGTCTCTATATTTTTCTACATGTGCTTTGTATCTATTTATAGACCTTGTTTATATGTCATGCAAACTTGTCTTTTTGTATTTTTAGCCGCATCCCGAATATCGAAGTCTTGAAACCATAGTACCATGTTTGAAAAGTTCAAATAATTCAAAAGGGGGAAAAGTTCAGAAGTTCGGAATTTTTCACTTGGTTTGGTTCGGTTTGGTTTAGAAAATTCACAAATAAAAAACATATATAAATAATAAATACTATACATATATGATGATATTTAAAATGAAAAATCAATTACATAGAATAATAAATAAATATATTATCTACGAGTTTTTCTTTTGCATGCTTGGATATTAGTGATTCTTGTTTCATTTTTGTTTTGTGTTGAAGTTCTTTTAATTTAAACACTTTAATTTTTAATTAATAATAATAATGTTTGACCGAACTTGTTCGGTAAGTTTGGTCAGACCAAAAAGTATAGTTCGAACAAAATTTTCACTAAGTTCATAAGAACATGGTAACTATGTGCCTCAAACCCCGTGTAAATGCATAAACTTTCACGTGTTAAACTCTTCTATCTATCACATGCACCTTCGCACATTTTCCTATTTTTGTTCTCTCGCTCATGCGCATATGCTCCCGCATGCAATCCTCAACTCTTGTGCATGGATACCACTTAGGCATTTTCTCTAAGCAATGTAGAATGCATATATAAGCAATTTATTTATCTCTCATTAAAAAGGGGTATTTAATCTACTTGGCACCTAACATTATAATGAGAAAATACTTAGAGCAATCACAAGAAAATATACTCTAAGACTCTTTTGAGTTGTCATATACTTTGTGTATTCATTTAGGGAAGTCTTGTACTCAAATTTACAAGCAAAAAGAGAACATTGTCTTAAGTCAAGCTACATAAAAGGTCAATTGTAATCACATTATTACAAGCTTGTGATTATCAATTTGCTTGCATACATTCTAGATATCACATGCTAAGCGAGAACAACGTGCAGTTTGAGCCCTCTTCAAAATAGTGGTGATGTTTGTAGTGTATGGAGGTTCCCACAACCCAACTAATGTTTGTTTTGCAAGAATCCCTCACCATCTAGGGTTTTAAAGGTTCAATAATTTTCATAACAAGCATCACATAATGTCGAAGGTCCAAATTGCATATAAGAGGAAATCGTGAAGCGCCATGATGACCCGAAAGTTTCGGGAGTTAAAAGCATAAAGGTACATAGCATATGAAAGGGCCATAATTCCCATAAGCCTTAGTCAATGCCATACACTTAGGTATGGGTGGGTTTGCAGGACACATTTTCAGAGAAGAATCTTTATCGATTCATTCAAGCCCCTTTCACCATCAACTTAATCTAGATCAACACACGCCTAAAATATCAACTAAGTCAATCTCTATTTCCAATTGCTAGTACTTTGTTACATTATTTATCACTATTTATATTTTTTCATGTATTGTCCTGATATTAGTGTAATTAGCTTTAGAAAATAATTGATTATGATAATCTACCATCGGTTACCTACAACTATAAATTTAACCATATCGGTTAAATAATTTGATGAACCCAGTATCGTATGTTAAGGATCAAAATTATCTTCTTCTATTATCTCAAGTTATTCTTGAAACCCTAGTGGCCCTAGGTTTTACATTTCATGGCCCATACCACAATTTCTCAAGTCTTCATGTATCATTACATTCAATGACACCCAACATGTAGAGATACTCTCACAAAACTAGTGCACAAAATACATCTCCCTAATAATACGACACCTTCCCATGTGAATTTAATTTTGAATCGTATTTCAGATCCTTTCATTAGTAATGATGACACATTCCATAAGGCTATCTTAGAGTCTATTCAAGATTTACACCATGATTTTTAAAGTAAATTTCAATCTATGAATATTATGATTACATCTCTCAAAGATGAGATACAACATCTCAAGGATGCTTCCAATGCACATATTAGTTCTCTTTCTATGCATCATGATATTTCTAAGGCCAAATCTATGCAATGTGATACAAGTTTTATGTCTACTACATGTGCTCATACAAGTGAGGTTAAAATCCTACATAGAGGCAATAATGTGTATGTTCCATGATATCAACCTCTCCAATTTGACAAGAATGCTACACAACACGATATCCTATATGAGTTACTAGATAAGAGGTTAATTACTTTGTTACCTACTCATTACTACCCTCACTATTGGCTTAAAAAATCAAAGGTCAACCATTTTACAATTATCATGGAATTAATGGACATCATGACAATGATTGATATGATTTATAACGAAAAATCCAACTTGAGCATAAGGGATTTATTTCATTTTCTATACAACATTTTGCTACACATTCATCTCAAGTTTACAAATCTCAATGGGTTCCTAAAGTTGATCCATATATGTCTGGTGAACATAATGCAATATCAAATGATGCAAATTATGCAATAATATAAGATCCACCTATTCAAAAAAAAAAAAATGTCATACCTCATTTGGAAGTGTCAACCTCGGCAAAGAGCATCACATTCTACTATTGTGTAAACTAGAGCACTATCAATTGCACATGAGCCATTACACACCATAAATCCAATAATATCACTGTTGAGCCACCACAATCTCACTCTAGGGGCAACACGTTAATGGATTTTAAAAACATCTCTACTCCTTCACCATAAATTGAGATAGATTATCACAACACAAGTATGGATGACTTACACGATGATCTCTGTATCTCCACGGACATAGGATCGCATGTGTCAAATCCTAAGTATGATTTTAAAAATATTTTGAGAGAAACATGCAGCATAATCTCATTAGTGCTAAAGCATATTGCCCCATTTCAATCAATGCATTGTAAATTTCTCAACATCTAATTGTAAAGTATAAAGCTACACAAATGGAAAATATCAAACCTTGATGAAACCACATCCTCAATAAAACCTTGCAATACAACCCATTAAAAACACCATGAACATAATGAATCTAAAATAATACTATGATAGATGGGTCTACTTCATCAAACATGTATGAGTATTCATAAACCACCCTCCCTTCTACTTGTAGAATAAGTTTCTATGACTCTCTTCATAAGATCCAATGATTGGACCAACTCTAACTCACCCATAAAGGGAATCTAATTTTCCCCCACTTCCCGATGACACACTTTATTTATATGTTCAACTTGACTGTTGAGGGAGAATCTACACACCCAAACCTCACTTTGTACACACACACAAGGGGCAACCTTGTTTTCCTACTTCTAGTTACATAGTCTATAATTCATTAAAAAGCACTAAAAATGTAGATATTCCTCCCTGGGGGCATTCTTGATCACCCTTCCTTCTCTTTAGAGAATATGTTTTCATCTATTCCCTCGGGGCCTAAAAATAAAAAGTCATTCAAATATGCTAAAAATATAAAAACATTAAAATATTATTGGCTAGATTTTCTGCTTGCACAATGAAAACCTAGGCAATCGTGAGATAAATCTCCTCATTTACCAGTGAGGCTCCCGTGTAAGATTTTTTAAATTATATTTTCTAATATCTATCTCGTTGGTTTTACCTTAACCGCGTAGAACATGCACCATAGCTAGGAAATTTTGCAGCAAGTAAGCGGATTGTAGAAATAAATATATGTAGAAGACCAAAAGAATTGAATGCGAGCATAAAAGATAGAAGATGTGTAACCTAACCAATAGTTGATAGAATTGGTCACATGCACATAGACAAAACAAATAGATCTTGAAATGTAGAATTCAAAGCAAAGGAAAGTTTCAGATCCAGATCTAAGATAACACAAAATTTATTCAAATATTTAAAAATAAATAAGAAACAAATGCACCGTTGACACAAAGTTCTCCAAAAACTTCCTCCTCTCTATTCCTTATCTTTCAGAAAGATATCAAGGGTTTCAACTCAAAGTCTAGAACACAAGAATGTTGATTACAAATTTTGATCCTTTAACCCGTAGGTTCTTCCTCTACTTATAGTGTATGGAGGGGAAGTTAAACATAGGAAACTATAACTGAATTGGCACATATGGAAGTTGTAAAGGAAACAACTAGCAATCTCCCTCCTAGAATTCCTCTTTGCATGACATGCATGATTTATAACTGAAAATAAAACCTTCTATTTTGCATGTATGCCACCTATTTCCAAGTAATTGACTTCTTCAAGTAACATCTTTTAAACCAATCACTTAAGTTTTATAATTTAATTGATTTCTCGCTACTTTGTCAAAGAAAATAAAAGAAAGAGGAAAAGAAATAAGAAGAAATTTGCAACACTCCTAGTCTTGTTCTTCTTCCATACTCTACATGCGGTTCAATCTTTTGGCTTTGATTCCCACGAAAATGGATCTAGAGGCTATGCGTGACTCGTGATTTTCTTGTGGGTATTACCTTTGACCTATCTTCCCCTTTTATCCTTGAAGCTTTTACAATTCTTATTTAGTACATGAAAAGTAAATTCAATGAAGGCTTCATTTGGAAGATTGGGAACACATGCACAAGATTCTAGAAGGAATTTTCCATGCATTGACTTCTACACGAGCTGTGTTAGAAACAAGAGGATGATTTTTTTCCGGAAGCCTTTGCAATTATAAGAGTTGGATCTGTCAATTATATCATTGACTTTAGCAAATATGGAAGCTATGCATGATTCTGTTGATCCTTTTCTTTCATCATGCTTCATCATGGCTAGAACAATCTTTGTCTAAGCTCTTTTTCTTTTAATTCACGTCAAATCCTTGTAATTGATCAATTTTTGCAGATCTGGAAACTTTCGATTCGAAGATATATTCAATGTACCTGACATTGATTTGAGCACTTGTGATGAATACATGTAATTTATTCAAACAAAGATGGAGTCCATGGCATGAATACTTGATTTTTATCACCAAAATCTGCATATAAACCATGTTGCCCTAAAATTTGACGTTTTGCTTACATGCAAAGTAAGAAAAAATATTATTTAATTCACCTAGGCATATATACCAACATGCAAATGCTCATAATGACCAAAATTAGGCTATTCTAACCCTAGGCGCCAAAACTAGAGGCTTCTCGACAGTGGAAAATAAACTTTAATGCAAAATCCTCCTTTTGGCGCCAAAACCATGCTCTGATGCAATCCTCCTCAAAAATTATTAATTTTCTCTCCTTATGGTGTCCCATGCTTATATCACCTCTAGCATGTTATTTTTAATAATTACCTCTTCCCATTTCTAGTAATTTAACCGATTAATAGCCATGTTTATTCATCTAATTTGGGCACCCAAGTCTACATACTTGCTGGTTGCTTTTTAAATAATTTATTTTATTTATTTTTAGCATGTGTCATTGACTTCTCTTTAGCTCATCCTTTTGCATTGACTTTCCTCCTATTTATGGCACCAAAATTGGGTGAATAAACCATTAATAAATATTATTAAATGCATTGTTATTCACCCAAGGTGGGTCACACTTTTTGGCAAGAGGAATTGCTAAAAATAAAAAGTCAACTTGATGGGAATTTCCACCCTGCACTACAGCTCCAAAAATCCCCTCTTCCACTTAAGTTATTTGACTTTCATAATGGGAATTTTTACCCTACAAGGCAGGTAAGAAATTCCCGCCTGCCTGCCACTGCCAAAATTCCCACTGGCAAATTAAAACATCTCCCAAAAAGTGTGACTTGTATTAAAAATAGCTTCCTTTGATAAAGTGCGACTTGCATGGGTGAATAAACCTCTTTGGTGGGAAAAGTTAGCCTGTTAGCAGTAGAAAATTCCCATCGGTGCTTTAAGTGATTTTTCTTTATTTTATAATGGGAATTTTTACCCTACAAGGTAGGTAAGAAATTCCTGCCTGTCTGTCACCTCTAATATTCCCATTGCAACTTAAGTGACTTTGACTTCATGGGAAAAGTACCTGCAAGGCAGGTAAGAAATTCCCACCTGCTTGCCACTACCAAAATCTCATTGCAGCTTAAACCCATTCATTCCAAAAAGTGTGACTTGCCTAGGAGAGGATTTTTGTGCTTGACTTCATCTTTTTGGTCATAAGTTTACTTTCTGAGGTTCATTCCTTCTGGTGTAGTGGTCGTAAATGATCTCCATATGCTCCAGAAATTAAACAGACTATACAGGACAAAGAACGGACCCAGGGGAATTAAACAGAAAGACCATGGGGAAAACTAGAGAAAAAATGCAAAAGAAATAAATAAAAAATGAAAAACATTGCTAGAAGTCACAGACAAAGCTCTGAATTCATTCATGGTGAAAATCCTATTGAAATGTGTGGATACTGGCATGCAAAACTTCAACAGGATTCAAATGGAACACAATTTACTTCAAACGGGGCATTCTTTATTTAATAAATAATTAAATAAAAATTTCCCATGCATAAAAGCTTGCGCAAAGGGATAAAATGAGTTTCAAAATCTAGGTATTTGTCAAAATTGTCACTGGGAATATTTTAACATAATAGAGACATCTCTTGGAAATAAAAACACAAAAAGAATCGTTATTTTAAAAGAACAGATTTTTTTAAACATGGGGTAGTCTCATATTTTAGGGTAAAATATGGAGACACCAAATATATAGAAACATCCAAGAATATTTGCATTGATCTTGCTTAGTTGTTTCTATTACACACGTGTACTATTCATGTTACACATTACTTATCATATTATCTTGATACATAGTATGTTATATCCTTTTTCTATACACATATGCATTCACATGGTATATTAAGTTGAATATAGGATCCACATAGATTGTAATGCAAATGTAGGATGCTTCTCCCTAGTAATTCTTCCACATCAACCGGGGGCATCCACTTTACACTTTCTCACATACATGTGTTATTATTCAAATATTTACTACTTTACTTTCTCTTACCTCATTCACTCAATACATACATTGTGTCATACTATTTATTACTATAACATGCTAATGGGTGCTTCATGTATAGTATCTATTTTGGAGGTTATCGTTATCTAAATTCCATTGCCCGCTAAAATTAGATAACAAGCATATTCCTATTGAATTGACCAAGTAAGCTTTAAGGTTCCTACAGATTTGAATCCCACCAGGGGTCAAGCCTTCGGCAACATGGAAGGAAGACTTAGCCGAATCAACAATTAAAACTAAGTCGGGACAAGCCAACTCAAAGGACAAGAGCGATCTCGCAGAGAAAATGCCAAGTGTCAACCTGGTGTGAGTTCCAGAAAGAAAAAGGAGTGGAAGCCTCAAAACCCCATGGGACTTACACGTGGAGTCAACTATAAGTGACTCGTCCAAGGCTAAAGTCTTCGCAGTAATATCCAACGTGGTTCTTTACTTACTCAAAGGAAAGTGGCCAGATCACAAACGATGCCAGGTGTCGTCTCGACACGCTTCCAAGAGCTACAATGGGAATAAAGACCCTAGAGAAGCGCTTGGCCTCCATGTGGATCTCATAATAAATCAGCTCCGAGTTCGAAGCAGGTTGCGAAAGATTGGTGATAAGCCAAATACCATGTATGGGCAATTATGAAGCCTATCTAAAAGTTTTAAATGCTCAAATATTTTCAAAAGATCAAAGACAAAGGGTCATTCAGCTGGTCTTTTCAGTGATGAAGTTAATGCATAGTTCCGTGTGAAGAGTGCGAACCTGTGAATACTTAATTTGTTCACTTAGCATTCAAAAGGTCATTTTAATAGAATGACAAAAATAGGCACCGCTTGAATCATGAGCCCAGGACCCAATGCATAAGTGATTAAAAGATTCAAATATGTAATAAAGATTTGAAAGAATAAGTCCGCTCCAAGGGAGTCAGTGCAAGATAGTTAAGAGATGTATTAAATGAGTATGGCTCTCACCCCTTAAAAGTAAATCATAGGGAAGTGTGAGACAGATCTCAAGAAATCTACTTCATTCACTTCACACCATTTACCATAATGAACAAGTAATTGGGAAATAGTTAAAAATGATCTTCTTATCTTCTTCCCATCATATATATTGTAAAGGAAAATGTTTCAAAAAAAGAGAGTTAGCAAATTCCTTTTTTCGTCTCGCTCTCTTCTCAGTAAAGGAAGGGGCCTGGAGCTCTGGCCTTATTTTTGAGCTTTGTAATAGCACTCTTTCCTCTTATCTATTGTAATACTATGCACATTTTTGGAGTAATATAATATGCCCTATGGTGCAATTTGTCCATCCTTTGCGTAATCTGTATTTTCTCTGATAGCCTTTATTTTGACGTGGGTATACTTTGTGCATGTTTATATGTTATTACTATCTTTAGAAGTTGTGCTTAAGTAGTTCAAAGTAGTGTTCTATGTGAATCTTCTTTGGCATGTGGTGCATCTTGTCCACCCTTTTCATTGCTCACCTTTTCCCTATTTCAGGAAGTTACACTTTGGGTTAACTCCTTCACTTTTCGGTGTATCGCTCCCGTTAAGTTTTATGTTTTATTTCATTTTCTCTAACCCTCATCTCATACTATAGAGAAGAGCCAACTTCTTTAAAATCTGGAGGTCACCTTAGGGCACACGTCCCACTAACCTAAGGTTTCCTACAACTCTGATAGTTCATCCGCAAGGAAAATCATCAACATTACTTCCAAATCGGGATCATCTTCATCTTATGGCCCATTTCTTGTTTTACATGATTGTTTTATGATTTCACTTATTTCCGGGAAATGCCATATGTTACTTGTTTGTTTCTTGTTAACCTTGAGTGCCTCGATTGTCTTACAACATCTCAAGTGGTGTCCCATATATGCAGCATCTTATTTTCCACAATGTTCTATTTGTGTGCCCTTGTATGCCTTTTAAATCTATTGTGTTATTTCTCTATTGCTTTCTACTAGCACTTTGTTATTTTTTATATTATACTACTATGTATGTACCATGGTATATACCATGTGCACTCCCATATTTAACCTTGTAAGTATCCTACAACACATGTGCACATCATCTATAGGTCCTCTTGTTTGGGCCAAGCACACATTTCTCTATCTCACATGCTCCAAACAAGGGGGAAATCATCAGGTGATATCTCGCCCTCACAATGACGATTTAGAATCAAAAAACAAAATAACAGGGTAAAGAATTAGATAGTTTAGAGGTTCATAAAATGGCTCAAAAATAGACTTGGGTTAGAAAACATACAGGGACAAAACCATACAAAAATACCATAACATCCAGATGTTATGGCCCATCAATATGCTTCCATCTTGGGTAAAATTCAACAATTTTCTTAGTTGGTACAGTTCCTCAATGAAATTTATAGGATCTTTACTCAGTTTCAGTGACAAAATTCAAGGTATAGTTTATATCATGGTGGCACCAAAGTTACGTGCAAGCTAGCATTTCCCTGGTACCTTTTGTAATCATTTTCAAATCAATTAGTTTCATTTCCATATATAGTGGCACTTATTTGTGGGTCTTGGGAAGTGTCAAGATGACTATTATCCTCATAGGCTTGACTTCTTATTGCTCATTTTTTGTGGAGGGATGAAAAACAACTTGAACATTCCCCATACAGCTTATCTTCACCACGCAAGGTGAATTTTCACTTCTTTATATTCTCCCCTACATATTCCACTTGGGGTGATCCCCCATGTACTTCCGAAATAATTCGGCATAAAGCTAAACAAATCATTGAATTGATTTTCCTCATTGCTTGTTTCAAATTAGTGAAATATTAACAAATAAAATGAGAAACGTTGATATATATATATATATATATATATATATATATGAGATGAATATGAATACAAGCACAAAATATCCTCCTCGCAGAACATAGATTACCTGCACAACTAAGAGAACTAAAATGGGAAAAATGGATTAGTAGATAGATGAGTGGGTAGACAACATCATTCCCGAGAAGTGAAAACTTACTAGGATGGATGTCAACCCACATTTTGATAAAAGATGAATAAATTAAGTGATAAATAACAAATATGATGTAGTGGAATCGAGATAAAATAGAAAAGTTGAAATGTGCTAGATAAGATAAGATGCATTTAATAAAAATAATTGATATCAAACCAAACCTAGTTGGTTTAATGGCAACCCGAGATTGGTAGATACAATTTATGGTGATTGTAGTAGAGTGGATCAAAAATATAGAAAACAGTGTCTATGCAACATGCTCTAAAATACCGAGAAGGTCTTGGATTTGATATGCAAAAGCTTTGTGTAAATAGAAAGGATGCAAAAATTGATAGATGTGATGGTTGTAGGTAGGGTTGATGACAAATTGGCTAGGTTGATGGTGACTATTACGGATGGATGAAGACTAGGATATATTTTTGATTTGATAAGGTAAGAATATACAAAAACGAAGGATGAAGAAGGATGAGTAAAATATGGGGTAATTGCGGGGATCCAAGATGACCGCATAACCTCTAAGGATGAAGCACAATATGAAGGAAATACAAAGGGGCTCCACAAGAGCTCAAAATGTCTTCAAATATCCACAATGATGAAAGAGGTCTTCAAACAGAAGATCCAAGTTGATAGTAGTTTTTGGTGAGAAGAGGAGAAACCTGTAAAATAAAGCCAAGACCAAAGAACACACGAGAAATTCATGATTTATAAGGATGGGGTAAATTCGTATTTATAGGGGATAAATGGTAGGTGAGAGGAAGGAAAATATTAAATAAAGGCAAAGGGGAGATAAAATTATTAAATGAAGACCTAGGGAGAACCAAAAGGGCATTTAGGGAGGATAAAAGGTGGTTGGAGGAAAATCATTAAATGAGGGTCTAGGGATAATAAATAAATATGATTAGGGATTAATTAAATGGGATTAAGGGTGAGTTATGGGAAATAAAATAAATGATGGGATAAAATAGGAAAGTGGGAAATTTGAATAAATTGGATTTAGGAGGGAAAGGGTAATTCGAATAGGAAGAGAGATATGTATATGCGACATGACGACAAAGGGGAGAGAGTGCGAGATGACGATAAAAGGGGAGCAAACGTAAGATGAGGGGTAATGATACCGAAAATTGGTATCTACGAAAATGGTAACAAAAGTACTCTCTGCCCTCTCTCGCAAAAAATCGGGTCTACACTTTCCTTTTTTTGCTTTTATACTTACATATTTTTATTTTCACGTTAAGTTCAAAATTTTCAAGTTAAAGTTTGATTTCCTATACTATGGACATTGACTACACTTTTCTTTGCAGGTACTCATCTTGGAAAAATAAACACAACTAGAATGAATACAAAGTCCTAACACAAGCATACGACACTCCGAAAGCAAAGACAAAGTGTGTTTACACACTTAAGTAACTTTTCCTTTAAGTACACAATTTTCAATTTCATACTTAAAGTGGGGTAAATGTAGACACTCATTTTGGTAATTCATGTCTTGTAACAATACAAATTATATAACACTTTTTCACTAGCCCACACTCGCTCAATTTTACCAATTATGTTATCACTAGCTATGTCTCTCTCATTCTTGCTTACAAACACAAAAATAGTCACATTAATTTGTCAAACTAGGCTATACCCTTACATATGACAAATCCAATTTTCAAATTATTTGCACATGTATTGAGGACCATAGTGCCTTAAATGGCCATATACATATGTATGATATGGTTCGACCTAGACCCTTTCATCCCTTTCTCTCCAATGGCACTTTTCTCAATTTAAAATTCTTTGTTACAATCCTAGTTGGCTTTACCTAAGTTTTCCAGATCCATAATGCATATATATAAGCAAGTTATTTATCTCTCATTAAAGAGGGGCATTCTATCTACTTGGAACCTAGCATTCTAATGAGAAAATACTAAGAGCAATCACAAGAAAAACTACTCCAAGACTCCCTTGAGTTGTCATATACTTTGCATATTCATTTAGGGCAGTCCTCTACTCATATTTACAAGCACAAAGAACACATCATCTCAAGTCAAGCTAGGGAAAAGGTCAAGTACAATCACATTATTACAATCTTATGATTATCAATTTGGTTGCATACATTCTATATATCACATGCTAGGTGAGAATGACGTGTTTTTGAGTCCTCACAAAGTAAGTGGTTACATCGACGGTGCAAGGGGTGCCCACAACCTAAATAATCTTTATTTTATAGGACTCCCTCACCATTAAGGGTTTTAAAGATTTAACCAGCCACACAATGATCATCAAACAATGACAAAGGTCCAAATTACATAAAGGAACATATCAATTTGTAACACATAGACCCGTAAATTTTTAGGAGCTAAAAGCATAAAGGAACGAAAGCGTCATTTAAAGGGACATAATGCCCATATGCTTTGGTGCATTACATACACTTCGTTACTATACATCTTTGCAGGATAGAGGTTTAGAGAAGAAGCTAGATCAGTTCTAACCCCTTCAGGTCATCAACCTAATCTAGATCAACACATAGTCTAGAATATCAACTAAGGCACTCTCTATTTCCTATTAATAGTACTTTATTTAATCATTAATAATTATTTTATCTTCATTCATGTATTATCTTGATTTTTTTCTAATTAACTTTCGAAACTAATTGATTAGGATAATCTACCATCAGTTACCAACCCCTATAAATTTAATCATTTCATTAAAATCACAAGGTTTTTCTTAAAATACTCATTTGGGTCGATCTCCTAGACTCATTAGTTCATCTTTTGTATTTTATACCCTAAATAGTCTAACTTGTTGGTTAATTTCTATGTGTGGAGCAATACCACTTCTTCTTTTCCTAATTAAACAAGAGGTTTTGTGTTGAGGTTGACCTCATGAAGGTTTTGATAGAGCACATGGAGATCTAACTTGGTCCACCATTTCTCTCAAAAGGAAACATAATATAACCCACCCAAACCTTTTTAAAATTTCAAGCCCATGACCACCCCATTCATGATTCCCCCTTTTAGCTCATTCCAATCCCTTTGATGGTCCACCACCATATGAAAATCTAAAGATTGTTTCCTCTCGTTTATGGTTGGACCATGATGGCTAACAACAAACCTTTATCGAAAATATCCTAACCATACGGATAGATCTATATCTAATGTTCAACACCAAATCATGGTACATACTCCTAACCCCATGCTTAATAAATTCCATGCTAACGCCTATCTAATTCACTCCTAAAAAGGGCTAGAAGACTACATTTTAGCCTTTTATCAATGATACAAAGACTACATCGATTAATTTTGAACCCTTACAAATTTCTCCTATTCCACCTCGTGATGGTTATGAGTTACTTGGGGAGGTAATGGGGCCAAGTGTCACTCAATCACCATCTACGAAAACCAATCAAATTAACACCCTCTTTTATCTAAAATTTTTTCCTCATTGGACTCTAAAGAAAATTTTTATGATGGTCTCATGGGATCTCAACATGGATGAGTTTCTGCATGAATTTCATCTCATGGAATGTTATAAGTCTCATAGAGTCCTCTCAAAATTTCTTTGTGACTTTATTTGTTAGATGATTGGTAATCTTGATGTGATTTTTTTACATGAACTTAAAATTTCAAGTTTTTTTGCCTCATACTACTTTAAAGTGCATTGCTTGATTTCACATAGTCCATACTATGCATGATGAAGGATGGCATCGTATATCCATATCCCCAAGATTTACTTCCTTAATTACTACATTCGGAGAAGATCAAACTCACATAGTTGTTTGAGTTATGTTGGACATTAATGGCTTCTCTAGCTTCCTTTCCTTAGTGTCTACACCTTTAACGACAACCTTGAAAGAATGAAGTTATGAAGGTTGTTGGAAAATAATTTACCTTTGGAATTATATCTGATTTGTGGTGACTTTAATATGATTGAACATCTCGAGGACAAAGTGGGTGAATTGCCAATGTGGTGTTGTGTTGGAAAATTTGAAGCCTGATATTTCTTTGGAAACCGTTGGGGCTTGTCAGATCCCTTTTTCAAAGCAACATTTTTACTCTCCAACCTTGGCTTACTTGTACTAAATTACAAAGTGGTAGTGTTACGGTCCTTAAAATACTTCATAGTTTGATGCTCTCGATCAGAAATTATTCTCTTTCACTAGTGTCAACCAATATTTGGTCACCGTCGATCAAGAATTTTTGCTTTCCAACCATAACCCCGTTACTTTTTAGCTAGCGCGGGGTGGGTCTAACTCAAGGTGCCACATAACCAATTCTATATCAACACCTCTTTGTTGTCACATGGAGAGACTATCTAGCGTATTGCTAGGGTACAGATCCTAACTCCACATCCTCTTTATGCTCCTAGCTAGATTGAGTGTTAGAATGAGGAAATCAATCACACCGCCACCTTCCTCTACCACTTTGGTAAACAAGTGGTGTGTGTTTGCATATGGGTATATTTCACTTTAAATTTTGAATTCTAGAGAATATCTTCACTTTTATCAGTAATTTTGACCTTAGTTGCAATATATGGTGGCCAAAATCATACATAAGCTCAAACTTAGTGAGAATTATGCTACAAGAGGGGTGCAAATCTGTACTAGACTTCATTGGCTCAAAATTAGAGATATAACTTCTATGGAATTATTCAATTATCTTCGATTTACGTAAGCTTGGGAACATGTTAAAGCTATCTTGGTGGCACAAAATAGGCTCACTAATTTTCCTAAAATATTTTTAGCTTTTTCTATAAAATCTTCTTATAATCCAAGGAAGATTTCAAGAAAGGAGAATTTCTACGCAATGACGCCTTGATGCCATTCCATGCAATCTTTATCCCACTACTAGGATTCAATGTGATTCCCCTTTCAATGTCAAGACATTTACGTGGCCTTGGAATGTATGGCCAATAAAAAATCACCTGGGCTCAATGGATTTCCTTGTGAATTTAATAAAACAACCTAACATTTTGTTAGGTTGGATCTTTTACAGGTTTATAGAGAAGGTTTATCCAATAATTCCCTATGAGCCATTTTACAGGTTTATAGAGAAGGTTTATACATAAGGTTGGTGACCACAGCTTATTTCGAGTTCCAATATGCATTAGTCCAAAGATTTAGGTTATAGAAAAACTATGTAGTCTATGCTAGAATGGTTAAAGAAGTTTCCTTGGAAGTGGATTTCTAGGGGAGATAAATCTAGTTCTCAGGGGTTCCCTTTACTTTTTACAACACTTACATTGAAATTTGGCAATACATGTTGGACATAATTGAGAGAAAGATATCCTTTTGTATCTCTAGACCCCTCTCGATGGATGGCGAATTTCAAATCGCACCAAAATTCTTACTGCGCAGCCTACACATGTTTACTACTTGTCTTACTAGTGCTGATCCGGAGGATTTTTCACTATGAAAATTTTCCCTAAACTTCCCTAAAATTGGACCATGCTAAAGGGCTTATTGAGACCTTTCCGACGGTATGCTGAACTCCAGAAACAGAGTCCGTATGCAAATTCTATCGCCGGTCGAAGATGGGCCTCCAAACGGGTCAACTCTGGTCAATAGGTCAACCAGTGGACCAATGACAAGGTGACACGTGGCAGTTGGTGATGAGGAAAAATTGATGGTACTGTAATGTTTCAAAATCAGTTCCATGGTATAGAGCTCATCGCAAGCTTTCCGACGCATTTTGAACGGACCAAATCTGAGTTCGTATGCGAAAGATATGCATAGTCAAAGTTGCGGTCAAATGATGACGTGGCACACTCTAACGTGGACAAATGACATATTATTGGCGTGACACTTGGCAGGTTTGTAGTGGATTTATATTTTAAAATAATAATTTTAAAAATCTATTTAATCCATTCCATGTGAATAAATTCAAATCCCATGGTATAAGGAGGATTTTGTGGCCAAAAAAGCTATTTTAAGGCTTATCTCTTTCCCACCAAACTTGGGGTCAATGGCTAAATTGGGCTCCTAAACCTATGGAAGGGGATTTGAACCTTTTCCAAAATAGTAATCAGCCTTACCAAGTCACCACTTTGTAGCAAGTGATAGAGAAGGAGATCACATCTATTTAAAGGGAAGCTTTTGGTAGGTTGGAAAGGGGGACAGCCAAGGACCAGTTTGCAGAGATCACAATTTTCGAGGCACTTATGGTTCGAATTAGGACTTGGTGTAAAAATTAAAGTTGTTCAAAATTCTGAGAGCTTTCCAGAAAGGTAACTTTTGTTGCATGAAGTGCTATAGATTTTTCTGTGTAGGTGTTTTTCCATCGCAGTTTCACAGAACAGGCACGAGGGGCAAGCAGAGATCTGTATTTTGCATCCACTTCTGATCCGAATCAGACCATGAAGTAAAAGGGGAAGTTTTTAATAATTTCCTAAAGTTTCCAGAAATTTAAACCTTATCTATATAGGTCTTTTATATTTCAAGTTGTAGATGTTTTTTGAACGTATTTGCACAGGGAACAAACAGAAGAAATACTGTAGGAGCCACGGATGAACTTGGGAATGATTATGGTAAATTGCAGAATTCCTTGAGGTTTGAATCAGCTCATTTGCAGGTATAAAGGTCTGTTAAGTCAATATTGAAGGGATATTGTACTTCATTGGACGTTTAATGGATCGATTCACTTTTTGTGAATCCGGAGATGTAGCCTTCGGGTGAACTCCGTTATCAATTTCTTGTTTTGTGGATTTGTGCATTTCAGTTTTTAAAGCTTTTTATCAGTTGAAATTCATCATTGGATTAATTTTATTAATTGATAAAATAAGTATAAAACTGGAGTAAATGGATTGAAGGAACTTTCAGTATCCATAACCCACAACAAGATTTGAATACACTTATCATCTTAGATTCAAATGTCAGTTTGAGTGTATGATTAAAAATCAACTGTGAAGTAAAATGGATTTGTATTAGATTCAAGTGATTCACTTAAAGTTGAAAAATCAGATTAATTGGTCTTTTTGGAAGAGTTGAGGATTTGGGTTTCAAGACACCTAAAAATTGGATCAAATTAACTCAAGATCAATGTTGAGTCTGTAAATTTCAAAATCTGGAAATTTTCTAAGTACTTCAAAAATAAATAAATAAATAAGTACCATTTTCAGATCAAGTGCCCTTCTAAGGATTCTTATAACAAGTTGGGTAAGTTACGTAGAGACATAATTTGGGCCAATGCCAAGAAATCTAAAGGATTCCACATAGTTTTTTGGGATGTTTTTTAGATTCCTCGAAATGTGGTATGGGCAAACTTGATGTTCATATATAGAATTTTTCCTTATGTGCTAAGTGGATGGTCAAAGATATTGAGGGAATGAAACTTGGAAGGTTCTCCTAAGGCATTGTATTTATTTTGGTGCACCTTATGGTAAGATGTGTTGGAAAAATACTGGATTTCATACCTTACTTATCACCTCGACCCCTATCAAAATTGAAAGTTCTTTTTTTGCTAAGAGTATTTGGAAAGCCTTCGAAAATTTCAAACCCTTTCCTAAATGGATCGGTGATGGTTTTAGGTCGCCTTTCCTTCAATGACCATAACCTTTGGTGGTCAAGTGATTGTGATTAGAAATGATATCCCTCTCATAGAAATGTGTTGTATTAAAGCTCTCGGAATCTTTCGAAGAGAAATTTTCACCACTCACAATTTAATTTCTTATATATCCCTTGTCTCATGGTTAGAGCTCAAACATAAATTCAATTTTGCCAATTCAAACCTTCCTTTTGTGCTTAGAATTTAGAAACGTATACCAAATGTCATGCTTCACAAAATGGACCTTAAACTACTCATGGTGTGGTGATGAGACTGGAGATGGAATATTGACATATATTTTGAGAATTCCAACCCAAAATTTTTATACCATTTGATGTTTTTTATTACATGCTTTTGTTAAGACTCTTTTATTGAGCATCTTTTGTTTCCCCTACTCTCACTTCTTTTGTTTACTCGAAGCCCAAATCGACTAAGTATGGAAAATCTCGTGAAGCCCTCCACGTGTCTCATCGGCGCAACTTCAAAGGTAAAATTCTAATCCGGGTTCCCAAACTTGTGCAGGCTCTCCACGTGTCCAAGGCTCGATAAAGTCACTCCCAAATAGGTTGAAAAGTCAAAACACAATAGAAGCAAGCGAAAGCCCTCCACGTGTCTATTTGGCACACTTTTGGTATAAGGCTAAATAAATATGCCCCTAAAAAGCGTGAACCCTCCATGTGGCAGAAAATATCTTCGTCGACCAAAGACTCGACGGTGAGACCAAGTAAGAGTAGATGCACGGATTCCTATAAATGATCAAAATATTTATTCCAGATCAGAAGGTCAAACATCCGAATTAAATACTGATAGTGGTAGCTCTGTATTTAAAAGATTGGGGTAGGATCCAGAAAGATAAGAATGAAAGCCCTATCAAATTGAGAGAGAGAAAAGTGGGAGCTTGGAGCGATAGAGAGAGAATGGGTCTTTAAAAGGAAGCAGAAGTTCCAAAACAAGGTGAGAGATTTTTATAAAAAGAAAAGGAGGGGAAGAAAGGAGTTCTATATTTTGTAGGAGTCTAGCCTCAGTAAGCCTCTGTCATAAAAGAAAAGTGTAATCTATGCCTTTGAGGGCCTTATGTATCATTTTCTCTATGAATAAAGAGTTCTTATTTTGTGCAAATTGACTTTTTATGTTTTGAATCTTCGTTCTTTCATTATAAGTAGTTCTAAATGAGTCAGAAATTCATCATGCTTGATGCCCTTGGAATTTCTCTATTCGTTCACTATCTATGAATCAATCACTTCAATCCTCAGACACTAATGTTATCGAATAATAGACTATGTCAAACAACTCTTCGACTATCCTAGATAATCTCTTTTAAGTATTATGTATCTTTCTGTTTCTAGATTGGCGCATCGCCTTGTTATTTTAAGTTATTTCATGTTTTCTTCTAACCCTACCCTACTTAGTAGAGAAGATCCAGCTTCTTTAAAATTTGGAGGTCACCTTAGGGCACACATCCCACTAACCTAAGGTTTCCTATGACTCTGATGGTTTATCTGCAAGGATCATCGTTACGCTTTTCTGGCACACCTAAAGGGGACTTTCGACTTAGATTTTGAATCATCGAAAATGTAATAATTGGAGCAATATCTAGTCCACCCACTTGAAAGAACAAAATGAATGCGAACAAGGGTAAGATCAAGGGAAGAGGGTCTAATCGACTATTTACAACTATCTCCTCCATGACACAGAAGAGGAAGATAGGTTTAGAGATCTCTGTCCCCCCTGGACCAGACTCTCTCAACACCTCCACTAGGTAGGCCTTTTACACAATCAACTAGGACCCTTAGACCTATCATTATGGCTCATCTTCAACCTCCACCTCCGAGACAATTTGTCTCATGGGATCAGGGAAGCCCACTCATTTTTCCCATGCCCCCGCTGGTATGGAACCCTATTCCATCCAATGCACTAAAAGCACTACCCAAATTTAGTGGTGAGGATTTCAAAACTCTTGAGGAGCATCTCCAAGACGTAGCAGAGATATGTGTAGTACATTATATAAGGGAGCAAGATGTCACCTTACGTTTGTTGGCCACCTCTTTTAAGGGAAGGGCCCTGGAATGGTACCGATATTTAACCCCTAATACTATTGGTACTTGGGACCAATTAGGAGGGGCATTGGTGACAAGGTTCAAGAGAAAGGGGACCGGTCATCACTCCTGCAACAACTAATTTGTATTAAAAAGGGCCCGCAAGAGTTAATGATAAATTTTAACACCCGGTTCCATAAAACTTGGCAAAGGATTCCGGCCTGGCTAGGCCACTGCATGTATGGCTATTGTCTTTTATTTAAAAGCTCTAAATTCAGATATTTTGGTAATGATTCAATCATTGGGAGGGGATTCCTTGCCACATGCCTATAGCATTGCAATCCAAGATGAGAATAATCTAATAGATGTCGAAACTTCCCCCGAACTCTTTACCAATAAACCCTGAGATAGCCCCCTTCCATAAGTAAGTACAAACACCAAACCCGGCCCAAACCCCTACATCCTTATATAATTACCCACCTACTTTTATGGCTTCAACTTCTACCACCGCATCCTCATCTTCCTCTCCCGAGATGGATGAGATGAAAAATATCCTAAGTTTTTCTAACAAGATAGTGAACCTTAAAAGGAACCAGACAGACTTATCCAAGGCAAAATTATCAAAATTTCCAAGGTAGTGACCCACTTATCCCTCTACATACCAAAATACTCAGAGACCACCAACCACACAACTATCAAATCAAATAGTCCTTATACCCATGCCACTTCGATTGTTCCCCCAATAGTGGGAGAGAAATCATCCTGGATAGAACCACCTGGCTGAGGAGCCCAACGCTTGGTGCTTCCCTTGCAATAATTCTCATATGCCAAGGACTCCCCCAAGGGAACCTACAACTAAGGGTATCCAAACAATGATCAAGAGAAGGTTATGACACATGCACAACTAGACCCCATCAGTTCGAGGGAGCCCAAAGCACCGCTTTCATAGCCCAGATGCAAGGAATGTCCCTAGAACAAGAAGTGGAGATCACACCAGAGCATGCCCTTTTCTCTTGGGTAGAAGGAGAGGAGTTCATATTCATAAATGAAGTGTCTATCCTGAAACCTATTCAGTTTAGCTACAACACCCGCTTCAAGAAGAGAATCATTGAAGCAGATGCACCAACTTCAAGTTCAACCGACAAGATGTACAAAGAGCCTCTAACCATCGTGAACACATCGTCGCCAAGAGTAAGGGAATCTCCAAAGCAAATTGTACAAGATCAAGAGGTCCATCACCTTGATAAGGAAAGGATGAAGCATCAGCCACCTCCTAAATCATCACCTGGTTAGACCCATCAATGTAGTCCAACAACTTAAAAAGGTACCAGCTAATGCATCTTTGTGGGATCTTCTAAGTATTCCCGAGCAAAAGGAGTTGCTCCAAGAAGCGCTCAAATTAGACGAGGATTCGACCATCGCGGGCCCCTCGAAAGGATGGATCAAAGTCACCCGAGTGCCTACAGAGGCCATATTGTTGAACCAACAAGGAGAGGTGAGTAAACCAAGGCCTAACCCCTTCTTTTTAACTCTTATTATAGGTAAGAAGTTATTACATAACTCCATGATAGAATCGGTGCAATCAATCTTTCATGCCCCAAGAAATTGCAGATGCTTTAGGAATTCAGTACAAACCCTTGAAGAAAGGAGTTATGCAACTAGATGGGAAATTTGTTCCAACCATTGGGATTATCAAGGGACTCCCATTACAGCTCTATTCTGTCTGAATATAACTGTTTGCCAAGATATCATGGTGATTAATGTTCCACCAATCTTCGGACTCTGCCTCTCCGAGATTTCATAGCTAAGATCGGGGTATATGTCTTTGGATTGGTCCCATTTAATCCTACGAACCAAGTACGGGTCCAAAATGAAGGTCTTGTCAGAACCCCTCTCCAAGGAGCATATAATGCGGACCAAGTGCCTTCCGGCTTTGAGGCCTCCCATGCTATGATCACCAGAGAAGAAGAATTGTATGTAGAAGATGGGGAGCCTCAGGAGAATGATCATCTATTCAATCTTTCCCTGGATATCCTTTTGGGAACTTCGACTCAACTGGCTTGGGCACTTACGTCATTTTTGACGAAAACCCCATAATCCCAAAGGTGGAAAGGGGGTGATGAACGGGAGGAAACCCTCACGGAATCCCTTCAATGTGAACCCTATATTTTGATGGGGCTAAGAGTGAGAACGGATCGAGAGCCGAGTTTACCTAATATCCCAGTGGTAAGAAGATACTCTAGTCGGTTTGTTTCCAGTTCTCTGTCTGTACTAGTAACAAGGTAGAATACGAATCCTTGGTGCATGGCTTGTCCACCGCTCGGAAGGAGGGTATCAGGAAGTTGAGAGTATTCGGTGACTCAGAGTTGGTGGTCACACAAGTAAGAAATATTTCCACCACTAAAACCCAAGGATGAGATCCTATCGACACCGGGTATGGGATTTGATAGATGATTTTGAAGCCTTCAATATTAAGGTAATTCCCCGTGATCAAAATATAGAGGCCGACAGGATGGCTATGATAGGGTCTCAATTCGACCCAACCCAGGATTTGATTACAAATAAAAACACCATAAAAGTGATCATTCGCCCCTCTATCCCTAACAATGTCAACCATTGGCAGGTGTTCGATAATGACCAACAGGTCATACACTTCCTCCAACAATTAGACCAATTCACAAATCAACTCTAGCCTAAGATCGAAGAAGCATATGGAGATCAGATAATACAACTAAAGACAAATAAACTCCCAAGGGGGTTAATTACTCTTGAAATTATTTTTGACTCGATGACGCTAGTTCTGACTAGAGAAAGTTTGAGGTAGTAAGGTTTAGAGATCTTGTAGAACTGGAAATAGCTAGGGAAAAATGACTGAAAGTTGGAAAGTCGGTGACCCAAAAAGAAAGAGATAGACTCGTGGCCTTATGTCACAAATATGATAAAGTAATGGCTTGGACATATGATGATCTACATGGTTATGACAAAGACATTATCCAACACACCATTGACCTGGAAGAAGGGACTAAGCCTGTGCATAAAAAATAGAGGCCTGTGAACCCTAAGGTAGAAGCCCTCATGGCTGAAGAATTAAGAAAGCTATTGGAGGCTCGTATAATTTTTCCATCAAACACATGACGTGGGTCTCCAACCTAGTCCCAGTGAGGAAGAAGAATGGTGAAATACGAATTTGTGTGGACTTTAGAGATTTGAATAGGGCCTCCCTGAAAGACCATTACCCCTTGCCCTCTATGGAACAAATATTACAGATGGTTGCAAGCTCCGAGATGTTTTCTCTATTGGATGGATTTTCAGGTTATAACCAAATATGGCTCATGGAAAGAGATCAGCATAAGACTACCTTCACAACCAAGTGGGGAACCTTTGCCTACGCAAAGATGCCTTTTGGGCTCACCAATGTAGGGGATAATTTTCAAAGAGCCATGGATACCGCGTTTGGGGTGTTAATAAACAAGGTAATCCTCATATACCTTGATGACCTTACGGTATTTACTAAAACAAAGGAGGAGGAACACTTTGATGCCTTAGAAGCCGTGTTCAAAAAATTTCAAGAGTTTGGAATCTCTCTAAACCCAAAGAAATGTATCTTCGAATTCCCAAGGAAAGCTCCTGGGACATGTCATGTCAAAGGAGGGAGTCTCTATTGATCCCGAGAGAGTCAGGGCCATTTTGGAGCTTCCCCTGCCAGTTAACAAGAAGGTTGTTCAATCCTTCTTAGGAAAGATCAACTTTTTCGGCAAGTTTATATCGGATTTTGCGGGAACGATCCGCCCAATCACTCTCATGCTAAAAAAATACCTAGGCTTCAAATGGACCGATGAAGGTCATCAGTCCTTTGAATTGATAAAAAGGCTATTGCATCAACCCTCATGCTCCACAACCCCGACTTCTCAAAATATTTCATTATGTATATTTATGGGGGAAAGAATAACATAATGTCTATCTTGACCCAAAAGGGAAAAAAATTAGGGAGGAACACCCAATCAATTTATTTTCAAAAACTCTTCACGACTATGAAATTAATTTCATGGAAAGACAAGCTTATGCCATAGTTAAAGGCTGAAGAAGTTCAGACACCTTGTTACACACAACAAAATCTAGGTCATGGTGGCTCACTCCAGTATCAAAGAATACATAATGGAGGGTGAGATACTTAAAAAAGGGCCAACTGGATAACCAAGATCTTGGAGTATGACATAGAAGTGAAACCCACGAAGCTTGTGAGAGGCAAGGGATTGTGTCAATATTTGACACAGGAACCTATCCCAGAGGCCAATAACAAATGGGGGGAGGTAATGTACCTATAGGAGGATAGGCCTAAAGGATGGGTCTCTGAAAAAATTCATTTTATACAAACTAGAAAGTACCCATGTCATCTCCCTTTAAAAAAGAGGAGATATTATAGACAACAAGGGACTCATTTCACCATGATTGACAACTTCCTTTTTAAGAGGAATTTTAATGGATTAATGTTAAGATGCCTAGAAAATGAAGAGGCCAAGAGATTCTTATGGGAATTACACCATGGGAACTCAATGTTAGGATAAAATATTATTATCCTAATATTAATTATGCATAGTTTAATTATTTAATTAATTTTATTAATTAAATAATAATAGTTATTTTGTTATATGGTTATTCAACCATATTTGTCTTTTATACATACTGTTATATTGTTTTAAACAATATATTTGTTTGTATCTAATTGTTGCTTCCTGGATGTTATTGGAAGCCTGTATATTTAGGAATTTGGTTCACCTGTGGAACTTAATTCTTTGTTTGTATTTGGCTGTGCAATATCTATAAATATTGCAGCCCATTCTCTGTAATGGTTGATTGATTGAGATTAATAAATTGATCAGGCTTCCGTCCCTGTTTTTCAATCATCATTTGGTACCAGAGCGAGAATCTGGACCTGTAGAGGTGTGGAAGAGAGAGCAGCAGAGAGAGAGGAGATTGGAGAAGTGTTTGCAGCATTTGAGAGCATGTGCAGCCTCATGCAAACTCCCAGCCCCATCCCTGCCTCCCCCACAACCTCCTGTTCCTTCCAGGTGCTTGGAAGGCAATTTTTTTGCACTGGTGCTGGTTGCACCAGGCAAAATTCATTTGCTAGAGCATATATATTTAAAAAAAAAGAAAATTCCCCATCCAAGGGTTCTCACCTCTGGTTTTAGTGATAGGGGATGACGAAAGCTTCTTTGAGTGAGGATGGTGTTTCTAACATAGAGGGAGGATGCTATGCAAAATGCATAGATCTCTCCAGAGAAAAGGAACCAGATATCTGGAATGCCATCAAATTTGGCACTGTGTTGGAAAACATTGTGTTTGATGAACATAGCAGAAGGAAGCGGCCTGCACAAAAGCTAGAAGCAATATCAATCCTACTCCAAATCCACGCGCCGAACCTGCAAGCAAAGCAAAGCATATCATACAAAAGAAAACAAAGATCAAGAAGAATATGCGCTTAGTGTTACTGCGCGACCAAAGACACAAAAAAAAAAATAAGGAAAAGGGTCGACAAAGGCAGCATGCGGCTCGACACGCCAAATCCACGCACCATACCTGCGACCTGCACAACATAGAAAGGAATCAAAGAAAACAAATCAAAGTGGCCATAGCTTCCATGCTCGACCTGCACCAGAGCTTCCATGCGGACCTGCCATAGTCAAGCCGGACCTGCACTCAAAAACGGTGTAAGAGTAAAAAAAAAAAAAAAAAAAGCGGCGCACCAGGCGTAGGAGGCGTGCAGATCTTCGGCTCAACAAACAAAATAGCGGCTCGACAAACAAAACAGTGGCATAAAAAAAAACAACGAACTGCAAACAAAGAAAAAGTGGCCTTCTCCCACTCCATGCGTGACCTACACAAAGAAACGGCGCGTGGAAAGGTAGAAGCGGCTGAGGAAAGAAGGAGGCGACAAGGAAAAGCAAACAAAAACAAAGCTTCAGATCCATTTTTCAAGCAAAAACGAACCCTAAATCCGCCTCCACGCATGCAGCCATGTGGCATCTTCTCAACCAAGCCGCATTTCCAAAAGGTAAGTCGATTTTACCTCTCAATAAATACAAATTAGTTCATTTCCATACTAAGCGCCCTAAGTGGCCAAGTTGGTTATTGCATGCACCTTGGGAGTGAGAGGTCTGGGGGTCAAATCCCACCACCAACACTCAAAAACTCACCTTTTGAAATTTGGCGGAATTTTTGGCGAAACTGCTAAATTTAGCAGATTTTTTGAATTTAGTTATAACTAACTAAATTTAGCGGAGAAACCCCTAAGCTAGGGTAAAAAAAAAAAAAATTCTCCCATTTGGTCTGTTTTTTCATTTCAGACATTTTTTGCAAAGGGAGACCTATCTAAAAATTGCATCTTCAGCTTCTTTTTTGCAATTTTTAGCATTTTGGGTCGTATTGGGCTCAGGAGGCCACCAGGGCCCACTGAATTTTTGCTGTCATTCAAATTGTACAATTTTTTGAATGTAAATTGTATACTGCTGCATATTGTACTAATTTGCAGGTTGCCATAGTCAACTGCAAAACTTTGTAACTGCTCAAAACTGGCAGAATTGTAATAAAAAAACAATAAAATTGGTTCTGTAACACTCACGAGATCCTAGATCTCATTCGCAGCGTTCGGTATATACGGTGCCTCAGGAAGCGCTTACGGGTAAAGTCCATCGTGACTACTACTGCACTTAACACCTAATATAGCTGCAACAACGTCATCTGGGCATCGTCCCTATAAATCGACGGGGAGTAATAAGGTCACAGTGCACACACTATGAACCATCCCATCCGTCTGTGAACGATTGCAAGACATAAATCCAGACTGAGAAACTATCCGAGTATATAGCAAAGTTACGTGCACGTATGAGGATATTTCTTTGAGCCGGTGTCAATAATCGCACAGACCCCATCAGTACTGTCTTGGTACCACGTATTGAATTCTTTCACGTACGTTAACGCCTCTTTCACGTACCGCCGGGTATATAGAAAGGGCGAGCTTCTTCCACGTACCGACGGGTATATCGGAAGGGCGCGTATATAGAAAGGTTCGGTATATCGGACTGATGGTATATAGATTGGGAGACCTAATACAGGTGATAAGAGCCAAACCACATCGGTGATCTCTGCAAAATGGGCACCAATGCCCCCAATTTTTTCTTCCGATTCACAATTGCTCGGAGGAAGCAACTATGCTTTGCATGGAAGACAAAAATAAAGACACAACTTGAGTTTGAAGAAATCGCTGTTGTGGTGGTACTCTAACCGAGATCACCAATCGATGCAACACAACAATGACAGTTTGATAGAGCGGATCAGAAATCAAAACTCATCATCTTGTTTGGAGTGTCCAATGATGTGCAAGCCCACATTCGAGATGCCACAACAACAAAAGAAGCGTGGGATAAGCTGAGCACAATATATGAGGCCAAGAACAAGAATGTCATACTAAATTTGCAGAGTCGAGTTACATACATTGAAGTTCAAGCGAGAATGATGAAAAATTGAAGCTTTCTAAGAAGAGTTGCAGAGTTGAGGGCTTCACTTCTAGCCCTAGGAGAAGAGGTCAAAGATGAATCTCTCGTTCCCATTGTTCTGAGAGCTCTCCCTTCTTCTTACCGCATTTTTGTCACAACTCTAAACTTGTCAGATATCGCAATTAGTTTTGACAAACTTGTAAACCTCTTTGCAACAAGAGGAAGCAATGCACAATAAGGATGATGAAGAAGAGCGAGCCTTGTCTTCACATCAAAAATGGAAAGGAAAAGGTAAAGGAAAACCTAAATCCTATCGAAGTCCCCATATCGAAATCGGTATCATGGGGACAATCAACGAAAAAAAGTGATGTCCAATTTGCAAAAGAGGACATGACTTACAAGATTGTTGGTATAACACTTATAAGAAAGGTTCATCAAGAAACTCTGGACCTCAACAACAACAATCTTACAAGGGACATTCTAACAACTATCACGGGTAGAAAAAGGGGAACTGGAAAAGAAGACCCCACCAGCAAGGTAATATTGCTGAGCAACAAGAACAATCAGACAATGAAGACTTCTTGTTCACTGCTCGATCAAGTGAACCATCCACGTCATCTAGTGATGTCTGGTATGTTGATTCGGGAGCCACTCGACACATGACCAGCCACAGAGACTGGTTTATTTCAATGAGGGACACGCCATCGAAAAATCATGTTTCGTTGGGAGATGATTCTTCATATACAGTTCAGGGGATTGGAAACATTTCTCTACCCCTTGGTTCATGCAAATGCAGACTATCAAATGTTCTATATGTCCCTGGGTTGATAAAGAATCTTCTTTCGGTCAGTCAACTCCTAGATCACAACCTGAAAATTGACTTTGATAGTCAATCCGCAAGAAAATGTGTTTGATTCGAGATAAATCCAGAGGCTCGAAAATAATTGCAAAAGCCTCAAATGTGGGACGTATGTTTCAACTTGATTTCATTCACAAAAACGATCAAGCACTTGTGGCTAAAAACTCCACCTCAGCCCAATTGTGGCATCGGAGATTTGGTCATGTAAGTTTCAAATATCTTGAAACACTTCATCGGTGTAATATGGTACATGGGCTACCATCTCTTCAGAAGGATACAGACAAGTGTCCTCACTGCTTAGCAGGAAAACAACACAGAGTTTCATTCCAAAAGAGTACTTTTTGAGCTCATGGTAAACTTGACCTGGTTCATACCGATCTTTGCGGTCCGATGCAGCCAAGTCATTTTGGGTTCCAGTACTTCATGCTTTGTGTTGACGACTATTCACGGAAAATGTGGATTTTTGTCTTGAAAAAAAGTGAAGCCTTTGAAACATTCAAAAGTTCAAAGTTGCGATTGAGAAAAGAAAGCTGGTCGTCACATCAGAACTCTCCACTCAGATCGAGGGGGGGAATTCACCAATGATGAGTTCAGAGACTACCTACAAACTCACGGGATTCGTCGACAAATGCCTCCTCCACACACACCGCAGCAAAATGGTGTTGTTGAGAGAAGAAATCGTACTATCATGGAAATGGTGCGATGCATGATCGATGATTCCGGACTTGCAAAGACATTTTGGGCAGAAGTAGCAAAAACAACAGTGTATTTGTTGAACAAAGCACCCACAACTGCTCTTGATGGAATTACACCACAAGAAGCATGGTCAAAAAGGAAACCATCCATTGCACACCTCAGAGTATTCGGGTGCAAAGCAAGCATGCACATACCCAAACATAACAGAAAGAAATTAGACATGAAATCACAAAAACTCATCTTCATTGGGTACAGTGAAGAGACTCTTGGGTATAGATTGATGGATCCTAAGACCAGAAAAGTCTACACAAGCAGAGATGTTGAGTTTTTCGAGAAGAAGGAAACAAAGACTCCTCCTCCGGACTCGCAAGATGTAGATTTTTCATCTATTGTAAAAATTGAAGCTAATGTTCCCTCGAATATGAAAGTGATGATGGGGATGATGGTGTTGATCGAGATAGAACCACAACCCATGGGAGCAGGTTCAACGTATGCCTAAATGGTGTACAAGTACATTACGAGATGCAAGATTGGATGCTCCACCGGATACATCCACCCCCCTGGACCACGGACTCACAAAGAAAGAAAGAGAAGAAGTTAACTTTGCTTTGATGAGTAGAGTTATTGAATCAGATGAGCCCTCTACAGTCCAAGAAGCCCTACAGTCAAAAGCTTGGAAAGATGCCATGGATTATGAATATCAATCAGTGATGAAGAATAACACTTGGTAGCTTGTTGATCTTCCACCAGGGAAGAAACCCATTGGATGCAGATGGATATTCAAAACTAAGTACAAAGTAGATGGGACAGTGGAAAGTACAAAGCAAGACTTGTAGCAAAGGGGTACGCACAAAAAGAAGGCATTGACTATGAGGAGACATTTGCTCCCACAGCTAAGATCAAAATGATCAGGATGATCTTTGCTCTAGCTACACAGTTTGGATGGAAAGTTCACCAAATGGACGTAAAAAGTGCCTTCCTGAATGGAGATTTACAAGAAGAAGTCTACATGACTCAACTTTGAGGATATGTTATACACAGTCAAGAAGAAAAGGTATGTAGACTCGGAAATCTCTGTATGGTATCAAACAGGCACCCCGGGCATGGTACATCAAGATTGATGAGCATCTCGTACAACATGGATTCATCAGAAATCCATACGATCCCAATCTCTACCTCAAAAAGCAAGGGGGGGAGATGGTGATTGTTGTAGTTTATGTCGATGATCTAGTCATCATGGCTGGCGATTCGGTGAAGATGATTGATGAAACGAAGAAATATCTTAAGCGATCATTTGACATGACGAGATCTCGGGCTCATGCACTATTGTCTTGGACTAGAAGTATGGTAGAAAGAGAATCACATCTTTGTTTCTCAGATGAAATATACCAAGACAACGCTCGAGAAGTTTAGGATGATGGATTGCACACCAATTGCTACACCTATGGAGAATGAGATACGATTATCTCGTTCGAGATCCATCTCCTGAGGTAAGTGCCACTCTCTATCGGCAGTTGATTGGGAGTCTCATTTACCTGACCTACACTAGACCAGATATCAGCTTTGCAGTGAGCTATCTATCCAGGTTCATGCAGGAACCCAAAGTTTGTCATTGGAAAGCAGCAAAGTGCATTTTGAGATATCTCAAAGGATCAGTGGATCTTGGTCTAGAATACAAGAAGAATGAAAACTTCTTCTTGACTGGATATTCGGATTCAGATCATGCAGGTAACATTGATGATAGAAAATCCACTTCTGGATTTGTATTCTTTATGGGATCTAGACCAATATCATGGGGAAGTAAGAAACAACACTTTGTTTCTCGCTCTTCCACAGAAGCCGAGTATCGTTCTGCAGGAGAAGCTGTCTGTGAAGCGATTTGGCTACGTCGCATACTGGAAGGACTTGGAATACCACAGGACAAACCGACTACCATGTATGTAGACAATGAAGGTGTTCTCAAACTTGTTCGCAATCCAGTTTTTCACGAGAGAACAAAACACATTGAGGTTCAGGTTCATTTCATATGCGAACATGTGTTGAAGCACAACATCCAGCTTCAATTTTGTCCAACTGCTGAACAACGAGCAGATATTTTCACAAAGTCACTTGCACGTGACAAGTTCGAGTTGTTCAGAGAGTTCTCTCCTCATCTCTTCAGACAATGCACAATTAAGGGGGGGAATGTTAGGATAAAATATTATTATCCTAATATTAATTATGCATAGTTTAATTATTTAATTAATTTTATTAATTAAATAATAATAGTTATTTTGTTATATGGTTATTCAACCATATTTGTCTTTTATACATACTGTTATATTGTTTTAAACAATATATTTGTTTGTATCTAATTGTTGCTTCCCGGATGTTATTGGAAGCCTGTATATTTAGGAATTTGGTTCACCTGTGGAACTTAATTCTTTGTTTGTATTTGGTTGTGCAATATCTATAAATATTGCAGCCCATTCTCTGTAATAATTGATTGATTGAGATTAATAAAGTGATCGGAGCTTCCGTCCTGCTTTTCAATCATCACTCAAGCGGTCACTTTTCAGCCCAAACCACGGCCATAAAAATCTTGCAAGCAGGATACTTCTGGCCAAGCCTGTTCGTTGATAGTCAAGCGGAAATGAACAAATGCAAGGTTTGTCAAGTTTATGCAGGTTTTTGAAGAAACACGGCATTGCCCCTCAATCCCATCCTAGTTGAAGAACCCTTCACACAATGGGGTCTTGATTTCATCGGAATGGTTAACCTAACTTCAAGTGTCGGACACCGGTGGATCCTCATAGCAACTGATTATTTCACCCGGGAGGCCGGAGGCAATTCTACTTAAGGAGTCCACTGAAAATGTGATCCTAGGACTCTTGCAAGATATCGCACATGTTGTGGTACTCCCACACTATATGCCAAAGCTTTCTTAGGGGCTAAGGTATCTGATTTTGTGGTCAAACACGGATATATCTAAATTCATCCTCTAACTATTACCCACATGGTAACGGTTTGATAGAGTCTACTAATAAGAATCTGATAAGACTCATCAAAAGAATGGGACATGAGCATAAAAGGCTATGGCATGAGCATGTTAAAACAACCTTATGGGCCGATCGGATCACTCCAAAATAGATCCTGAAAGCTTCACCATATGAAATAGTCTATGGGAAAAGTGTTGTGATGCCAATTTCCTTGGAAATCCCTACATTACAACTATTGAAAGGGTCCAAGATAGAGGAAAATGGAGCGATGCAAGTAAGGCTTGCCGAGCTGGTGGAACTCCAAGAGAAGCGTGAACTTTCCCACAAGGCCATGATCAATCGCCAACAAATAGTCAAGACGTGGTTCGATCAAAAAACATCAAAGCCAAATTTCTAAGTCGGGACCACCGTCTTGAAATGGGATGCAAGAGCCAAGTCAAGGAATCATGGAAAGTTCGACCCTCTATGGATTGGTCCCTTCATAATCAATGCATGTAAGCAACATAACTCATTTGAACTTGAAACCATGGTGGGAGATCCCTTAGCTATTCCAGTGAATGGGATTCACCTAAAGCCCTTCGTATAAGTGTCTTCGAAAAATGTATCATATGTACATATTTTTCCCTTCTTTCTGGCTTTTGTTTGTTCCTCCCCTTCTTTTTGGATGTCTTCACCACGTGTCCCACTGCCTCTGTCCATGTCTCTTTTTGAATTTTGAGGGAAATGTGCCTGCTTATTTCTCCAAAAATTAAAGTCGCCATCAAGAGTAAAGCCCCATTCCTTAATGAGGAGATCCATAATCAATGCAAAATCTATAAAAAGGCACTAAGTTTGGCACCTTGGGTTTCCCGCTCAAAGGGAATGTTATAAGAAGTGACCCTGAGTACGTGTGAGCTTTTACTCCCTAAGTATAAGTGGCTATTAAAGGCATCTTGAGCTATTCGGCAGGGTCATTCCAAAGCGTTAGAGTCTTTTGAATTAATCTAACGAGTATCAAAGCCTCCAGAGTCCTTTCTAAATTCAGAGAGACACCATGGCCACCTCCATCTCTGTTCAAGTAGCAAAATCCTACACAGGGCAACCCCTTCCCCTCGGCCTCTGCGACCTCAGATAAAACTCCCTGATCCACTATCTCGGTATAACGATCCTTCGTGGTCAATGACTCGGACCGACGACATCTTCAACCCCAGTCTCAACAAAAGGCCCAAAGCTTTAAGAGAAACATTTTCTCCAAGTTCAACAGCCTGGGAGATTCTGAGTCATTCGGCTCTAGAATCTGGAGCACAACTCTCACCCAATATATGGTTCATCTCACACACCCATGCCCAAAGCTCATACAAATGTGCGCGGCCTGTTTCAACTCAGAAAACCATACAATCCAAGGCTGAAATTTAGTTGTGGTAATTACACCACAAGCCGTTAGGGACATGTTGGCCCTAACCTATGACCAAATGGCCAACTTCTATAATGTGGCCAAGCTTCAAAATGTATGGGCCCAATGCCAAACTAAGGCCTCATTCCTTAACAAAGAGTTGAGGTAATCAAACACCAATAGTTTAGGGATTCCAGGCTTCCCCATTCCCTTAAAATCCCTCATGGTTGACTCTCAGGATGCTGCGCTCTATGTTGGCCTTTATTTTTGGGCAAGACTCTAATAAAGGTGTTGAGGATTAGTAGATGGCGGCCTGCTTAGAATGAGGACTGTCAGCCAGAAACAAACATATAAATTCAACTTTGTAGAGGTCATCGTGGGGTCAATTTACAAGCAACTCGACCATTTCTCAATGGCATCCACCTTCAAGTATTCATCTTTTCTCTTCCACCTCATCCTGTACCAAAATGCTCAATATTTCAGTCAGTATATGACTCTGACCTTGTGGGATGCGGAGGTAAATCCCAAAATATTATCCCAGTATCTGCATGGACCCATATATTGTCCCATGCATCGAACATATATGAATTTTTCAATGCTTTTGTGGAGCCCCTTATGCTAGAAATTGATCCTGAAGGGATCAATCATAGAATGAATGACTCTACGTGGTCTATCCTCTCAGACCCATTACACCCTGTGACTACTTCTTCGCCAGAGGGCATTCCATGATTCAGGTTCACGGATTCAAGGGTGAATCCTTCATGCTCCCGAGGGTTCTCACGCCTCGAGTTATGGGTATTGAATTCACCAGGCAACTCATCCTCTTGGACATTGAATTCGGCTCGACTGAAAGAAGAAAGCACTCTATGAACTCCCCTTTAGTAGGGGAGGGGTTACCATACTCAAAAGGCAAGCGGACCACTGCCTCTCACAGAAGTTAGCCTCCTATGGCTTCACCTTTATCAAGGATTCATGGAGGTATGACCCAGACAGGGAGCATGGCTGCTACTCTGGTTACCAACAAAATCTTTGACTCATGTAAGCATGAGCCGAGGCCATTTTTTGATTCACGGCGGAGCCCCCAGGTGAGTTACCTGATATATCTTTTTGAACTCAAGGACATCCCAACTCTGGGTTGGGAGTTGTTCCACTAGGTCAAATACAAATTTGACCCTACTCTGACAATTTCAAAAGGACTCGAGTGGCCCTAAAAAGGAAGGATTGGAGCTCTGAAAAAATTGAAGCCTTCTAGAAATATAGGTAGGAGATTAGCCAGACCACACAGAACTTTGAGGATGTCTCTAGTGATGAGTTGTGGGAAGATAAGTGGGACTCGAAGCATAACACTAATCTAGATAGAAAGGTCACAATTGTGCTCACTTCCGAGCAGTCTCTTAGATCAACCATGAAATCTTATAAGCTTCCACAACAACAGATGTCGATTACCTTCATATGTCGCTTCTCTTTAGAGTCCCCCACCAGTGTTTCCCTTGCCTGACCCCTCAAAATCAGTAGCAGAGGTGGAATCACCTTCAATCCCGGCTCGCAAGAAGCTAAATTCAGTCGCGGCCTCTGATTATCCTCCACCTCCACTTGGGACTTCGTATCAAGAATGCCTCCACCTCAACTTTTCCCTTCAGGAGGTCCCCCTCCGTCTCTCACTCCATTACAAAATCTTCCTCCATCGGGCACTCCCCTACTTCCACAGTTCTCTACCACCATCCCAAGTTTCTCCCCGCATGATCATACCCCCTTCTTCGGCCCTAGTAACTGCAACATCTCAATCACCACCATTCCATATGGCCTACCACCTAGGTTTCCATTCTTAGGAGGAATGGTCTCTTCTTCCTCCGAGTTTTTGAGCCAAGCAGAGTCTGCTAAGGCGGCCGGGATCAAAGGAGGGTAAAACAAAAGAATAAGGAGATGGAAACTCTATCAACCAAGTAGGTATGGTCTTTATACGACCATCAACAGAGCTCCTTGACCATCGCCCGCCTTGTCCCTCAAGTATCCAAGCCTGTGGAGCAGATGCAACTGATGACTATTCAATTAGTGTTGTCGCGGTGGACCTTACTGAATTTTGGCCTCAAGATAAGGTCAAGTTGATGATTGAAACAATGGCAGTAGTCACTACAGACTACTTGAAACTCAACAATCAGCTTAAGAAGGTGCAATCCAGCCTTGAAAAGTAGAGGCCATAGCGGCGGGCCATATGGCTGAGCTCAAAGCTAAGGACAGAGAGGTAGATCAACTCAAGAAGGAGTTGAAGGATACATCTACCAAGAAAGCCCTTACAGCTTCTCAAGTAGAGGAAAAAACTCTAGTAGCTAAACTCATTGCATCTCGAGGCCCTAGTCAATTCACTCTCGCAAGAAAAGAGTAGTCTCCAGGCCAAGATAAATTCTTCTAAAGATATGGTCAAGGACTTGACCAACAAATTGGGGAAACAATCCCAGAAGGTGGGGATTGTAACATTAGTACAAGGATTATATGCCTCCTATTGTGACAAGATTGCCACCACTACTATAAATTTGGCCCCAACACTTGGATTTATATCCAACACACAGAATTATGCTCCAAGGTAGAGAATGCAGTCTCCACCATCGATGCGCCTTATTCTCCAAGGTCCATGAGTCAAATCTTTTGATTCGAAACTCTATGATGCCTTAGACCCTGCTCTTCAAAATGCAGGGATCACTAATAGGTGGTTGATTGTTGCGAAGATCAATGAGATTTTGAGCTATAACAAAGCTTCTATCAAATGTCAAAATCTCTTGCGCAACTCCACCAAGGAATAAAGGAAAGGAAGCATAATATCAATGAATTGGTGTAGCTAGGTTTCCCCTCTCCCTTCCCAGATGATTCTACGGTCCTATCAAAGGACCAAATCCAATAACTCTTGATCGCCAAGCACCAGGACAAGACTGTCTTCCAATCTTTGAAGGAGGACTCCAGTGTTGCTGAGGTGGAGGCCATCATCAATCCCATCATACAATTAGATTTTTTCTTGCATGTGGTAATGCAAAGCCTCCAAGGTTTCTCCCACAAGGAGATAATTGAGCTAGATCGAGTGTTTCAAGCCTTGCAAAGAAGGACCTACCCAACAGAGCAGGAATGGCTCGGATACCAGGCTTCTTTGTAGAAGCTCTAAGTGGCATTTGTAAGCCACATTTTTTATTTTTGAAAAGCAGAGGATGTTGGATTCTTCCATGGCAGGCACGAAATCCCTTGGTGAGTTGCCAAACTGATTACATTCTTTTGTTAAGACTCTTTTATTGAGCATATTTTTTTGCCCCGACTCTCGCTTCTTTTGTTCACTCAAAGTTCAAATCTACTAAGTATGGAAAATCCAACGGAAGCCCTCCATGTGTCTCATCGGCACAACTTCAAAGGTAAAATTCTAATCTAGGTTCCCAAACTCGCGCAGGATCTCCACGTGTCTAGGGCTTGATAAAGTCACTCCCAAATAGGTTGAAAAGTCAAAACACAATAGAAGCAAGTAGAATCCCTCCACATGTCTATCTAGCACACTTTCGGTATAAGGCTAAAGAAAGACGTCCCTAAACAAGCATGAACCCTCCACATGGCAAGAAAAGATCATTGTCGGCCGGAGACTCGACAATGAGACCAAGTAAGAGCAAATGCACTAATTCCTATAAATGATCAAAATATTTATTCCAGATCAGAAGGTCAAACATCTAAATTAAATACTGACGGTGGTAGCTCTATATTTAAAAGATTAGGACAGGAGCCAGAAAGATAAGAACAAAAGCCCTATCAAATTGAGAGAGAAAAGTGGGAGCTTAGAGCGACAGAGAGAATGGGTCTTTAAAAGGAAGCAAAAGTTCCAGAACAAGGAGAGATATTTTTACAAGAAGAAAAGGAGGGGAAGCAAGGAGTTCGGTATTTTGTAGGATTCTAGCCTCAGTAAGCCTCTGTCATAAAATAAAAGTGTAATATGTGCCTTTGAGGGCCTTATGTATCATTTTCTCTATGAATAAAGAGTTCTTATTCATGTAAATTGACTTTTTATGTTCTGAATCTTTTGTTCTTTCATTATAAGTAGTTCTAAATGAGTCAAGAAATTCATCGTGCTTGATGCCCTTGGAATTTCTCTATTCGTTCACTATCTATGAATCAATCACTTGAATCCTCGAGACACTAATGTTATCGAATAGCCGAGACCATACCGAACAGACCCTTTGACTATCCTAGATAATCTCTTTTAAGTATTATGTATCTTTACTTTCTAGATTGGCACATCACCTTGTTATTTTAAGTTATTTCATGTTTTCTTCTAACCCTACCCTACTCAGTAGAGAAGAGCCAACTTCTTTAAAATTTAGAGGTCACCTTAGGGCACACATCTCACTAACCTAAGTTTTCCTATGACTTTGATAGTTTATCTGCAAGGGTCATCGTCAGCAGATTTCCTTTTTTCCCATCCCTTATAAATCTTAGTTCTCATTAGAGTTTGAATTCATCCTATAATCTTAAAATATGTTGTATATTTTGCTGCACTGTACACCTGTGGATTATTTTAGATCCTATTTTCTCGGGAGTATAGATATGCAGCTTTTATCTATACATGTATATGTGTGGTGTCAAAACCCATGATTTATAGGGAATCATTATGGGTTATTTTCGAGCCCCTGGTTTGGGTACCCATTATATTGTAAACAACTTTAATGGTTTCCTATTGATGTGCTTACATATAGATGGACATGTAGTAGGGTAGAGAAGAATTTGGATGTACATTATATTGTAAATGATTAAGTTAATGCAATAAGAGAGAGAAGTTACTACACCGGGTTTTTTCCCGAAAGGGTTCCCCGGATAAATTTGGTGTTATCTTGTGTATGCCATTTTCATTTTATGTTTATATTGGATATTATGTTAAGTATAGCTTCTCGTTTATTTGTTTATCAATTCAAAACTCTAGAAAAACTTGGGTCTTTCACCTTGATTGGGTTTGGAATTCCAAACTTGAGCCCAAATTTTCCTTTTCTATGGTGTTTTATTTCTTAAGGATTGTCTTTAGGGAGAGACTCAAACATATTAAAGTCTTTAACTCCAAGTGTCCTACTTGTACCCATCTTAAATATTTCCAACATCTGTTTTGGTCTTGCTCTCATGCCTAGTCTGCATGGCGTTGAATCCATTCGTTATTGTGGCCCTTCCATCCCAAGCATTTTTCTTGGAAAATGGTCTTATTTGGTGATACTTCCAGTTGGGTTGATTATATAGATTTTATTTGCAATTTTTTTAGATCTAACATTGTTTTTAAACTATGGATAGCTAGGAATGCTACTATTTTTAACAATGATTATATCTCATAGCAATTCTCCACTAATAGAAATGTTGTTGTGATATATTTTGTGTTTTAACATATTCAAGCATAAGCTCAAAAGGTGGCCCTTAAATTCCAAAGTACCTCAACAATTACTTAATCACTTTGGGGAGAGGTGCATTATGATTCATGTGCCAATTGATCCTTGAAGGCCAAGCCCTCCTCCTCATGTGCAACAAGGCGTAGAAAATTAGTTCTCACACCCATCATTCCTCTCTCGATTTTGGTCACTCTTATGCTCTTCCACTACGTGGGGTGGATGGAGTCTGCCCACTCGGCGGGGTGGTTGGAGTCCGCCACCTCCTCGTGTTGGAAACTAGGACACTGAGAGGGGGTGAATCAATGTCTTCTCAAATTTACCTTCTTAAATTTTCTATGATGAACACATAAAACCATACAAAAATAATTTACAAGAGAGTACATAGAGACACAAGTTTTAATGTGGGAAACCCAAACTGGGAAAAAACCCACTGAAACCAAGAACTAGTCTTAGGAAAAATTGTCCTGTCAGTTACATTGATTTCAAGTTGAGATACAACTCAACTTTTGAGGCTACAACCCCTAAAATAATTCAGTCAACAACTATTGACCTTCTGTAAGCTACAACTTATAAGGAAGATACAACTCCCTAGAATTTAATTAGCTACAACTGATCTTATGATCAATAATTCTTAACACAATTATCTTAGCTAAATCACATAGTATCATCATTCTCTCTACACTTCAACATGTATGCAATACACACCATTTTGTAATACAATCCCCTAATCTTATTGTTGACTCTATCAATACACACTGACATTACACTCTACTCTTACATTGTATCAATAACCCATTCCATCATCAGGTATTAATGTCAAAACTATTCTTTAACTCGTAAAAAAATACATAGTTAGTGTTATCCCAGCTATAACACATCTATTTCAGATCATTTTTGTAGTCATCTTCTTAACACCCTTTTTGTTTCACTAGTTAAGCAACATGTTCTTCACATTTTGTACAATATCCACTATATAGTTTTCATTATTCACAGTCTTCTCAACCTTCATTAGTCGAATATCTGCACCTCGGACTCTCTCTTCTTCAGTAACCACATAAATTTATTCATTCATACATTTCACAATCTTTTCTTCAGTTCAAAAGCTTCTCTGCAACACACATTCGTCCCACTTCAATATTGTTTTTGTCACCATTTTCATTGTCCTATTTTTTGTCTTAGGATCTCACATAAATTTATATATTGCATCACAACACAATGTATATGTTACACATTTTATATCATTTATTTTCTAACAAAACACATTTGTTTCATATTCTCCATCTTGGAAATCGGGACATAAGTAAATGTCATACTTTTTCTATGGCTTTCCATCTACACCCATTTTGTTCAAAATGCTTGCTTTAGCTCAAGCTCCCTTTACTAGATTGTCATCTCTTGACTCATTTTAGTTACTTGACCCTTGACTTCCCTTTATGATTTCAAAGACTTTGACCTTTTTCAATTTTCTTAACACAAGACAAAAATGTCTTTTCAACTTCTTATATCAAGTTGGGAGAGAGAATCATGGGTTTGTAATTGTTTTGTGGCACTTAACCTTCACCAAGGACCAAAAACTTTAAGCTAAAGAGTTCCCAGACTCTTTAACTTTACCAAGAGATAAGATACTTAACAACTTACTCAACTTTCTGGATATTAGACTATGTTCAAGCTTTTAAGATGAAGACATTCACACTTTAACATTTTCTTAACCCCTTTTAAGCTATTAAGGACTTTACATGAGGTTCTTAAACATTTTTATTCAAGACTCTTTCATTGAAGTAGGTTACAAAACTCTCGCACAATGTTTGTAACCGACTCTAGACCAGCATCACGTAGTTCTTGCATTTTCAATCCAAACCAAGACCATTTCTATGTTATTAAGGTTCTTCCAAGTTAATTTAAACTATTGCATGGTGAAATGGATCATTTATAATGAGGAAAATGCATCAAAACCCTCATTCTTGCCTCTCCTGCAGGTGAAGCATGACTGTAGGAGTATATTGTCATAAAAAACTTCCTTATTTCGAAATGATATTACTCTGAAAATTATTATAACACCTTAGTTCTCCTTAGACCAAGCAATATACAAACTTTTATGAATTTTTAATGGATGGTTTTAGAGTTTTGAAGCTTTCAATTCGACAAACCCTAGTTTCAGGGTTTTATTAGTAAAGCAGACCCAAGACAAATAAAAAGATGATTTCTCATTCAAATTTTAATGAAGTTTGAAAATTCAAAATGGTGTGGTCATATGGGAGTAATTATCATCTCCTCCACTCAATTTGCAAGCATAAACCTATCCCAATAGCTCCCGACCATCAAACAATACAATGCACAATGAATGAAAACTTGTGAAGACTCTATTTTTGAGTTCAAAAACATGCTTCGAGCCTTATGGTGAACCTTAATTTTTCAAGTAGGATAATTGAGACCTCCTTTACCTCCTTGGAGTACCAAACACAATATTTTCACACTAGTCAAGCACCTTTATACGATCATTCAATTGGCACAGTTGAGCTCCTTTCACTTTATCACCGTCAACAAGTGTATATACTTTGCCTTATTTCCATTTTTATTTAGCTTTCACATTTGAAACACTTCACTAATCACCTAGAACATGATATTGAATATTAATTTTTGGTCATACTCTTAATTCACATCATTCTCTAGCAATAGCTTGACAAGAAGAATTGCCAGAATGAGTTCTGAGCATACTTTGAATGTTGTTTCCTTGACAACTTGACAACCAATCATAAGATAATGTGGAGGTAGGATAGTTTAGTTTCATGCATCATCACCACTAATGAATTCTCCATCAACTAAGACCATTGTCTATTTCAACCATGACCTTAACCATTGAATTGTGATTGTACCATTGAGTTCACTGATTGAATGAGACTTTTCTTACAAGACTTTGCATTGAACCAGACTAGCTTGAAGACCTTAAAAACACAAGGAACATGGATACACCCTTAATTAACGATGAACATCCTTAAATAAGATCATCCAAGTGATTTGAGGATAAACAAACAAATTTTGCAATTCTTGATTCGAGAAAAGTGCTTGGGAGTGAAAAGAACAAGGCTAGAAAAGTGATCATAACTTTTTTAATACTTGTCCAAATTGCCTCAAACCTTTTGTAAAATTTCAGGCTTAGAATCCTCTTAAAAAAATTATTCTATGATTTATCTGAAGAAGTATTCATATTTTTTCTTGGGAGCTAAGAAGACAGAGGGCTCAAAATGCATTTCTCAATGAACCAGTTTTAGAAAAAAACTAGCATAACTTTCACATACCTCTTCGAACTTGATGAAATTTGGCATGAAGCACCACAACTCACCCCTCTACATGATACATGAGTTTATTTTTCATAAATATTCATGTACTATTCAAACCTATCTCACTTACCTCAACATACACTGTCAATCCTCAAGGCCAACTTTGGCTAGCTTTTGAACTTTGCCTCCATGAGCTAAACTAAGCCTTGTTGTTGCTCACACATGCCCTAGAAAACATTCCTAGGCTTTAGAGACAAGCCTAAATGAGTTAGTTCTGTTGTGAATTCCAGTATTTGACACATTACTCACTCAGGCTCTTTCTCATGTTAAATTCATCATGTATGACACCTGAAAACACATTTACCAAGTTTAAAAACCATGCTCACACCTCCAGGTAGATTCTACCTTACTGACTAAGCTTGCATCACACTAAAACCAACTGAAACCTACCTAAATGCTCAATACACCATTGAACTACCACTCAACCTCTGACTGAGTTGCACTTCACCATTCACTCCTTTTCCATCAATGCCACTTGACATCAATGATAACACCAATGACTAGGGTTCAACATCTCGAGGGAAGGCTATCATTGGTTCATCTCATTGGCCATCTCCAACTCTAAGTGACATTACTATGGTTGGCTCTCCACCTTCGAGGTTGGGGGATAATGGTGCCTCGACTCTTGATAAAATTCTCATAATATCGATGGGTGGTCTACCCCATCTTCCTATAGAGGAGTTCATTAGTCTAGGGTCCTTCCTCCCAAAGATGATTTGCTGCTACTACTACTTATGGTTGACTTTCTTGTGCATAATCTGATATAATCTAGTCATCTTTTTGGTATTTTTGGTGTTGTGTCCTTTCGACCTCCTTTTAACTCTCCATCCACTGTTTGTGACTTTTTAACTTTTCCAACATCTTTATAGCATCAATTTCTCGACCACCTTTTTATCATGACCATCTTATATTTATTGGTAATTACGTTGAAGTCATGATTTAAATTGTATAAGGGGAGGGGAGGGATTGGATTCGACATGTCGTACCATCGTAAAATCGTCACATATTTTCCAAAATACCAAACTTGGCAGCAATGGATAATTTGACAAAAGACTATTTAACATGTCGTCAAAGGTCGATGAAGGTTATTGTTATCCAAAATGTGCCCCCGCTTATTTTGTGGCTAACCCCTCTGGTTCTTCCCTCTATTGTGCTTTAGTCACAAAATTTTGATTTTCAGGCACTCAAAACCTTCTGGAAATGGCACCATTGGATAAAACTCTTTCTCAGCTTTCCAGAAAGGTAAAGTTTTCCTCCTAACTCCATGTATTTTTCAAGTTATGGCTCAGCGAAGTTTTTGTGGGAAATTTTCCCTAGAAGGCCCGCAGCCAATTAAGATGTGCCACGTGTCCAAAGAAGTGGCAGGGGTCGAGGAGAACTTGGTTTTTTACCAAGTGTTTTGGCAAAGGTTTCAAAAGGAAGAATTTTTCCCGCGGGCCCGCCGACCAATCATTTGCTGCCACGTGCCCAGGGGAGAAAGTTGGAAAAATCGACTAAGTGTTGGTGCAAGAAATTTTTTTGAGGATGGCCCCGCGGCCAATAGAAACATGCCACGTGTCCAAGGAGGTTCAGACCGGCGGAGCGCGGGTGGAAATTGGGAATTTTTCCCAAAACATTGGCGCAAAAGTTAAAATGCCTGCGGAGTCTCCGCCAACTAATCACATGAGGACACGTGTCAAGGAGTGGCGGGCATGGGGAATATTTGGAAAAGTTTCCCAAGGAGAAAATAAAGGAAAATTCAGAAGGGAAAACCCGCCCCCTTATTGCGAGCCAATAGAATCTCGCCACGTGTCCAGGTGGGGCAAAAAATTCAGAGCAAGCCCGCGAGGAAATTTAGGAGGGTCAAACCCACATCCAATGGGGTTTTGACACGTGTCCAGGCCAAAAATATCAAAGCGACCCACATGAAAATTTGAAAGAATGGGCCCGCTCCCAATCAGAGCGTGACACGTGTCCCAGCTCGTCGGCCTGTTGGAAAATTTTCCAAAGGCTAAAACAAAGAAAAATGGAGCAGGAGGGGCCCGCACCCAATGAAAACTTGCCACGTGGCACCTAGACTTGTGGAGCGTGGGAAAATTTTGGAAAATTTTCCAAACGACCAAAAAGGTAAAAATTCAAAAAAATTCCCACCGACCCGATTTGGCCCTGTTTTGCCCTAAAACTTCAAATCGCCATATCTTTCGATCCAGAGCTCGGTTTTTCACGTTCTTTATATCAATGGAAAGCTGGTGAAATTATCTACAATATTTTGGGGTCATTTTTGCATTTTGGTGGAGTTTGGAGAGAGAAAATCAAGAAACGCCTCTGGCACGTGGTCATGGACAGAAATGACGTTTCAACCACCGTTTTTAATGAAGAATGGCTCGCATTCTCTCCCAGCATGGTTAAAAATGTTAGGGAATGGGTCTGTCAGGGCACCCATGCTGTTTTGATGGCATTTTGGTCAATGGTTGAACCCCTTGCACTTTTTCTCGTGTTTCTCTCTCCACAGGGTCATGGTTTGCCTTTGTAAAAGCCAAAATGAGTTCATTTTGCAAAAGGAGAGACACTTTTCAGCTCTGCGAACTTCCTTTTTCTTCCTCCTTGGCGAATTTGTGAATTTTTTTACCTTTCCATGTAATGCAGCACCTTTTCTTGCCTCTGATCACTGTAATGTACTGTATTGGATCTGAGATGTTGATATATGTTCTGTGATTAAAATCCTCAATCCTTTCATATATCTATCATTGCTTTCTTGATCTTTCATTACATTTTGAGAATTTGTGCATGTTTTGTGTTGTGTTTCCTTGTGGATTGTGTATTTCATGCAAAGCATCGTGTGTCTACAATTCCTTTGGTGCATCACCTATTAGCATTAGTTCTTTCGTTTTTGCATTCTCTATCTCTGTCTCCTTGGAATTTAGAGTAGATTTAGGAGTTTAAACCTCTGCGCAATGTGCAAGTAAAATAGCTAATCGGAGGAGTTAAGGAACCACCCTCTAATCTGGAGATTCCTTTTCCATTTTGCAAGTCCCACACTTGGGAAGAGGATTCAATGTTGTGCAATCACACTGGATGCTTAGAATGATCAAACTAGAAATCGATCAACATCCGTGGGTGTTGCTGATTCAACAACAGCGATTATCGGTATGAAAGTCTTACATTAAAAATATTACACAATACTTAATAGTTTAATTTAAAAACACCTTCCTTTGTAATATTTGTGATGTCTATTCGGACCCACTGAAATGCTTCCCTGAGCTCCACGGTGACTAGCAATCATTAAAATTATAATAAATCTTCAATGTAGTCAAGAAAAAATATCACAAATAATAAGGCTAGCTTCACAGTATCACACTTTATACTTCCAATCACAAGTGTAGTGTTAATATTTTCATCATTAATGGAATCGACACCTTCTTTACTTGAAACTTACCATGAAATAAAATCTATTTTTCAAGAATTGAAGAATGAAGAAAGTGTCAATCATCATCATCCACCCTAAAACATCCTTTGAATCTCCTCACACTCCTTGATCTTCCAATCGTAAAAATACTCAAATCTTGATATCATATCTTGATTTGTAAAATTCTAATTTAGAAACTTACAAAACCACACAATTGTTGTTCCTACTTCCAATTTACTTGAAAATGACAATTAAAAAGTTAGTGAATGAATTCTAGTGCTTAGAACTACTTGCAACAAATGAAACATGAATAATTCAACACACAACACAATATTTTTATCCTGGAAACCACCAAATTGAGGGAAAACCAATTGGGAAGGGAAATTGCTCTTTCTTCCCAGTTATATATTGGCCAAATGAAAATGAATACAAATTACAAGAAGTTGAAGGAAGACAACAATGTTACTTCCACCCTCTCTACTTGCTTTCTTTACTCATACACCTTACTTCTACAAAACAATTCCAAATGCCAATGGTTTCTTGCTCACTTCTCCCATGAATGAATGCCCAATTCCACATGCTCTTCTTACTTTTATAGCTTGCTTCTTATGTCCTCCCATGCACTGGAGAATATGAAGGGTTAAACAAGGAAGAGACACAATCCAGATGTTTCAAATCTGTGACTGTTCGTGGATGTATTTTTTTATTTTATTTAGTGACAGGGCCACCGATATACATAGAATGACGGTTCACGCAACCATTACGGTGGTTACGCAACTGCCAATGTCTCTGAACGGGTGGTTACACAACTGTCGCTTCTAAAGAAAGCGTTGTTCTGTAACTTAAAAATTTAATCCTTCTTATGTTTATTTTTCCTTCTAAATCTGGTTTCTCTTATGAAGTGGTGTTTTCTTGGATCCCTATGGATCACATCTCCTCTATTCAGGAGGATTTTGGTACCACAAAATATTAGTGGGGGATTAGATGAGGAAATAATTCCCTCACTTTCTCCTTCGAGTACCACTGGGCTTGCCTTGGTGTCTTTCCCTTGAGTCCAACCTACCAAGATTCCTATGGACCTCTCCTTGTTTCCCTAACCTTCTGTTGCAACACTACATCCTCCTCTAACTCACCTCGTGAATCTAAGATACAATCTTGTATGGAAGGTAGCAACTGAAATTCTTCTTCCTCATCAAGCATAGATGGCTCATATAGGTGCAAGTTCTCACAATTTACTACTGAGTACATCCACATGAAGTGTGGCAAATCAAGTTTGAAATCATTTTCTCTAACCTACTCCAGTATAGTGAAGGGTCCATACTATAGTGGCTTGAGTTTCCTTACTTGACCTTGTAGTATTTCCTTGCTCAAGTAAAACCAAACCTTATCTCCAACATAAAGCTTGTGCTCTCTACAATGTTGATCATGCCTAGCCTTGTACTTGTCTTAAGACTTCTCCAATTGTTCTTTCACCTTGAGATGAATTTTCTAGATTCTTTGAAAAACTTCACTACTCTAGTCAATTCTGAATCATGTATCTCTCCTTCTTCCTGTTGTCCAACCACAATGTCCAGTGAATTGGTACGTAGATGTCCTAAGCATGTTTCAAAAGGTGACTACATAGTGGATGTATATACCATCCTGTTGTAGGAATGTTGAAAGTAGGCTAAGGAGTCATCCCAAGCTTGTGGATATTTTCTATTTTACCTTCTAATTAGTTGTACTAAAATATTGTTCACCACCTCTGTTTGCCCATCCATTTGGGGATGGAAGGTCATGCTTATTTGTAACCTAGTGTCTGTCTTATCCCAAAAAGTAGTCCAAAAGTTCCCCAAGAACATAGAATCTTTGTCAAAAACAATAGACTTTGTCAAATAAAAATGCACCCATACATTAACAAATAAAAGTTCAGCTTCCTAACTTCCTTTTATTATCTTTTTACATACCATAAGAATACACATTTTTCTAAATCCATCTACAACAACATATAGATAATCATGGCCATGTTTAGACATAGGTAGTCCTCCTACAAAATCCATAGAGATATCCTCCCAATGTCGAGTAGGGACTGGTAAAGGCATATACAAACCTTCCTTCCTGATTTTAGGTTTGACTGCACAAAAAATTTTACATCCTCTTATGAATTTAGATACTTCATCTTGCATATTGGGCTAGTATACATACCTTTACAAGTGGTCCATGGTCTTTTCAACACCAAAATGTCTTGATACTTTTGAGGTATGTGTTTCCATCATCAATAGAAGCATTTCTTCTTTTGGCACAAAAAGCTTCCCCCATCGGTAAAATAACCCATGTTTAAGATAACAATCATAAATACTGTCTTTTCAACCCTTTTGAATGCAATTGCTCATATGTCACCCAAAAATATTTGTCTTGAGCATATTCCTTTTCGTAAACTTCCTTAGTGAAGGGATCAAAATGAGATATGGTGGCCAAACTAGATATTTTCTCATGTGTGAGAGGTCTAGATAACATGTCTACCACCAAATTTGTACTACCTTTCTAGTATTTGACCGTTATATGGAACTATTGAAGGAACCCCATCGAATTATAGTGCCTTGCTTATCAGTAATTTAGATTGTGCTTGCAAATATTAGAGAGGTTTGTTTTCGCTTTAAACAATAGTTTCTTTACCCAAAAAATAATGTTTGCATTTCTCTATTACCTAAACTAGTGCATATATCTCTATCATATGTGGAATATCCCTTAACTAATGAAGTAAAGTTTCGAATGATAACATATTGGCTTACCTCCTTGTAGCAACAATGCTCCCATAGTGTGATCGCTAGCATCTGTTTATACTTCAAAGGGATGCTACAAATTAGGAAGAGAAAGTATTAGAGCATGAATAATTTTGTATTTCAATAACTCAAAATCTTGATCTTGTTCCTTACCCCAGTCAAAACCCTTACCCTTTTTGGCCACTTTGTGTGTAGAGATGTTGCAATAATGGAGAAGCCTAAAATGAACTTCTCCTCTCACAAAAATCCTAGTCTTTGTGGCTCTTGCTGGTGTTATCCTGTTGGTGATGGCTTCCACCTTCTTTGGATCCACTCGTAGCTCTCCTCCTCTAACCATGTGCCCAAGATAGACAAGTGACTATTTGGAAAATTCACACTTCTTCATGTTGCATAATATTTGTTTCTCCTTGAGAACTTGCAATACTTGTTACAAATGTGTTAGATGTTCCTCCCATGTGGCACTAAAAATTAGAATATCATCCAAATATACAATGACACACACACACACACACACACACACACACACACACACACACACACACACACACACACACACACACACACACACACACATGAACTCCCACAATACATCATTCATCAATATCATAAATGTATCAAAAGCGTTACATAATCCAAATGGAAGTACTAACCACTCATACAAACCCTATTTTTAAGGCAGTCTTCCATATATCCTCCTCCTTCATCCTGACTTGGTGATAACCAGACTTGAGATCCAACTTTGTGAAGAAATTTGCATGCTAAAGTTGGTCCAAGAGATCATCTATGCATGGGAGTGGATATTTGTTCTTTATGGTAATCTTGTTCAAAACACGGTAGTCAATGCACATTCTCCAAGAACCATCATTCTTTGCATTCCACATAGAGAGGTGTTTAGGCATATCACCCTTTAGTATAATAGCTCTTGGAGTTGTTTCTTTACCTTTGTACTCTCTAACAAGGATTGCTTATACAACCCAATATTTGGTAGAGGGGACTCTAGAAGTAGCTGAATCTCATGCTCTAATTCTTGTTTTGGTGGTAACCCACTGGGAGTTTGGAACACTTCCTGAAAAGACTGAATTATGTTATCCAAATCCTTCATCCCTTGGTTAGAAACATCTCGTAATTTACACCCCATCTTGTTTACATTTCATAAAAATAAACAAAGCTGATTATGATTTTCCCCGAATTGGTCTCTTTTCTTGGTTGGAACTTACCATGGAAAGTTTTGGCTTACATTGGTGTGCTCGGATGTTGTAAATTCAATCGCATCCTTGAACCATCTATCTATCGGTTCTCCCCTCTCATGAATATATAATATACCTTATATATAAGTAAGGACTCCCGAAAACAACATCGCTACATCAAGTGGAATTACATCAACTTCTAATACATCTATATATTGAGAATTGATCCCAAACTTGAACTTACATATTTGTGTTACTGAATTTATACACCCTTCTTCACCCATCCCAAAGGATAAGGATGTGGATTCTCATAAGTTTCAAGACCAATCGTTTTTCAACTGCATCAGAAATCAAATTAGATTGAGAACCAATATCAACCAAAGCATTTACCTTAGTCCTCTTAATTTGGATTTTGATTTGAAATAGCTTACTCATTTCTTCCTCTTGTTCTGGTTGTCCATGTTGGTAGTTGTGCATCCCACCACTTGTCTACATTAGAATCATCCTCTATCTCTACCTCCCCATATGTCTTTACAACTGTCGTGGGCTTCTTGGAATCCTTGGTTTGGTTATTTGGATGTAATTCCAGATGCAACTTCTAACATGTAGTGTCAGTATGACCATTGATATCATAATTCTTACAAAAATTCTTAGGATCTTTACAAGTATTCAAGGTGGTAGCAGAGTCTTTTACCTTTCCTTTTACCCCTAAGCACTGCTTTCCCGATATTTCTTTGGCTAATTTGTTGACTATTTTGTCCTTGACTCCACTTCTCCTTACTTTTTCTCATCATCTATGTAGTATGCTTACACACATGCTTCATTGAGATCCTTGGGCTTCATGGAGATGACCTTCCTTCAAAGGTGAGTGTGAAGTCCTCCCAAATATTTGGTCAGAATATCCTCATCCTCCAAGTCCATATTGAGCAACATGGATTTCCTATAAAACTACGTAGTGTAATCCTGCACACTTTGACCACTAGTTTGTCTAAAATACGCCATTTAATCATCTGGTTAGTCTTATGGCCAATAGGATAAAAATTTTCCCTTAGCAATTCTTTAAAACCCTCCCAAGAACTTACAATAGGACGCTTCTTCTTTTCACAAGTGGCTAGATGGGTTTCCCACAAACCAAATCATGTCCTTCCATCTTGAGACATACAAAGGTGATCCTTTGTGCCTCAGTGATATTATACACACTAAAATAAACCTCCAATTGCTTTAACCATTTATCTAGTAATTCTGCATCTACTTGTCCTTCAAATCTTTTAATCTCAACTTTAGTTTCAACTTTAAAAGGAGCATGATCAGATTTTACCTTTCCTTTTCAACTGGAGTTTCCTCTTCCCACTCTTCCACATCTTCCTCATCATGGCTCTTTCCTATCCAAACTTCTCAGCCAAATCTCAAACCACTGATTCTATGGAATATTTCTTAATCTATGTTGTCCTTTGTTGATATGAGAGTTCCCTTTGGTGTTGAAACACCCTATCCATAGTGCTTTCTAGCATCTCAATTCTATGGACCAAGTTATCTTCTTCCATTTGTTCTCTAATCCTTTGTTTCCACCTTTTCGTAGATATCTCCAGATCATAAGGTATTACTTCTTCACCTTTAGACCTTGTCACTATCATACAAATCACACAAGAATGAATACCACAGTCCCTTGGATATTATTGTCAGCTCTAATACCAAAATGATCTGTAAACTTCTACTTTGGAAACTTACAAAACCACACAATTGTTGTTCCTACTTCCAATTTACTTGAAAAGACAAGATCTTGAAAGTTAGTGAATGAATTCTAGTGCTTAGAACTACTTAACAAATGAAAGATGAATAATTCAACAAAAACACAATTTTTATCTTGAAACCCCAGTTGAGGAAAACCAAACGGAAGGGAAATTTCTCTTTCTTCCTAGTTATATATTGGCCAAATAAAAATGAATACAGATTACAAGAAGTCAAGGATGTAATATCCCCTTCCCAATCGAAGACCCTTAGCCATTTTGTGTCCCCTGACTGACGCTAAAGAATAACCACAAGGAATTTAAGCTATAATAATTTATTATAAAGTGCAAATACAAAAAAGAAAATATTATAAGCACTTATAATAAAGTATTATAAACTTAATATTAAAATAAAATTAGAAAAAGGGAAAATCATTTGACAAAATTTATTTATTCAAGGGAAAATGTGACTTTCTTAGGAGAGAAAAGTAAGTGGGAAAAATAATTAAATAAGGAAAAATTCTGATTGGTTGTGAAAGTGGCCATTTGGGCCCTATTCTCCTATTTAAGCAAGTCGACTTGCTTGGAGAGGCATCACTTGTTTATTCTCCAATTTTTGATTTGTATGTTGAGCATTTTGCTTGCATCTTCACTCTTGAGGATGAAAACCCTCTAAGAGATCTAGAGAAGGACGAAAACCCTTCCTCTAGTTGAGAGGATTCTCCACATTGGGGTTTCCATTGGGCATTAATGAGTTAGTTGTATTTTCTCTTATTTTCCAACAAGATTTAAGGCTGAAATTTGCATATTTCTACAAGGGTTTAAAGAGGGAAGTTTGTTGTTGTGTCTCTTCTTCATATCTAGTAGTATCCCTGGTGGAGTGACCTATCCAGGGATCTAATTCATGAAGTTTTGGAGTTGTCTAAAATTTGATTTTCATTGTTGTTTACAGATCTAATTTTTTTATGATTAAATGAACCAACTTTCAAAATTTTTGGGTGTGAAGAAGCTACCATTTTTTTGTATCTGAGGGCAGCCTATCTGCATATTTTATAAAATAAATTTAGCCTCTCTTCAAGGTTAAATATGGCCTTTCTATTATGTTTCCATTCTTGTAATATTTTGGGAATCATTTGGGCTTAATATTCAGAGGGTTTGCACTAAGTTTGAGTAATTTTTATACCTTGTGCAAGTCACATTTCCTCTAGAAAATTCAGATCTGCAATAAATAATTTACAATAAATTCTCTAATCTGCATCTTTGAGTTGGGTTTTGCCTCAAATCCCTTTGGGTGAAAAAGTGTCCTTTTGGGGACATTATAGTGGTATCAGAGCGATGATTCTCCCAACCTGTGAAAGAGAAAATTAGATCTGAAGATAGAGAAGGTGACCATGGAAGGGCATGATTGGAGAGTTCCTCCTATAGATAACATAAGTTATTTGAATGAAGCAATCACTAGAGGCCACAGAGAATTGCAAACTTGTTGGTTGGATGCTCAGAGAGATCTAAGAGACTCCATTATAGGAGCCATGGCTGATTTGAGAAGATCTATACAGGGAATGAGTACTTTTAGACCAAACTCTCAAGGAAATCAAGGCAACAATGGTGAAGAAAGCTCTAATGGACCAATTAGAACATCCACCAAGCCTCCACATCAGATTTTCGAACCAAGTTTCTCCAAAAGGAGGAACAACCAACTGAGGATGATGACATGGAGACATGGGGTAAAGAGTATGCAACACTCAGTTCCAAGGTAAGAGCTATGTTGACCTTTGAAGAATTTTGTGAGCTGAAAGATAGTAAAGGCGTTAGAAAAAATCAACATGATGAAAGTGCCATACAAAAAGTGGAGAGAAATAAACCCATAGAGTATTCCACCATGCCAAGTGAAGAAGAAGAAAGTTCTAGAGAAAATTCCAAAAGCAACAAACAACACCTTTAGGACAGCCAAAGGAATCATTTGGGCAGCCAAAGACTTCTTCAACTAGTGGGCAACAAATTATGAGGAATGGTATTCCTCAAATTTTGACATGCAAGAGCATGGAAGGACCGATCCAAGAAGAGTCGATTGCACATGATGAGAATAGAGAAGCAAGGAGCATGTTATCACAGTAGTTGTCACATGAAATAATTCAGCCCATTGTTGATCATGGAGACATCACAAGGTATGGGACAAATGAGATAATATCATATATATTACATATTCAAATTTGTTTTGAGAAAAATGATGAACTAGAAGATGAAATCTGCAATCTGAATTATGTGATACCTTGGATGCAACCTTGTATATATGATCATCTTGTGAGTGATAGATGGTGGCAAGTTTTAGCCCACTTGATAGGTACAAGGGCTAGGATTTTGGATCACTTCAACATTTTTGTCTCTTGTGCATGACACTCGATAAAAATTTCCAATTGCTTGAGGGAATTTTTTTTTGGGAAGGAGGATTGTAATATCCCCTTCCCATTCAAAGACCCTTAACCATTTTGTCTCCCCATGACTAAGGAATAAACACAAGGCGAGTTTAAGTTATGATAATTTATTATAAAGTGCAAATACAAAAAAATAAAATATTATAAGTGTTGGGGTGATAATGTCAAGTGGGTTATCTACCACTACAGTACTCCCCAATATTAGTTTAAAAAGTTTGTCTATCAAACTTTAGTAGAAAATTTTTCCACAAAGATCTTATACATTTAAGAGTGAAGCGGCTCAACTGATTCACCCACCCTATTGATTAGGGTGATCCCTCTCGGGATTGGCTATAAGCAACGAATAGATTTGTACAAAAAAATCGAGATAGGGATATCAGACGGGAACAATCTGTGTTGATTAATTCTTCTGTATTGAATGAGTGCAAGACATAGCTCTATAATCATTCTAAAGAATACCAAGGAGTGAAGTGGAAGTATTGGGTTAAAGTCTCTACATTCTTAATACAGACTGTGCTTTATTACAGTGGGGTTTTTCCTTGAGTTTCCCCACTTAAATATAGTGTTATTGTCTCTATGCTCTATGTCTATTTTCTTTCATCTCTTACTCATTAAGCTATACAATTTGCTATTTATTTAAGCTAATGTTGTGTCTTATTTAACTACACATCATAATCTATAGTCTTCAACTTTTAATGGTGGAATCAGTAATTCATCAATTATATTTCCTTAGTAAATATAACAATAAGCACTTATAATAAAGTTTTATAAACTTAATATTAAAGTAAAATTAGAAAAAGGGGAAAAGCATTTGGAAAAAATTATTTATTCAAGGGAAAATGTGACTTGCTTCGGAGAGAAAAGTAAGTGGGAAAAATCATTAAATAAGGGGAAAATTCTAATTGGTTGTGAAAGTGGCCATTTGGGCCCTATTCTTCTATTCAAGCAAGTCGACTTACTTGAGAGGCATCACTTGTTTATTCTCCAATTTCTGATTTGTATGTTGAGCATTTTTCTTACATATTCACTCTTGAGGATGAAAACCTTGCAAGAGATCTAGAGAAGGAAGAAATCCCTTCCTCTAGTTGAGAGGATTCTCCACCTTAGGGTTTCCATTGGGCATTAAGGAGTTAGTTGTGTTTTCTATTATTTTCCAACGAGTATGAAGGTTGAAATTTGTAGATTTCTACAAGGGTTTGAAGAGGGAAATTGTTGTTGTGTCTCTTCTTCATTTCCAACAGTATCCTTGGTGGAATGACCTATCTAGGGATCTAATTCGTGAAGTTTTGGAGTTATTTAAAAGCTATTTTTTATAGTTGTTTATAGATTTAATTTTTAATGATTAAATCAGCTAACTTTCAGAATTTTTGGGTGTGAAGAAGGTACCATTTTTTCTCGTATCCGAGAGCATCACGTCTACATATTTTATTAAATAAATTCAACCTCTCTTCAGGTTAAATATGGTCTTCCTACCGTGTTTCCATTCTTGTAATATTTTGGGAATCATTTGGGCTTTATATTTATTAGGGTTTGCACTAAGTTTGAGTAATTTTATACCTTGTGCAGTAAGTCGTATTTCCTCTAGAAAATTTAGATATGTAGTAAGTAATTTACAATAAATTTTCTAATTTGCATCTTTGAGTTGGGTTTTACCTCAAATCCCTTTGGGGGAAAAAGCATCCTTTGGGGACATTACAAAGGAAGACAATAATGTTACTTCCACCCTCTCTACTTACTTGCTCTGCTCACACACATTACTTCTACAAAATAATTCCACCACCAATGGTTTCTTGTTCACTACTCCCATGAATGAATGCCCAATTCCACATGCTCCTCTTGCTTTTATAGCTTGCTTCCTATGTCCTCCCGTGCACTGGAGAATAGGAAGGGTTAAACAAGGAAGAGACATAGTCCAAGAATTTCAAATATGTGACTGTTCGTGGATGTATTTTTTTTGTTTTATTTAGTGACAGTTTCACTGGTATATGCAGATCGTCGGTTACGCAACCATCGCTCTGTAGAAAGCAATGGTTCTATAACTTAAAACTTTTCTCCTTCTTCTCGCTTGTTTTCATTCTCGGTTTTGGATACTCGATGAAGTGGTGTTTTCTTGGGTCCCTATGAATCATATTTGGTTCAATTATTTGCGGGAAGAAAATTTATATCTTGAATTCGAGATTGTTCGCAGTTACTTCCCATGTGGACTTGAGCTTGTAAACTTCTATATGAGAAAGATGGGTGAGGACGTGGTGGAACGGTTTAGCGACACCGTTTGAGGAATGTATGCATTTTCCTCAACATTCATAGATTTAGGCAAGTACACACTGACTGTATAAGAAACTGGAACTGCTTTCTCGCCTGTTGTCATAATTTTTTCTACCTCAACAGTCCATTCTTTTGAAATTAGTTATTCCTCCTCAATTTCAGCCATAACCATCAGAAAAGAGAGAGACCAAATTTGGAAACAATAGGAGAGAATAATACTCTTGTGGTAAGATGAGGAGAGTCAAAGTTGGCTCATAATAGTATATATTCTTTTTGTCTGGATCAAGGATTGTTATCCTATTTATTTTCTTTCTCACCTGATACTTAAATGCTCACCAAAAGTAAAAGAGAAAATCAAACAATGTTGATTCACATGAACAAATAAAATTTTCCTCTCGCTACTGAAAACCAATGAACTGTAAAAATCCTTTGTTTTAATAACATCTAAAATTGAGTCAAGTTCGATATGTAAAATCGTTATCCTAGAAATATGTCATATGTTAATATAGTGTAAAGATAGGGGCATCTACATAATTGTATTTAATTACGCTAAAGGTGTGTTTTAAATTATATAAGGCGAGAGGGGGCTTGGTTCGACATGCTTTATAACGTTGTAAAATTGTCGCATACTTGTTAGAGTACCGAACTTGGAAACAACGAATAATTTGGTGAATGGATTTTTAACATGTCAAAGGGATGTTGAATGCCGCCATGTCATCTTCAAAATGCCTTCCATTTCGATTGGGATGTCAATGATGATTTCGTGCATATTGAAACCCTCTAACAACAACAAGGACAACTCCACTAGATCAATCGAGTACGAACAACATGAGGACATAATCTATGATCCCAATGCCTCTTCCACTTACAAAGACATCTCTTGGCAAGGAAACAAATGTGGTGGAGTCTGTGATTTTGAGTATAAATATGGAGGCGGTTCATTCATAGTTGGTGTTTTGGCTTACGAAACATTCAATATTAGAAGCGAGGAACATTCATCGAGGTCATGGGTTCCACTGTTGGTGGTGAACGGATCCAATTCGGATGTGGTGAGGAGTAGGATGGTGGTTTTGATGGCGCAAAAAATATTGTTTATCTCGAAAGAGGCTACCTTTCACTAGTTTCTCAGTTGGGTGACTCGATTAATAACAATTTTTCAAATTGTTTTAGATCCATAGAGGCCAATTCCTTAAGAAAGACAAGCCCTTTATTGCTTGGAGATGATGTTCTACATGGCTTTGTGCCCGAATTCGTTCTACTATTTTTACCGAATCCAATAATCAAATCCATTACTATCTTTAGTTTGAAGGAATCTCTGTTGTGGGAAAGGTATTAATCTATTTGTATTCTCGTATTCACAATTGTAAGATCACCGAAAATCGTCAAAGATTCAAGGATAGTTGTCATTGCACTCTCTCACCCAACTATATAGTTTTGTAGGTATTTTGTATTTTTGCCCAATATTGCAATCCATAATAAAACTTATATATTTTAAATGATTACAAGTATGTTACAAATTTAAAATTAGGTGCTTTAGGATTATTTTAACATTTTTATAAAAAATAATTTATATAGTTTCGTAGTCATTCATATTTATGTTGAAAGTGCGTTCTCAGGAACAAAAAACTCGAGCTTTGAGGCTTCAAAAATTGCAAGCCCAAATAATCTAAATATGACCACCAAATGTTCAAATAAAACCAAATTCTTATTGCAACATAATATCTCCAGAGTCAAAGAAAAATAGGGAAAAAATGAGGGCAAAGATTACCACATAAGAACCCTTAGTGCTATGAAACAAAAAAATAACAAGCTTGATTGATGAATAAAATTTATCTTTCGCTAATTGAAAACCTTGATGCCATGAAATAAAAAGATACCAAAGCTTCATTACAAGATAAAATTTACTTGGCAGTTGCACTCATGTGACTAGTGTGAATGAGAGCCACACTATAAAGTGGAGTGCATATAGCACATATTCTTTGCATTGAACAATTTGTTCTATGGAATAGGTACGAGGTATGCAACTATGTAATCTCCATCATTTAATGTCCAAATTCCCATTCGTATACTAGTTTTATCTACTAAATTAAATGTCATCCAATTCACAACCTTGAAGCTAAAAAATTAAATAAAAATACAAAGTATGACCGACAAGTTGTTTCTCTCATACAATCATTTGTTCGATGAGCTCATTTATTGTCTCGCTTCATGCACCTTCTTCCCTATGAATTGCTCAAGCTTAAGAATGACAAGGGGGCTTACAAATTTCTACAATAAACAAGCGGTGTTGTAGGGTTTTCTACCTTTGTCTGATGGATTTTCCTATTTTTTGGTCCCTTGAAGCACCAATTGCACACATGTAAGTAATACAAGCAAGATTGAGATGATAACATGGAACACAAATAACATATAATATTTGGCTAGATGCATTATAAGCCGTAGTGTGGAACATTCAGGTATTTCATTCCCACCATTTTTTCCCATAATTCCATTCATGTCTTATCATTATCTAACAACTTAAACATTGCCCAATTGAAACGGTTAACACTGATACTAAGATATAATAACCCTTATTTGGGTAATCACTATGTTACCGCCACTAAACATGTCGTAAAACATGTCATCGACAACTCTTTATCAAATCTTGACCATCATATCATTTGCAAATCTTAACCATCATCTCTTTGTTACATGTTAGGAATGAACATATGGGTTTCAAATTTCCATTTAAAGTTATTTTATGTTGTTTGTTTTCTTTATCATGTTGAATCCACAATTATTTACTTCCCCCATGTTCATTTCCAACTTTCCATTCATGTCCTTGTCAAGTATCTCAAAAAATTTAATGTTGTCCATTCAAAAACCTTGAATTTTCAACCTCGATTGACAAATATTTTTGCTTGTCCCTCATATCACCAATCGATGTACAAGCTCAATTATTGATGACTTTATGTACATCAATTGTTCCCTAAATCTACTAGAACTCACAATTATAAATAGAACATGCAAAGTGCAACAAGAAGCAAGCATCATTGTTGGGTTTTGAACCAACAACCTTTTCGAATTCCCCATTTTAAAATTTTGGACCCTTCAAGCTCATGTAATTAGTCCAAGTGAGATCTCAACTATAAAGTTGAGCTCATACACAAATTATTTTTAGGGAGGAAGAATCTCAGCCCTGGAAAAGGTGTGGGTCATACAAGTGGCTAATTTCCCATGTCCTATCAAAATCCTCAACGACCCACACATGTCCTTTTTTGTTGGTGATTCTTGAATGACGATGTTATCACAATTCTTAATGAGGAGAACTGTGCATGAGGTCACCACCTTCAGACGCTACTTCCACTCCACATCTTCATGCCTCTAAATGCAATGGATAAAACTACAAACAAATTTTCACTTCGGCAATATTTTTCTACCACTCCTTACGTTCACAAATATCTCTATAAGTTGTTTCCACTTTGTCTTATATAATGCCCCTAGTCTCCTTTAAATGATTGACACATTTGTCATGTAGTTCTTTAGACGGTTGAGTTTCACATTGTTTCCCCTTTCCATTTTTGCCACCCTCGCACTTCTCCACCCTCTAACCCCTTTTTTTCACCCCTCTTCCTCTGCTATTGTTTCAATCCCTCCAATTTAACTCCTTCAAACGATCCATTTCGACGTTTCCATCGTACATTTCACGTACGATTGCTAGTATATTCACGAAATGAAGAGGAAAAATATACACTAATGGCCAATTTTCAAACTCTTATTACCTATATTTGTAATTTTTTTTTGTTGATGATACTCTAGTGTCGAGATATTTTATCGGTAACTTTTGTTAGCCTTTGGCTACTCATTAGATGCATAGCTTGGTCAAAATGTGTAAAATTTATCCGTTGTAACCAGGATACTCGTACGAATATCGAACCTGCTAATTAATCCAATCCTTTCACGAGAAATCCTCAGCGATAAAAAGATCAGAGTAAGTAGGTATGTCAAATACAGCAAATAGAAAAGGCTTGGCAATTTTGTTGAGAACGAGGATGAGGTCTTCAAATGAAAGACTCGCCAATGCATCGGTAAATGTAGCCCTAACCACTTTGCTGCTGCTTTTAGATTTATTTTTAATGATAATTTTGCATTTTGAATTTTGTGAGTAAGGGGATTTCATCAATTAATATTGTTATTGGATTTGCAGCCCGGTATATGTCGATCTTCCAATGAAGAGCAAACTCAGAAACAGCCCGAAGGATTTGATGCTTCCTCAAATGAATATCCGTTGAGGTTTCTGTATTATTGCCATCTCTTAACTATTCAGAGATTGACTTAGCTAAAGCCTGTTTTCGCTTGCTGGTAATCTGTAAATTTTAAATTTAGTTGTAGCTTTAGTTTACTTTAAAGTAAAGGAAGTAAGATTGGACAGGGCCAAAATGATTTATCTTATTTATGGCTATTTTACATTGAATAACATCTTCATTTCAATTTGATAAACGCTCCAATTTATTAAAAAGGGTGGCAGTATGTTTTTTAACAATTTCAAGGGTTTAAACCAAATATTTCTCCAAGGGGTTTGTTCGAATACTTTCAGCCGAGCTCAAACATGGCATAAAGAACTTGGCAAGTGGTAAAGCACAAGACATAGATGGGCTGCAGGCTGAATTTTTAAAATGGGGAGCTGAGGCCCTTGCTCCACACATCAAAAGAATGTTCAATGACATCACCCAGGGTGGCTTCCCTACGGAATGGATGACTAGTGTCGTTATTCCTCTCTATAAAAGCGGTGATATCAATAATCCATCCAATTACCGCACTATTATGGTAAATCCTCTTCTAGGTAAACTTTTGGGAGCATGATAGAATGCAGAATCAGCAGTTGGGCCGAAAGAGAGGGTAAAAGAGCAAAAGGGCAGGCAGGCTTTAGGCCGAGGCACTCGACCATCGACCATTGTATCACCCTTAGACACTTGATTGAAAAGATATGGGACACTCGAGGAGAGGAAGCTTTCTGTTGCTTTGTGGATTTTAAAAAGCCTTTGACACGGTGCCCAGAGACAAACTTTGGAACAGGATGGAAGAACTTGGTATTCCAGACGAGTATAGAGCAACAATGCATAGATTATATGAGCGGTCAAAGCTAAAATCAAAACTAAAGAGGGTATGTCCGAATGTTTTGGTAGTGACATTGGTGTCAAGCAAGGCTTGCCCTCTTCCCCCACTTTGTTTGGTTTATACATTGACAAACTTGAAGAATGGTTAAGTAAAACCGATGGGGGTATCTAGTTGGCGGGCTATGTGGTGAAGTTACTCTTATATGCCGACGATCTTGTCCTAATTTCAAAAACAGCTCATGGGTTGATGGAACAATTGAAAGTCTTAGAACTATTTTTCCAAGAAGTCGGGATGCAAGTGAACATCAACAAGACCAAAGTCATAATTTTTTCACTAAAAAGGAAAGAGACTCAAGTTAACTTTCTTTTTGAAGGGATCCCAGTTGGAAATAGTGAAAGAGTACAAATACCTTGGGATTGATTTTCACAACAAACTCAGTTGGGAGACATGTAGAGCGAAAAGGATACAGGGAGGTTGGAAAGCGTCTTACTTCAAAACAGGTGCAGGAAAGCTGAGCTATGGGATTGGAAAACCAAGAAAACCCTTTTTGGCTTGTTGGTCACACCGGTTGCCCTATATGGTTGTGAGGTTTGGGGAAGTAGCATGTCTAATCATGGATGGAGGTAGTTGGAAAGAATCCAAAAGCATCTAATCACAAACACCCTCAAAGTCAAAACAACGGTCCCATACGAGATTTTACTGGTGAAGTAGGGATGTTTATGGAGGCATCGACAATAACTCGATGCTAAGCTATGTGAAAAAGGTTGAAAGCATGGATAACCATCACTGCCCAAAAATTGTGGAGGAGAAATTAGGACGTAGGAAGAAAACTTGGATGAAGTAGAACAACAAGTGGATGAGCAAATGGGGCATCAACTTGCAAGAGTGTCCTAACACCAATGAGGAAATAAAATCTTTTGTGATAGACAAATTTAGGACTGTCATGTGGACAGGGGGCGATTGACGAAGGAAAGATAATTACATCAAAGAATTTAGTTCCTTGTGGGAACAACATATCTAGGTGCGACCATCAAGGGCAAAGCAAGGATGTTAGTTGTGCAGTGAGGATTGGATCACATCATCTTTGGTGTGAGACCGGTAGATGGACTATTCCTAAGGAGGATTGGGAGAGGAGAACTTGTCTTTTTTGTAGTAAGGGGGTGGTGGAGACTGGAATGACACTTCATCATGGAATGTACAACTTATGATGATATTAGTATCTAGTATGAAAGCAATCTGAAAGTGGACAGCCTAAGCGAGTTATTTGAAGAAGCAAGGCTTAACAAGATTGCTTTGGTTTTCTAATCAAGATCCATTGTAGGAGGTTCGATATTGAAAGAAGTCTGAAAATATCTTAGGGTTGTGGCTTTGGTCCCATAGATTGTTTGGTCTCGTGGACGTCATTAAAATCTTTCATTCATTCATTCAAAGGTATTTGCCGCCTAATTGAAAAAGGGTTTATCATTGCTTCTTAGGTGTCTCGTGTCTAATTTATTGTGTTGTGGAGGATGTGTTGGGCTTCATTATTTGTGTCCTATTCCTTGCACCCTACATCGGCCTTTTCCATTGTCTAGTGTACTATGTGGTGGACGATGTGCCAAGCTTTGTTATTTCCTATCCCATTGCTTGCACCTTGCCTCGCCTTGTCCATTGTCTAGTGTACTATGGGGTGGAGGATGCGTGAGGCTTTGTTATTTCCCCGTCCCATTGCTTGCACCCTTTCTTGGCCTTGTCCATTATCTAGTGTACTTGTGTGGTGAATGATATGCTAGGCTTCGTTATTTTTGTCCTATTGCTTGCACCTTGCCTTGGCCTTCTCCATTGTCTTGGTGGAGGATGTGTTGGGCTTCGTTATTTACATGTCTGTTGTGTGTACCCGGCCTTGTCCTTGCCGCTTCTTTAGTGTACTCTCTAGTGGATGATGTGGGGGATTTTTAGTTATCCGTCCCATTGCTTCCACCTCGCCCGGGCCTTGTCCATTGTACTTGTGGTGGAGGATGTTCCCGGCTTAGTTATTTTTCTGTCCTATTGCATTGTACGCTGCCTCGGCCTTGTCCATTGTCTAGTGCACTTTGTGTGGTAAAGGATGTGTTGGGCTTTGTTATTTTCTTGTCCTATGGCTTGCACCTGTCTCGGTCTTCTCCATTGTTTAGTGTGCTTTGTGGTGGAGGGTGTGTTGGGTTTCGTGATTTCCCTATCCTGTTGCTTGCATCTTGCCTAGTGCCTTGTCCTTGACCCTTGTCTAGTGTACTCATATGGTGGACAATATGCCGAGGATTTATTATTTTTCTGTCCTATTGCTTCCACCATGCCTTGGTATTACCATAATTACCTAAGACTCATGGGACGGACGACGAGGTTTCTTGGGCTACAAGGGGACGATTGCTAAAAAATATATATAATTTATTAATTTTACAAATATAACATAAATAATTCAATAAACTAAGACTTAAAACTGAAAGTTTGAAGATTGAAACCATTAATGATTAATCCAATTATTCATCACATAAGCCAAGGCCCAAAATGCTATATATTCAATGTTCAATATGACAATGAAAATTAAAAACAACTACAAGTCTTCAATAATCAACATGAGAAGAGTACAACTACATATGTTATTAAATATTATGTCATAGACTTATAGTCATAACTCAAAAGTACATATATGATATTACATAACCAAAATGGCAATTCAATAATCACTATCAGAGTCATCTAAAGGAACACTCGTGAACCACTCCTCTTCACTAGAAGTATTTATATCAGCATCATCTCCTCTTCATGAGTGTGAGATGTGCTTTTTATAAGTTTTTTAGAGGCTTTTAGGGTTAGGGTAAAGCAATGACATATTAGAATAAAACTTTAGCTTTAGCTTTAAGTTTTTTTGTTTTTTTTTAAAATATTTAGAAGAGGGACAACATAGGGGATGTCGTGATGTCCCTGGGACGTATAAAGCAATGACATATTAGAATAAAACTTTAGCTTTAGCTTTAAGTTTTTTTGTTTTTTTAATATTTAGAAGAGGGAAGACGTAAATGACGTCGTGGCGTCCCTCGAGGCGTCCTGGGGGCGCCCGACGCCCCTATGCCGTCCCCCAAACTCAAGCACTGGAATGTCCCGGTGTGTCCTTTGGCCTTAGGGGATGCCCCCTTTATTTGAAATTCCAGGACGTGGGAAACGTCCCATCCCCGATCCCCAAGTCCCTCGGGCGTCCGGACAAGCTGGAAAAGGGGGTGTGTGTCCTCGAGTAAGCTGGGTATTACCAAATTTCAACACGTTGTCATGTCTCCGGGTTTTGAATTTGGGCTTCATCATGAATGCCTCGATGCTTTTATCACTTGAGCTCATCCTATTTAACTAGTTTCTTTTTTATTGCCTTGGCATTTAAGATGGGGTTTTATCGGGGTCCCATCCTTTTTAATCAAAGGTTTTATGCTCTTGATCTCAAATTCCAAGCTGATTTGCTAAGATTGATGAAACTGACTTTCCTGTGACAAGTCAATGACCATACAAACTATTAAATGTTTTAGGCTTTCCAGAATCCAATTTCTAATTGTGTGCTTCTGGTACCGCCTTTGAGATTTTTAAATCTCATGGTTATCCCAGAAGGCCACATTGAGAAAAATAAACAAACTACATATATAAAGTATAAACAAACAGTGATTAGTTGAACTTGAAAAACTACTGTTTAGTGGTTAGCGTATATGAGTTTATATCTATATTGGGCACAGCTTTCATACAATAGATAAATATAATGCAGAGGTACTGCCTATCTGTTTTTGATCATGAGCTGAGGAGTACACCTGATGCTGTGTATACTTCTGTCAAATAAATAGCCAAAATTGCCATTGAAAGTTGAAACCATAACCAGTTCACCATTGCCCCTCATATGACTTTTACCAAAGTAGCAGGAAAGGAGTGGTTTAACAGATTGAAGCCTGAAATGTTTCCACTTGGAATTCTCTGTTGAAATCTGAAAGAAAACAGTAGCAAGTCCTACAACAGGAAGTATGGCAGATGAGAATGATTATATACCAGTAGCAGGGCTGTAGCAGAAACCACATCATCTATTAAAGATGGGGCAATCACCAAATTAATCGTAAGAGGAAAAGTAATAGACAAAGCTGAACTGCGACCTTTGAACAATTAAATATTGCATGTGTGGTGCCCTTACTGGAAGTGTAATTGAGGACAATTGGAATGTACCTTGTGAAAGATATATTGAAACGAGCAAGCCTTCACAAGTTTATTTTCATAGAAGCTCGTAAGCCCAAAGTTTTGACTGCGATCATCATGTCTCTTATACAGCAACACAGACATAATTCTACCCCACAATGCACCGTAAAGTTCTCAAAAAGACGAAACTGCATGGTACTGCTGTAGGAAGCAGTGCAGGTGCAATGTACTATATTCCTGACCGGTAAACTGAAGGGAGATCTATTGGAGCTCCACTGTTCCTGTACTTTCATAGAAAATATTACATTGAAGAAAGTGTGCTCCCTAGTTGATTTTCCATTATGTAGGGCATCATATACTAGGTACAATCAGTTGCTTGAAACCCTGTCAAATAGCTTGACTTTATATGGTCAAAGGCCCACAAAAATATTATACCAAACAAAGCTCATCACCAAAGCCAACTGCAATACACTGAGAAAAGACTGGGAAACAACATAACTCAAGCTACCATGATCTATGATCCAAAATGCTGCGATTTCAAGAAACAGCCATAGTCAAGTTCTCATTGAAGCGAATATACAATTATGAAACTTCTATCTAATCCTGATGCATGTGAAAGATCAATCAGTTATAATGTAGAGAACTCCAGATCAAAGGCCAGCAAACCCTCCTGACTTTATATTCTTAGAGAAGACATTTTCTGATATTAAGCTTTTAACCCCAAACTTATGATCTGAGCATAGTTGCACTGGTCCGCGCTCTCATTTGTTGATTTTGGACACTCTGTAGAGCTCTGCATTGTGCTATGCACCAACCACATGGTGCTGACCTGCATAGACCTCAGCATCAAGTTTCATAGTGTTGGAATTCCGCGCCATGATCTAACATGATGGCACCTATCTCCTCATAATGCCTAATTCAATTGGAGCACCTGGAGTTGCCGTGCAGCCACGAGTCTTACCGCCACAGGTCAGCCTTAGTGCCAAACCTTTGAGTCAAGTGGAATCATTGCGCCACGTCACGCCATGTCAGATTGTACTCCTAGGGCTCATGCCACATCAACATATTTGTCAGTGCACACTTGGAAGTCAAACTGACACACCTACAAGAAGGCAAAGCATCATCCGTTGCAAAAGTTAAACTGTTCTGTATCTGTCTTCTTTTGAAATTTTGTTTTTGTAATTGTACAGGTGTAACTATTCGATGCCTAAGGTTGACTATTATGTTCATTCATGCATTCGGCATTCCACTATAGGCAAATAATTTAGGAAGTGTTTCACCCTTCTGATCATGAGAATCTTCATTCTCAGCCTTCTGGGCTGTTTTGCATATATGTATCATACCTGTTCATTTCCATTTAAATAGAAAATCATTATTCTGCTATATCTTGTCTTCTGAATGTGTAATGGTTTATTGCCTTTAGTTTCCATTGCATGTGCATATTATAATTTGATAGATTGCTAGCTACTTTATTGGTTTGTCCTCCACTCCACCATCTTGGGCCCTGTGGTGCGGATCAACTGAAGTCAAAAATTGTGTAGAAAGTGGAAGCAGAAATTTCTGATTATAATTCCTATTGTAAAACGAAAAGACACTATCCTCTAAACAGCTTCTGTTGTTCAACTTTTCTGATGTAACTAATTCTGTAGTTGGAAGCGAGAAGGGCAAAATGCTGTAGTGTTCTGTAAATTCCTTTTAAGATACCCTAGCTGTAATATAAACTGACAATTGTCAAAGAGATCCAACAACATTGCAAGCGAAGTCCTAAAATCTGACCATAACAGAGCTGAAGCTGATTATAGATAACTGAGAAACAAGAAAAAATAACTGTGGGCTGATCTTGTCAATTTCCAACTCCTTGTATCTCCCTGGATTCTTGAGGCTATCTTAATTCTGCTCAAAATGGAATGATGGATGGAAATGGGACTTTTTTTGCCCCCAGTTGGATTTTAGGCAAACCCCAAACTCAAAATTGCAGATTAGAGAAAATATGGAAATTTATTTAATGCAGATCTGAATTTAACCTGAAAAGTGTGACTAGGGTAAAGTGGGAAACCCAAACAAATCAGCCAATAAAATATAACTTCTCCACTCCAATTTGATCTACCAATTTTATAAAGCCAAAATATGAAAGAACATACATATTTTGATGCACAATGTTGGCTAGAGAACATACATATTCCCTGACCGGTCGAGCGCATAGGACCGGTCGAAGTCTTCAATCAACCTTGACCAGTGCATAAATAAGGGCACATACTCTATCTCAAGAAGACCAATGCCTATATTCTATACTTAAGATAGGGGTGCATAAATTTATCAGGAACTAAACGGACAACTGCATTCTTCTAACTATCGATTGATCACCACGTGAAGTGCCCTATAGATTTATTTGGACACGACACATATATAGATAGGGGCGATTGCACACCGACTATCGAACCCGATTATACATATGATTGAACCTTCTCAATTCCGACGGCATGCATTTATGCTCAAGAGGCCGGCCTTTAGGCACTCCCGGGAGGCCGACGACCTGCTCTATATATATCTAGCTGGGGGAGGAGGGTGGCTATATAGAGTCTAGTCGCCCGCCTCCCCCTCCTGTCTAGATATATGGCCCTCATCTATATAAAGTAAAGAGAGGGGCTCCTTGCAAATGCCTGCGTTGAAGGTTGATAACCTCTCAAAGAAAAAGGGCCTAGTATCATTGGTCAGGGGACCGAAGGAAAGTGGATAGAGAATCGCACGAGTCTTTGTAAAGACAATGTATCTCCCTTGGATCTCATAATTAATGCGGCAATTGAAAATGAAGTGCTCATGAAGGGGAAACCTCGAGTTGTGAGGCCAAAAGTGCAACTTACATAATCTCTAGGGGCTTGCTTCAAAAGTTCATAGTGTTTTGTTTTCTATGTAGCAGGTGAAGGATTGAAATCTATGACCCTCCCTCCTGCTCATGTTAACACATTATTGGCAAGGTCATTTGTGATTTTATTTTTCGCCCTTCTTATGTGCATAAGAATGGGAGGATTCAGAGATAATGTCTTGAATGACTTTGTTGAATTGCCAATTTTGACAATTGCCCTTGGAGACATCATTGGTGATTAGCTTGGAGTCACCATCAATATTGATATTATACCCCATGAGTGTGGATAACAGTGCGGAGACCAAAGAAGGGCTCTAGCTTCAGCCATTTTATTGGTACAATTCCCATAGTCTTCGTAGAAATTGAAGATATTTCCCTCGTGGTCTCTGAAGATACCATCACCCCCAGTTGGGCTGGAGTTACCTTTAGCAGGCCCATTGAAATCAAATGTTAGCGTGCAGGCTTAAGGGTGAAAGGAAGCTAGACAAATGCGGAACAACTTCCTACTTAATCTTTAGAGGAAAGAAGTGCAAAACAGACCTAGATCTCTCAAATTCAGTAAGAATAATAAACATGCAAGTAACCTACAACAACATGCAATCACATATAACTCACATAGGACACAACATATACCCTGGGAAAACTCTTTTGGGAAAAACCCAGCAACCAAGGAGCACTCAATTGTATTATTCAGTAATCAACAATCTGTGGTTACAATACAATGACAGAGTATCCACTCCTACAATCCCAATCAGCACAGCTGGAAATTACACAGGCCGCTTATCCTTTTCTTGCAAATACCAAGAATACTGTCACTTATTGTATATTTATCTCTACCCCCAAGCGCCTGATTTATAGACTTTTCCAGTGCTTAGAATAGAAGAGAATAACAATATTTATTTCCAAAAATAGACAGTCTATAATTAGACTTCTCAGCCACCTAGTATGCATGATAAATTAACAACAGTTTCACTAAATATAGACAGTCCAAGAATAGACTTTTTAAGAAAAATTGCATGGTGAGTTAACAGCACTTAACCACCAAAATTAGTTGCCCTTGTGAATGTTGATTTGGCCTGCACTTATGCTCCAGAATTAGCACTTTATTTTTCCTAGTTCACCTTTTATTCTCCCTCTATGCATGCTCTTAATACATAATACATGTGACAAAAAAATAGCCACATCAAGTGGGAAGCATGTGTACCCATAATTAATACAGAATAATTAATTAAACTCCAGCATTAGGATTTGCAAGGTGTATGACACCTAATCCCAACATTCTCCCACTTGTCATATACCTTGCAAGAGCAAAAGGGAACATCAACAAAAGTGAACTAACTGCTGAGGGCAGAAATGCTCATAGCCTTGCTACACCATCTGAACTTCTCTGTGCTGACTTACTTCGTCAAAGCATCTGCAACATTTACCAAAGTATCCACCTTCTCAAGTATAACCTTTCCATCCTCCACCATGTCATAAACAAAATGGTACTGCACATCAATGTGCTTTGTCCGCACGTGAAATGTAGGGTTCTTTGCCAAGTTGATGGCACTCTGATTGTCACAACTAATTTTTACTGCTCCTTGACTCAGCCCAATATCCGAACACAATCTCTGAAGCTAGACTGCCTCCTTATAGGCATGAGTAGCTGCCATATACTCTGCCTTCATAGTGGATAAAGCGACTATAGCCTGCCGCTTACTCATCCAACTAATGGCACCACCAAACATGCTAAACACATAGCCACTGGTAGACCTCCTGCTGTCAACATCTCCTGCCCAATCTGAGTCTACAAATCCCTGTATATCCACCGGCATATTACGAAACTTCCCGGCTGCCAAGGATCCATGATAGCAAATAGAGTGATCTGAGGTACCACGAAGATATCTGAAAACTCTCTTCACTGCCACCCAGTGATCCTTTCCAAGATTAGCCATAAACTGGCTCAAGACTCCCACTGCTTGGGCAATGTCTGGTCTGGTGCAGACCATAGCATACATGAGGCTCCCAACACTAGCATAAGGTACATGACCTGTCCTCATCTCAGCAGGCATAGAAGGACACTGCTCAACTGAAAGCTTTATTTTAATAGAAATAGGAACACTCACTAGGTTTACTATCTTTCATGTTAAATCACTGCAACACAGAGTTACTATACTTCTTTTGGCTTAGCCAAAGTTTTCTGTTAGCTCATCTCTTGTAATCTCCATCCTTAAGTAAACTTAGCAGCTCCTAAATATTTCATCTCAAACTGTAATGAAAGCTGAGGTTTTAAAACCCTTATCATATCCTTACTGTTACCAATCAGCAACATGTCATCCACATACAAAGTGATAACAATAAAATGATCACCATCCTGCTTATAATAAACACAATGATCTGATTTGGATCTAACAAATCCCAATCTCAAAACATAAGAATCAAACTTCTTGTACCACATTCTAGGAGACTGTTTGAGACCATAAAGAGATTTCTTTAACTTGCAAACCAATTCTTCTTTACCTTTTGCCACTTTGTGCTTTGGTTATGTCATGTAGATCTCTTCCTCCAGGTCTCCATGCAAGAAGGCTGTTTTCACATCCATTTGCTCAACCTCAAGGTCAAAAGGAACAGCAACAGATAAAAGAAATCTAATGGATGTGACCTTTATCATTGGAGAAAAGTTTTACCAAAACCTATTATCACCACTTGTGAATAACCCTTAGCAACCAGCCTTGCTTTGTACTTTTCTATCTTGCCCTCAGAACTGAATTTCTTCTTGAAAACCCATTTGCAGCCAACAGGTTTCCTTCCCTTGAGCAATTGAACTAGGTCATATGTTCCATTTTTCTTTAAGAATGCCATCTCCCATCCACTGGCCATCTTCTAGGACTCACTGTCATTCATCTCCATTGCCTCCTTCACAGTTCTAGGCTCATCATAATTAGTAGACAAAGCAAATATACATCTAAAATTAGGTGGGCTATACCTTTCTGGTTGCTTTGTTTGCTGAGTGGACCTCCTCACCCAGTGAGGTTGAGGTTGTTCCTCCTCTGAACTGTTTGAGCTCTCTGGAACATGCTCCTCATCTGGTCCATCCTGAACTTCTAGTTCAGCCTCAGGTGCATCCTTCTCACTCTTTGGCCCAAGTTGCACTTTTGTCTTGGCATTATCACTTGGCTGCTCAACTTTAGAAGAAGACTTTACCTATTTGAAGATCACATTCTGACTATACACTATCTTCTGTGTCACAAGATTCCAAAGTTTGTATCCCTTCACACCATCACCATATCCGATGAAGATACATTTTTCTGCTTTGAAATCCAACTTGGATCTCTTCTCCTTAGGCACATGCACATATGCCTCACAACCAAAAACTCTGATATGCTGTAGTGAGGGCTTCTTGCCTGTCCAAACCTCCTATGGGGTTTTGTCAACAAGAGCTGATGTAGGAGATCTATTAATTGAACAGTATCCTACTATTTGCTTCTGCCCATAATTTCTGATCCAAACTGGCTCCACTGAGCATACTCCTAGCCCTCTCCATCAATGTCTTGTTCATCCTTTCTGCAACTCCATTAGGCCGAGGGGTCTATGGAGTTTTCTTATGCCGCACATGCCATTGTCCTTACAAAATTTATCAAACTTTGTAGAACAAAATTCTCAACCATTGTCTGTTCTCAACACCTTGATCTTCCTTTCAGTTTGATTCTCCACAAGAGCCTTAAACTCTTTGAACCAACCAAAGACCTCGGATTCCGCTTGAGGAAGTAGACCCATGTCATCCTGGAGAAGTCATCAATAAAGGAAACATAATACAAGGATTTTGCTAGTGAAGGTACTTTAACAGGACCAAATACATCACTATGAATCAAATCCAAAGTTCTTGATGATCTAGTAGAGCTTGAGTAAAACTAAACATGATTTTGCTTCCATATATACAATGTTCACAAAAGTCAAAATCTAAAGAACAATCATCTAACCCCTCTACCATATTTTTGCATTTCAAGGCCCTAAGGCCTTTCTCACCAATGTGGCCCATGCACTCATGCCACAACATAGTCTTCTTAGCAGGAAGTTTTAGGTTCTCAGCAACAAGAATCTTAGTGCTATTACATGCAATGGTGCTAGCCTCATGACAAAGTAGGGTTCTGTAGCAAACTCCCTAGCCAAGACCATGGCTCCACACACCATCTTGCAACCCTCCTTGCTAAAGACCACCTGCACTCCAAGATCATTCAATCTACTTACAAAATCAGGTTCCTTGCCAAACCAGGAATGTGCAGTATGTTGGAGAGGGATTTGGTCTGTCCATCTCCAAGTGTGAGCATGAATCTTCTGCGACCAATTACTTTAATAGACCATCCCACCATCAAAATCAGCATACTTGGAAAACCACTCTCAATTGGGAATCATGTGGTAGGAATCTCCATAGTCACCCAATCATGCATCCCCACATGCATGTCGGGCAAAGGCCTTAGAGTCCTTAGAGTCCCTCGTCCTCTTGAGAGGCCTTAGAGTCCTGCATCTGGCTCTTTTTCTTCTCCTTGCAACCCTTCCTGATGTGGCCTTGCTTGCCACAATTCCAACACTTCACCTTGCACTTTCTGGGAGACTTGAATCTCCTTTCAATTTGAATCTGCTGCCCCTTTTCTTGTTCTTGCCTTTATCCCTTTATCTACCTCAAACAACCAATGCATTCTTGATGGAATCAAAAGTCTTTTGTCCCAACTCTTCTGAGAGTAAAGCAGCTGCCACTTCTTCAAGCTTTAACTTATTGGTGGTGCCGCTGATTGCCATCACAAGGTTGTCCCACAAATCTGGCAAAGAACACAAGAGCATGATGCACTGACCCTCATGATCCATTTGCACACCTATGATGTTGAATGCATTCAAATGCTCCGCAACTGAGTCGTTATCACTCATCCCCAAGGAGTGGAGTTTCTTCCATAGAAAAAGCTTATTTACCAGGGATTTAGCCTGGTAAAGATTCCCCAACTTCTTCTAGAGCCTCTCTGTGGTGGTCTCTACGGATACATTCAAAAGCACCAAATTAGCCACGAAATGCTGAACCAGGCTCCTTGCTTTTCAATCCATCACTGCCCATTCTTCATCCTTCCTAGATATTGGTTTGCTACCTGAAACATCATCCCATAGATCTCTATCTATGAGCAGATCCTCCATCTTCAGCTTCCAAAGCTCATAATTTGTGCCGTTGAATTTATCTATCTCCAACCGTGATGTACTTGCCATGCTGAAATAAGATCTCTGCTGTGCACAACTCCCACTCAAACCAAGATTAAAGCAAAAATTTTGTTTCCTAACCTAGGATCTCAACAGCCGGTCAAGCTCTGATACCACATAAAAGGAAGCCAGACAAATGCTAAACAGACCTAGATCTCTCAAATTCAGTAAGAATAATAAACATGCAAGTGACCTTCAACAACATGCAATCACATATAACACAACATATACCTTGGGAAAACCCTTTTGGGAAAAACCTAGCAACGAAGAAGCACTCAATTGTATTATTCAGTAATCAGCAATCTGTGTATTACGTATCTGCTCCTACAGTCCCAATCAGCACAGCTGGAAATTACGCAGGCCGCTTATCCTTTTCTTGCAAATACCAAGCATACTATCAAAACAATAGCCACATCAAGTAGGAAGCATGTGTTCCCATAATTAATTTAGAATAGTTAAACCCATAATTAATACTGAATAATTAATTAAACTCCAACGTTATAATTCGAAGGTGTATGACACCTAATCCCAACAGGAAGGCCGGGGGAGCATTTCCTGTAAGTAGGAGAAGCCTTGTTAACAAACCATTTATCGAGGAAATTGCAGTTACCTTTATTTATAACATAGCTATAAAATTTGAACCATTTAGTATTTTTGGTTTCACATTCAGCTATCCCAAGCTGTTTTGTCAATATCATTTTTAGTAGCTAAATTATAATTATCTTTAATTCTACTGTTTTTTTGGAAGGGGGTAAATTATTTTTGAGGGTTTTGAAAGGACCCACATCCTTGTACATTTGAGGATTTTTTTGAGAGGATCCACAACCTAGTTACAATGAAGGGAACCAACACTAGGAACCTGATTGGAGCAGCCATGAAACCGGAATGAAGATGCAGCATCCGCAACGAGTGAAACAGCAATTGCAGCGAGTGAAGCAGCAACTGAGCGAAGCAGCGACTACAGCGAGTGAAGCAACAACCTGAGTGAAGCAGCGACTGCAGCGAGTGAAGCAGCCTGAGTGAAGCTAGAACCAACATGCTACCACTGTAGCGAGAGAAGAAACCAACATGCTGCAACTGCAGTGAGCAGAGATGCCACAACTAGCGGCGAAACCACCTCAAAGAGGATTGTGCCTTGGGGGATTTGAACACGGGTGGGCAAGCACACAACCGTGTGACTTGACCGCACCACTCCCACCCCATCGGCTTTAATTCTACTGTTTTCATTATTATAACTATTTATAATTTTTTTTTTTCTTACATTCACATTCAATAGGGTTTCAGCTGTTCCGTCTGTAGAATTTTTCGCCTATTTTAATTTCAAAGTATTTACAATCATAATTATATTCTATCATACAATTTAACTTACTACAATAATTTTCAATATTAAGTTGAATGTGATGAGCTCAAGTGGTAAAGCATAAGCATTGGGGATTTCATAGAGGAGTCCCATCTTCAAATCCCCATGAAACATGGTAAAGTGTTGAAAACAGGTAAAATATTGCATCCAATTAGTAATGGGTGCAAGTTGGATGACTTTGATGGAAGAGATACCTCTTAGTCATGGCATCTAAGCTGAAAGTTATCCCAAAAGGGGAATTAGCCAAATGGAAAAAAGTCATTAATAAAATATCAATGTTTTTATCCAAATATAGAATGTACTTGCGTATTAAATGTAAAATATAGAATGTTATGAATGTCTAAATGTTATTTCTAGATGAAGATTTTCTTGTGCCTCTTACAATTTTTATCAACAATGGCCATCATATGACACAACCCTACATTTTTAATGCCCCTAACAAATATAACCACGTTGATTTATCGTTTACTAAAGAAATGAGGCAAGGACATGCTGCCATGAGACTCATCTTTTTGAACTTACAGATTTGTCTGTCAGTGGGAAGTGTTCTTGTTTACTGCAAGTGTAAGTAGCTTCTTAACTATTATTTCTCTCTGATCTGTTTTTCAGGATACTAGAAAATGTGCAGAGGCTAATGCATGGAGCAATTCACATGAAAAAGACGGATACCTTAGATCTGACTCTCACAGAATTCTCACAGGTGACTGGTTCTTCACGGACATGCCATGACTCATCTTCATAGACAAATGCTGAAATCAGACATCTGAATTACAATGGTTTACTGCAGGGTTACCTTAGGCTTGGTCATGAGAATCGTAGAAAAGCTCTCTTAGCACTTGCTATAGAGTATGGTGTTAACAGGGTTCATGTTCGGGATCTTATCCAGCATTATCTTGGACTGCAGAGTGGTAATGTTAAAGTTCTCTGGTACTGTATCTGCAGAGTAAACTCTGTCCAAGTGCTTTTCACTAAAAATGTGTTTGTGCCTGTTTTCTGTTGGTTCAGATGATCATGGGCAGAATCTTGACTTGGATGAAGAAGGGCTTGCCTCTGCTTTATATAGGACTGAGCGAAATTTACGATATGCTTTAAAGCCATTGTATACAATACTTTTGAACGATTGAATGCTCACCCTAGTGGCTTAAAGTTCTTGGTTGATCTTCGAGCAGATATAAATGTTGCCATTGAGTAAGCTATTTCTATCCTGCTGCCAAATTCCCAACATATCAGTTTAGTATTGTTTTTAATAGTGAGTAGAGGGTGATCAGCTATGCAGGCGCTGGTTGCTATGTCATGATGTGAACTTGGAAGGGCTTAATAAATCTACAATCTAGCTAGGATTTTCTGCGCTTGCAGCACTCATGCTTTTATTTGATTAGCGACTGAAAGTGATAGTTTAATGAGTACCAACAAGCTTTGTTTCTGATTCTTTTTTTGATAGGTAAATTGAGGGTTTTATTGGGGCCCTCTCCCCATTTTAAATACTTTAACATTATATATCTTGACGATACCACAAAAGAAGCTAGAAGAGATAATTGCAGAGGAAGGAGTTGAGATAAAAATTAAGAAAGAAAGATGCTATAGTAAGAGGGACTGAGTTCCAACTTAAAAAGACAGTATTGTAACTAGAAAAAAACTGCCCGACAGCTGCAAAGCATTGTTGAGACCATATGTAGCATGCCGTGGTAGTTATTCCTTGTTGGGTCATTTGATCCCAAGTGTTGTTGTGTTTGTTATTGTTGTTTAGTATGTTGGTGTTAGCATTAGGGGCATGTATCTCATGTGAGACACCCCCTTAGGATTAATATAGTTATATATTATTGTGTAAATAAGTGGTTAGTAGTCTCGGGTGGTTTGTTATTGGGTGGACCGCCGGGTCCCGTATACAAACCAATCCCTCATAAACTTTTTTAATCTTGAGAATGAAACCAATGAAATGTAACGGAGATTATTGATATTTGTGCAAGCTTTGAAATTAATTAATATGTAGTTCTTTGTTATTTATCTTGTGCGTGTTCTATCAGCGGTATCAGAGCCCAATGGTTGCTCATGATCCGTGAGGATGAAGCTTTGGAGGAGCTGTGATGGAGATGAAAATAAAGAAGTTTGAATGATGAAGTGGTTCAATTTTCAGTGAAAGAGCATTGTTTTTGTCTGTAGAAGTTTTTTTCCCTTGTTTTGCTACCTGAGAAGCACTGCAGATTTATTTGAAGCTTTTTGATTCACTGTGGCATGTAAATTCTTTTCTAAGACATTATATACCCTGCCTTGAGGGGCATTGCAAGAATTTTATTTTGTGAATCAAATGCTTTTGCCTAGAATGTGACAAAATCCTGCAAAAGTGTGGAAATTCATCATTTTCAGCCTGAAGGGTGTTTTGGCATTTTGATCAGTCTGGAGGCGTGATAAGACAGAGAAAGAGTGAAAATTTGCCTGAGGTATGATTTATTTTTCTAGAGGAGTATTTGACCAAAATATTGTTTGAAGCTTGCTGGGCATCACGCACTTGCAGAATGAAGCATGGCATTGGAAAAAGGGTAAAAATCTGAATTTTGTCTTGTGTAAGCTCAAAAGAGGTGTTGCGACTTATTAAAACTGAATACTTCTGCTGTAATAGCATTGAAATCTGCTGTGCTGGCTCTGTTGAAGCATTGAAACCTGACCAAGGTGTTCCAGATCATGCTAGGCGGTGGGAAAAAAGGAGAAACCTGAACATTAAAAAGTTGAAAATTGCCTTGCATTGGAAAATTGGTAAATAATTGATTCTTGTCTTGTTTAAGTTAGAAAAGGTTGAAACCTGCCCAAGGCATTCCAGATCATGCTAGGCGCTGGGAAAAAAAAAAGGAGAAACCTGAACATTAAAAAGTTGAAAATCGCCTTGAATTGGAAAATTGGTAAAAATTTGATTCTTGTCTTGTTTAAGTTCAGAAAAGGCATTGCAAATTATCAAAACTGAATACTTGTGCTTGTAATAGCGTTGAAATCTGCTGCGCTGGCTCTGTTGAAGTATTGAAACCTGCCCAAGGCATTCCTTCTAGATAATGCTAGGTGCTGGAAAATAAAAAAACAAAAAAAACAAAAAAGAGATACTTGAACATTAAAAAGTTGAAAATTGTCTTCTCTGGGCTGGAAAAAGGGTGTGTGGGTCCCTCATGATAGTTGGGCACCATATTTTATAGCCATGTAAATCTGCCTACTGCTCGGTAATTCTTTTTGTTCGAAAAGCTTTTTAAAATTTTTTTGGGTAGAATTTGTCTAGTTTTTATAGAGTGTCTTGCCTTCATGTCTCAAACAAAAGCATAGGCGATTTGGTTAAAGAAGTTTGTCTTAGAAGGAAGAGGTCTTGGGTTCAAAACATGCCACCTTCCTTTTTGCATGTAGTTTAGATCTCCAGATCTTGCATTTACATATGCTTAGAATAAAAGCATTTCATCTTGTTGCTCAAGCGGATGCCTAAAGAAGTTGGTCAAAGAGGTCTTCCTAAGGCATTGTGAGCCCATTGGTCAAGAGTTCAAACCTCACATGTGCCAAATATCATCTTTCCGAAAAAAAAGGCAAATTGAATTAATTGTCAAAACCAGGAAAATCAGTCAGTCACAGTTGACACCATATCTTTTTGTTTGGCCATATTTTGCTATAAAAGTCATATTTTTGAAAACTAGACTCAGAAATCTTTCCAACAAGTACACATACCATAGAGTACAAGTTGTAAGTCTAGTATATTTTAATCTCTGAAAATCAGGACAGGTTGCTAAAATTGTATTGACGAAGGGTATATCTAGCCTGAAACCAGTGGAAAACTTATATTTGGGATAAATTTTGCCTATGATGGTCAAATCTGGCTTATGACCACTCATTTTCATGGAATGCTTCTGAGAGATTTTATGCAAACAATTTTGATCCAAGGACTTGCTGATATATTTTTCATATCTTTTGGAGAAAGAAGATAAGTTTAATGTATAATAGGTGCATTTTTGGTGGAAACCAACTCCTGCTTTTGCTCGGAGGTTAATATGCCTCAAAACTATAGATGTAATACTGTTTCCTATTGCTTGTGCTGTCATAGATGATGCAGTTGCACTTCAGGGTTTATAAGTCCCTAGGGATTTGATAGGCTGACAGAGCCAACGACACACCCATCTTGAGCGAGCTGCTAGGTCCAAGAATGGGTTATGCTACAGTGGCATTTTTCTATCAAAATTTGGGTTTTTAGTTCTTTAATATCATTGATGAGGAGTAGAAGGGTTGTTTTGGCGATGTTTTTCGCTGCAAGGACTTGTCAGCTCAAGGACTTGTCAGCTCTCGCCTGATGGGGGAGAGATTGCATTGACATTCTGTTAGTCAGCGATTATGTACGATTTGCCGGGAGTTACTAGCACCAATAGCGTTGAGAAAAGGTTTCTCAATGTTGTTGGGCATCGAGAAGATGTGCCATACATAGTACTGAATAGTCAATGGAAGGGCCTTTGTGTTAAGCCTTATGTGGGTTGATGTAGTTGAGTAAATGTTGATTGTGCTTAAACTGCAGTATGGGTACAAAATGATTAGGGGGATGAGCATGCTAACAGGATGTTCATAATTCATGTTACAACTTGCGAGGTATTGCTAGGATTTCGCTTAAAACAACGGGATTACGTGTGAAGCGACATCGGGTAGGGTCACAACTTGTGAGGTATCGTAGCGCTTTTGTGTGAAGCGACATTGGTTGATCGTTTTCTAGATGTACAGTGTGCCGGTTTGCGGGTGCGAAAAAGACTATGCTCTCGATCATCTTCTAGAACCCTTTGGATCAAGGGGGTTATTGGGTCATTTGATTCAAGTAGTAATGTGTTTATTATTGTTGTTTAGTATGTTGGTGCTAGTGTTAGAGGCATGTGTCTCATGTGAGACACCTCGTTAAGATTCATATAGTTATAGATAGACGCTAGTAATATGTTAGTCATTAATAATGTTAGTGTTTGTTGATTGGTGTTTTGTACACACCAATAAAACACTCTCAAATAGGGAGAAAGGGGTTTTAATTCTTTCTCCCACTTGTTTTAGAACCCTAGTTGGACATATGGATTCAAGGTACGGATTACTCTAGGACGTATAACTTCAGTTGGGAACTATGTGACCTTGTGTTAACTTGTGGAGGGACCGGTGTGTTTGGGCAAACCACCTATTATAATTCTGATTTTGGATCTTGTTTATCCAGATGTGCATTCAGCTTATTGGACTATGGATTTGAAAATCCTGATTTGCATTGAGGTTCAACCTATGGGTATTTACAATGGTTCTAAATGATTTGGGACTTCATTAAAAAAACTCAAAAATGAGGGAAGGGTAGGGCAAAAAAGGAAACTAGACTCTCTTTTAACTTATAAATATTATAAAAACCTTTTATCTCAGTCAAACACACACATAAACCAGAGCAAACAAGAAATAGTCTTGACTCAATTTCTCATAAACTCTTGGCAATCAGTCTAAGGAAGTAAGACACGAGTAATCACAATTCTGTATCAGCTAAGCAAATAGCAACTCATCTACAAAGCATACATCAGAGGCTAATCAACCTAACTATTGTTCAAGCTAATTAGATTCCACACACACAACAGAGTAATTATCACATGTAAATATTCCCAAATTATCCAAATCTGCAAGATTGCATAACACATCTACAATTTATCAAGTGTTAGAAACATCCATTAATGAAAATACGACCAACATAGCACAACCTATTACGCTGTAAATTCAACTAAGGTTTGAAGTGCAAGATCTACTTAATAAATTAAAAGAGATTTATGTCTAGGTCTGAAAACATGAATCAACAACTGAGAAACAATTCACAACTCACAAAACTTGTAAAGCTTCAAAAGTGCCCTCTCTGTATTGAATTCAGCTCTAGATATTTTTACAAACAAATTACACAAATTTATAAAGCAATGGATTTCTCCACACTCTCTGCATGTTTTGGAACTCCAAAAATAGATAATCTAATCCTAAAACATCTAAAATTAGAACTAGTATAGTTAACTAATGTTAAAATAGACAAAAAACTAAATATGGGAACATGCTTCCATTTAACACTGATTTGATCCCAAAACAGACCAATTTTCCCCCAAAAATAGATCTCTGTTGTTAAAACCAAGTTTAAACTCCAGTTGACTGATTTTGGCTTTCACAATAAGCTCTTTGATTAAAAACAACCTTCCAAGTAACTATGCATGGCTTTAAAATTGGAAAATTGCTTTATCTTTGTTTTTGGTTGCATGGATGCCAAATTTGGAGCTTTGATACTTCTAGTCGAACTAAAAATAGCTCGACTTATCTCCTGTTTTCTTAATAAACTTTGCTTTATTAAAGTCCTTGATGACTCGTTAAAAACACCATTTCCTTTTGCTTTGGCTTGGCCACGTGTTTGCCTACGTAGGTACTTAACTATGTCTTTTATTTTAATACTCTTGACTTTCCTTTATTTGGTGTTTTCCCCTATCTCTTCCTGAGCAGAGACACATGTCTTGGATCGGTTTAACTGAGACCTGCACTATTAAAACTTTGGCATGGCTTTTATTTTCACCATTGCGCCGATGTTACACACATGGGTCTAATCGACATTGTCTTCCACCGCGAGGCTTTAAACTCTGTGTCTGTGCTAGCTTGCCGATTTTGGCCATGTGTTCTCCATTGGTTCAACCATGCTCTAAGTCTTTTAGACTTTGGTTTTCGTACTCTTATAGCTCTCGATGCTCGACACATGGCTTATATTGATAAACTCATACCTTGCACAAACTTGTAACACCTTGGCATTGATCTTGGACACGTGTGTCCAATCGGTTAGCCCTTGCTCGATGACCCTCAAGGACTTTGAACTTCGTGCATATTTGTCTCATTGATTTTTGACACGTTTCAATGATCGGTGAACGGTTCTCAAGCCTTTTAAACTCGACTTGCTGTATTCTCCTCCACAAAGTGACAAGTGACAAGTGTAGGGAATCGGTGTAACCACACCTTACTGGTTTTCAAAGCCTTGGGCCTCCATATACTCTTCTCATTAATGTCTTCCACCTGCTTAATATTCATATCCTCTCACTCTGCGAAAGTTTTAAGACTCTATCCGTCGTACTCTTTGTCTACCCATTGGAGACACTTGTAACGAATCGGAGGATCTTTTGATTTCCATAGATCTCGTTTTTTGAGTTTAAATTTGACGGCTTGATCTCAATAGAAACTTTAGCACTTAATCGTCATCTGCATGTATCTTGCACAAATCAATGTCAAAAACTCCAAATTCTGGTTTTAGCTTACTCTATGCCCTGCACACATAATAAATAGATAAATAAAGCATGAGAGCACACTTAGAGATATATACAAGAGTTATCTTGGAATCAATGCAATATTTAAGGCTTGAAGTATGAGCAAGTAAAAATACAAGTAACTCTGTTTTTAGTGGGTTTTAACTAGAATGCACAACCAAAGACTTTCCAATCATATCAAAGATCTCTAAAACACAATATTAGCATTGATGAGTAAAGGGGGCGCTCCATTTTCTTGTCAAAGGGAGTGGGAGTGTGTTGGTCACAACAATGTGTTAATAAGTGGTCAGTAGTCTTTGGTAGTTGGTTATTGGGTCGACCGTTGAGTCTCGTATGAAAACCACTCCCTCATAAACTTATTATAGCTTGAAGATGAAATCACGTTTGGATCAAGGGGGATTGTTATGTCATTTGATCCAAAGTAGTGGTGTTTAATATTGTTGTTTTGTACGTTGGTGCTGGTTTTAGAGGCATGTATCTCATGTGAGACACCCCATAGGACTAATATAGTTATAGATACACATTAGTAATTTGTTAGTCATTAATAATGTTAGTGTGTTAATAAGTGGTTAGTAGTATTTGGTAGTTGATTATTGGGTGAACTATTGGGTTTCGTATAAAAGCGATTCCCTCATAAGCTTATTTGAGCTTGAGGATGACGCCAATGAAATGCAACGGAGATTGTTGATATTTCTGATAACTTTGAAGTAAACTATAATGCAATTCTTCCTTTGTTATTTATCTTATGCGTGTTCTATCATTCTTGCTGCATTTTTGCGGAGGCATACTTGAGGAAGAATTGCTTCCTTCTTGCGCAAAAGAGGCTGTCATGTCATATGTGCTATTTAATTGCTCTAGTGTCATGTGGACCTGTGATAGTTTCCATAACAACCTTATGGGTCAGCATCCAAGAGTCCCCATCTATTGTTTTCGCTGGCTACTTCTTTCTGGGTCTGAAGGGAGTGGTGAAGAGAGAGCAACTGCACGGACCCACTATTTCCCTAGCTGAAGCAAATTGATCAGAAAGGCTCCTCCTATATTTATGTGATTATTCATATTTTGGTGGAATTTGGCTAGTGTAGCCCTTTTACTCTCTCACTCTAGGATGAAACCCTTGGAGTTGAGGACCTCATCCAAGGACGAAAACCCTTGGTTGGGAACTTGTGGAGGACGAAAAATCTTCATGAGGTTTTGTGTATGCAAGCTGATTTGAAAGGCAATAAATTATCGTTTTCTTGCATATTTGGCCTCTTGAATTCAATAATATATTTGTTTGGATTGGAGCAACCTACTTGGAGATGAATATTTGGTATGTGTGATGTTCATTTGGCAAATCTGAAATTCCTATATTGTTCTCCATAATTTATATGTGTGATCTCAAGTTTGGTGATTTTTGGTGATGTTCTGCTATTTTTCTAAGCTTGATGATGTTCGCTGGTCAAGGTTTCCATAATTAATTATTTTCCCAATCAATTCTGATTTTTAACAGCTGAATTTGTTTGGTAAGGGTGTTCTACTAATTTTGGCATAAGTTTTGAAGGATTTTTGCAAGGTTTGACCCATCATTGAAGGGTTTAACTCCTCTAGGGAAGTTTCTGCCCTAGGAAGGGTTTAAATTGAAGGTTAGCAGGGTTATAACAGCAGCTCTATAATCTGATTTGTGAGCTTTTGGCCATTTCCTGAGTCGCCCTTAAAGTGGACATTACAAGTACATTATTTTTTTGATGTCTCATTTACTTGGAGAATGGGGGCCGATATCATTTGTTTATGTAGAGTTATAGACGCCACCTATCCACCTTCCATTATGTTGGCAAGAGGTACATGGCCCTTTTCATTTAATCAGTTGTCACTTATAGGAGTCCTCTAGGGATACCAAGCGAATAACCACCTGTTAGTCTCTTCTAGATGTTTTTGGGTATTAAGTGTTCCTTGAATTCAACTGATCCATACAAATGGTGACTGATCTCTAAGAAGTCTACCTCCACATGTGACTTCTAGCTTCCCGATTTTCTTACACAATAGGTGTTGACTATCAACTTCTTATTGGTGTTGTGGGCCTCGTAGTTTGCCTTTCCCTCAGCTTGGGGCAAGGGAACAAGTGCATATTACCAGTTTTCCTCTTAGCTTTATCCAACCTATCTCATGACAACCCATGGATATCATCAGACCCTGCATTGGTTTTGGTGGCAGAAGAAGATACTGTTGGCTCTTTTTTTCTTCCAAATGTGTGACAACATTGGTAACCAGCCTTGATCTTTTGCTTTGGTATTCATTTACGTGCATGGATGTTCATATTTGCACTTATATATTATGGCTAGGGTTTAAGTATTACCCGCTTAGGGTTTACTCTTTTAGCTTTGCTTTCATTTTTCTAGAATTTTAGTTCTAACTTTTTAAGCTTCTAGGGTTCTTTCTTTTTGTAGCACTTTTCTATTATAACTGTTTGTCTTACTAGTCCCATTCACATACTTTGGTGACTTGTGGGCATTGGTATAATTCTTTCTTATTTGAAATTTTGCAATAGCTTTATTTTCCCTTCAGATTACAGCTGTGATTTCCTCAAGCGCAAGTTTACCAGCTTCCCATTGAGACAGATTACCACCTTCGACATAAGGATTGCTGTGCCTAAATGAGCCGGAATCTGAAGACTATTTTTATCCCATTACCATCTTTACTGTGAGATCTACAGATGTTACTACCGTCATTTTAGACATCCACATGGTTCCATGCAGACCTCTGGATATCATAAGGGGTCAGATGTGCTTAGCCTAAAGACTAAGCACAGCAATCCTTAGGCAACTCACTATTGTCTTTGTAAATGGAAGTCTTCAAAGGCAACTGACTACTCATTAATTTTGTCCCAGTTTCAACCTATAAATGGTACTGGCACAAAGAGGCCACTTCACACTATTTGTTAGGTAATGGAGGCCTAGAGCCTTCTGCTTATTCAGCAGTTCAAATCTGATTAGTAATTTCTTTTTGGCTTTGGATTCCAGGTGAGATACCTCATTGCATCATACATCCGCTTTGGGCTCATTGCATCATACTTCAGCTTCAGGTTCCTCATTGAGAATTTTTGAAATGTTACTCATCCTCCCAGATGGGTCTCTCTCTTGCCTTCTCATAATTCTCTCTTGCCTTCTCATAATTCTCTCTTTTAGTTCTGTTTTGTATTTTGATGTAGTCTATTTCTTCTCCCCAAGATGCATTACAACTCCCTATTGCTTATTTTGTTTTCTATTGGGCAATGTTGTCCCGGTAGTGGACATTAGTGCTTAGTTAAACTATATTTTGGTAGTATCGTTAATTTAATTTTTTTCACTTATTGGTCTTTTTTGAACATACGAAGAATTTATTACTTTTTCTTTTTACTCTCTCTGTGTTTCTGGTGTTCTCTATTAAACACATAGAAGCAGAGGTTACACTTTCTGATTGTTTTGATTTTTTTATTACGGTTTGATTGTTTTATTACGGTTTGTAGTGATGTTTCCTATACTTCAATTCTAAGAAATTATGGGACATGCCAGACAGAAATTTGTTTTGTCTAAATCAATGGTTTTTCCCATCTTCTGTTGTACAGCTATATTTCAAAATTTATCCTATAATACCTCAAAGATATCCCATACATTGCCCTGTATACACTAATGAGATAAACTTCTCAAAGATATCAAAATTTAATTTACTTATAATTTTGATCATTGATGTGCAGCGTTCCATCATATGGCAGTATTTCCATTTCCCCCTAATATTACACTTTTTGTAAATACCTTAGGGAGGAACATGTTCCATCATTACGATCCTTAGATTCGGAGTTGAAGGAGAAGCTGTCAACGTGGCTTAGTCCTGCTGTGTTGGAGCTGCATCACATTACATGGGATGATCCTGCATCTCTGCTGGAGAAGATTGTGGCACATGAGGTATTTTCTATTTTTGTGCAACTAGTTGTGTGCTTTATCCTCTTAACTCAGGCAGAGATTTATGTTGAAAATATGATGCTCGACAAACTGCATAGGCTGTACATCCCATCAGCAACCTGTATGATCTGAAGCGAAGATTGGGAGCAGGACATCGCTGCTTTGGTTATCTACATCCTGCAATACCAGGTTGTATGAAATTACTGGTTAGCTTTGGGAATACCTTGTAGTATTGAGGTAAAGTATTATAATTTATATGTTTAATATCTATTCATTTAGATTTAGAGATCTCAAGGATGAGGTTGCAAATTACCCATTAGTTTTATGATAAGCTTGGAGCTAACATATTGGCCAGGCTGCTCGAAAGCATAGTGAGTTATTGCAAGATATATTAGTTTGAACCTATGTGCATTATGATTTGCTTTCAGAAGAAGCAAAAGTTATGTATTAAATTTCAATACCAGTGTCTCTCGAGTCCTTGATTATCTTATTTTGTTACTATTGAGAAGTCTCCCTTTCGTATTTTCTATTACAATCAGTCATTTAGTTGCTGCAATATATATTAGGTTTGCTATATTTATATCATATGACAGGCAAGTATGTGCCAAAGTACTGTTAGGAATAAAGGTGACTAGTTTCCTTTTAACTAACTCTCATAAACCATTGGATTTAAATTGTTGGAATTAAAGAAAAGCCGATTGTTTGACCATTAAACATTTTTATTCAGTCTTACTATGCATGGCTGTTCACTCTACTTTTGAGCTCTATGGTCCTTTCATCTTCACTGCCCTTATATGGCGAAATTACTTTTAAGAGACACACCCTTATCATCAACCGAGGATCTACAGAAATAGTTGCAGTAGAATTAAAATGCAATCCATGGTTATAGAAGCAAGGAACACCAAGCTTCAGAATCTCTATCACCAAAAGGCGGAAGATACAACTATGTAATTTTCTAATGCTAGAGGAATTTAAAAAGTAGACATAGACATTTAATGGAAGTTATCCCATATGCAGATTCATGGGTCAACACACATCCTATAGGAGATTGAGAACGGATGTGTAATATCCCCTTTAGGATATTATTTAAATCTGCAAAATTAATTATCCAAATCAATCCTAGGAAGATTAGATCTTCTTAGTTTGACCTCAAATAACCCAATGTTGGCAATAATACAACCCAAAGTGGGGTTGGAGTATGCCAAAGTGGTGGGTTAGATGGGAAAACTAATTAGAATGCTAATATTTTCCAGATTTGATTTTTAACAGTAGATAATTAATTAAATAAATACCCAGAACAGCTGAAAACTTCAAAAATTTATAACTTGCTCCAAACTCAATATTTTTCCACCAAATAAAATGCAAATTATTCTATAATTCAAGGCCTTTCCAATGAACTATGATTCTGAATTTTTAGATCACTGAAACCCCTTCAAATCAGCTCTCAAAATCTGAAAACAAGTCGCTAGGGTTAGAATAAAATCACTAAAAATATTTCAGCCTTTCCCCAAACTTCCAAGGACTCCACAATCACTCCCCTTGCTCAAAAATAATTTATAGACAAATCAGATTTTTAAAGCTGATTATACATAGTTGAAAACAATTGCTAATCTAACCCCAGTTTGTTGCAATCTTTAAAAACTCATATCTCCCTCAAAACTACTCCAATTTGGGCAAATGAGTATGCTCGGACTCGGAAAAATACAAGGAATAAGATGAACCAAACCAAATTAGAACAACAGCTACTAAACCCTTGAAATAGCCAAAATAGCAAGCTGCCTAGGGCAAAATAAATTGCTGCTTGCACATAAATTAATTCCAACACTTTTATTATTCCCAAAACCCTCAAATCTAGTCACACATACTCACAAAATTATGCTAAATCATATCTACTGCAACATAAATATATTTTGAGACATCAAAAATATGCTTGAACAATCTCCAATCCAAGTCGCCAACACTTAGAATGGATAAACCATGCAAAAACACAATGAAGAGAACAATAGAGACTTCAATATCTGCTGACCACACGAGAGAGATCCTTCAACAATGAGAGAGCAAGAGTATCAAATTTGGGCATACATCCCTTTCTCCACGCAGGGGGTAATTTTTTAATAATTCATCAACATGCCAATAAAGGAAATGCGACCCCTCTTTTATAGAAATAAGAGGTGCAAAATCCAATGACCCATCATTTAATGTTTTCTCCCTAAGACAATATTAAATTAAAAATATTTAATGACTACTACCATGTGCACTTTATTATTTTAATTAAATAATAAAGATAACTAGCCTAAGTGCACATTAACTAACTAAAGAGCCCTCCAAGGGGTTACAAATAGATAATAGACACCTTAGGATAACTTTCGAGCTCAATTCCTCAAACCCATTGGGTTGAGGGTCTTCAAATCTTCGATGTGGAAAATGTCCCGAGAAGGGGACATTACAGGGATGTCTAGACATATGGACACTAAGATACTCACCACACACATTATTTGGAAGTAAAATTGTCACACCTACAAGAAGGCAAACTATCTTCCGTTGTAGAAGCCGGGAACATTTCATAATCATCTTCTTTTCATGCTTGCTTTCTAGTAATGACATAATTGTAACTATTCGACCCCAAGGGTCCACATGGACATATAAAGTCACATTATAGTATACGAAAATTAGCTAGGAAGTATCTCCCCCTTTTTGATCATGTGAATCCTCATTCTTAGCCTTACGGGCCTTTGTATGCATATGTGCCATACCTGTTCATTTCTATTGAATAGGAGAGCACTATTCTGCTATCTCCTTTTGTTTGAATGTGCAATATTTTACCGAATTTGTTTGCTATTGCATATTCTTCATGACTTAATAATTTACCGTACATTGTCGCGTTGCACGCTGTCGTACCCACTGACGAAGGGCTTGTGGTGTAGATCATTTGTATTAGAGCAATTGTTTTTGATAAATTGTCAAGGGTGATTTGATATATATGCTTGTAAACCAAAGGCACAATAGTAGAAAGCCAAAATATCAATTTTGTATCATACTATATGGAAGAATGTTGACGCAAGAGTAAGATAGTTAAATCATATAAGTGACCTTCTAATGACTAACCGACAACTCATTTAAGCCCCCTTAAGGCCAATTCTATGAACTCATGATGCAATTTGGTCTTGCTTTATGAAGTTTCATTCTTTTGCTTTACGTGTTGATTTGTCGTTTCGGCATCAAAACCCTTTCAAGGTTCAACTCAATCTATACATCCTTGTGTTCAAAGGAAAAATTGATTCCATTTCAGTTGCACGCTGGTGGGAAGCCTACAACATGTAGGGCAAATAACAACACGAGGTTGTCAATATTTGGAGCAAGTTTGTTAGCACCTTGCAAAGGAATACTACCCCTTACAGCACTTTGAGGACAAGTACATGAAATTTCAGCAGTTGTGCCAACATTAGGAACAATTAGTACAAGATAACCGAGTTATATGAATGCATTGTGCACCAACGGTAAGGTGTTGAAGTACATCAATGGACACTTGCCATATGTATGCACCATGATGGAATTCTCGACTTTTGACACATTGGGAGAAGCATACAACAATTCTGCCAAAATTGACTTGAAAGCCAAGATAAAGTAGAAGTTTTCTCTTTTCAACTGCAGCACGCAAGAGAAAGCTCGCACTTGGTATATTGAATGCTCGTGTAAATGCAAAAAATGCTATGCCATGGAAAACAACCGAAAGAACCTTTTAATACATTATAAGGCAGCACCGTCAATGTCCCAGAAAGAAGAACAAAGGTGATAAGTGGGGCCATCAACACCATACGAGGCACTCAAAATGATTCTCAATGCCACACACATTACTCCTTGATTGTGCAATTGTCTTGAGGCTGTTGAAAATTGAAGATTTAGATTGCACAAAACATAATTATGATCATTCAATTAATCAATAACAAGCAACAATATTTATAGATATTGAACAACTGATTTTACATAGGTAATATCACCATATCAAGTTTACAACAAGTGTTAAAACTCACTCTAAACTAAGTGTGACGAGATTACACAACAATTAACTCCACATCACAAATCTAATCTAATCTTAATGCAAACTACACTAAATAGATAACACATTAACTGCAGTGTTTTATTGAGAGATAATGCTGAATTAATCATCTTATTATCCTAATTCTAACATCCCCCTTTCCCCCATAATTCAACATGGTCTCAAGTGAACAAAAGAGAGATTCTTTGAATGCTTCAAAATTTTCACGCGCAAGTAACTTGGTGAAGACATCATCCGCACGTTTTTTGTTGGGAAAAATGGAGTTGGATGTTGTGTTGTTGTACATGTTCGCGTATGAAGTGAATTTGTACTTCAATGTGCTTGGTGTGCTCATGAAATATTGGATTGCGAACAAGTTTGATTACACCTTCATTGTCAACATGCAAGATAGTAAGCAGCTTCATTGTCACCATGCAAGACAACAGACTGCTTCTGTGGAACACCCAAACCTTCAAGTATGCAATGTAACCATATCACTTCACAGATGACTCCTATAACGCAATGTTTTGCTTCATAGATGATTAGGAAACACCATTTTGTTTCTTGCTCCCCCATGATATTGAACTAGATTCTAAAGAGAAGACATAACTTGGTATCAAATTCATTTCGTCCTACATGATCTCGAATCAGTATATTCTATCAAGAAAAATCGGTCATTCTTCTTGCAATCTAGGCTGAAGTCAATTGTTCCTTTGATGTATTGTAGAATTTGCTTCGCTCCTTTCCGATTACTAACTTTTGGAACTTGCATGAATATGGAGAGATAGTTCATTGCATAGTTGATGTCGACCTAGTATAGGTTAAGTAAATGAGATTCCCAATCAATCGACATGTAATGCCCCTGAATGGACAAATTTTACCCCCAAATGGATTTTTGGCAAAACCCCAATCCAAAGAACAATTTCTAAATAATTTATAAAATATTACAATGCAGATCTGAATTTTATACATGCATGACGACTTGCATAGGAGATGAAAACCCACAAAATGAAAGGCAAAACCACTGAATCTTTAAGGGAATCAACTCAACTAATTTTATAAAGATGGAATCAAGAGATAAATACCATATTTGACCTCAAAACAGGATGAAATTATTTTATATAAATTTGCAGACAGTTGTCCTCAGACACAGCTGAAAAGTACAAAACCCTTGAGCCAAAAATTATGCAACCAACTGATTTTGGCTTCTAAAATTATGGCAAAGCTGTTGGTGATGAGATCCGGGACAGCCATGCCCTAGAATGTACCTAACTCCACCCACGGGGTGTAGATAACCCTAGATATGGCTGCAAATGGAGGTAAAAATCTGCAACAAGCTTCCACCTTCAAACCCTTGTACAAATCTGCACTTTTACAGCCTTCTATACCGCTGGAAAATACTGAAAAACACCACTAACTCCGTGATCTGCAATGGAAACCCCTGTGTGGAGAATCCTCTCAACTAGGAGAAGGGTTTTCATCCTTCTACTAGATCCCTTAGAGGGTTTTCGTCCTCAAGAGATTATTTCTAAAGGTTTTCGTCCTTAGAAATATTTTGTAAAAGCTCTAGGCTCAGACAAAAATCAGATTTGTGTAAAATAGAAAAGCATGCCTTCAACAAGCAAGTAAACTTGCTTTTATAGATGCAATGGGCCAAATAGCCTCCCCAACTTCCAATCAGATTTCACCCCTTGCATTTAATGTTTTTTTCCACCTTTTTCATCCTCCACAGGGGTTACATTTTCTCCCAGGGAGAATAATAAGCATAAAGTGATTTTGTTTTCTTATTTCACTTTATCACTTTATATTTTTCTTTTATATTTTTAATTTGACTTTATCATTAATAAATTAATAGAAAGTGCTTATAATATTATTTTACATTGCACTTTTATAATTAATTTATTATGATAAATTTCTCTTTCGAAACACCCTTTAGCCGTCGGGAAACAGAATTGGGCTAAAGGTCTTTGACTGAGAAGGGAATATTACAATCCTCCATTCCCCAAATTGCTCGCCCTCAAGCAATTGTAAATCATCTATCCAAGTGCCATGTGCACGAGACAAAACATGCTAAAGTGTTCCAAAATCTGAGCTCCTGTACCTGTTAAGTGCGATAGATCTTGCCACCATATACCTCTCTCAATATCCTTATGATCTAACTGTTGTAATAAAAGAGAAGATATATTGCTTACCGCATAACCTTGCTGTAAGAGAACATCTTCTTGCCCAAAAGTGTCTCTAAGAATAGGATCAACAATTTCTCTTTCCTTATCACTTGCATCCTCATCACTAATATCAACTTGGGTCTCTTCCTCTTTGTTGTGGTAACCACTAGGGTGTCTATCAAATGAAAGTGGCATAGTAGGAAGCATTACACACTTGTTAAATGTATTTGAAAGCCCACCAAAGGTTGCTGTTCTGGAAATTATAGCAGGCTGCAATTTCATGCAAGTGTCCATGGAAGTCTTCTCCTCATGTGCAAGTTTCTCCATAAGGTCTCCTTTGACTTCTTCACTTGGGTGTAGATCTGATTTGTCTTTATGCTCCTTTGAATTGTTGTTCTAGAAGGGACAACAAGCTGAATATCAACCTCCACATTTGGACTTTGGGCTTCGATCACAAAACTCTCTTCCTTCTCTTGTAGATCTGAGTTGGCTGACTTCCGGGTTTCATTTCCCTGCTCATCCTTGCAATCTTGCACATCAAATATTTCTAGAAACTTTTGTTTGAAATCTTCAAGGGAGGCAATGGATTCAACCCCTTGGGTTTTCAATAAATAATGCCACCACTTATGTGCTACTCCATCCATGTATCTAGGAATGAGCATGAGGGCATCATCCTGACACATAGGATTCCATAGAAAACATCTCTTAAATTCCTTCAACCACGCTCTAACAGATATTTCATTAGTGCCATAAAAATGGAACTTGGGTCCACTTCATTTTTTCCTTGGTTGCATCCAGATTTGATTTTTTTTTCTTTTCCTCATTTGCTTTGGCGGATTAACTATTCGATACCACTGTAATGTTCCCAAATGGACAAATTTTACCCCCAAATGGATTTTTGGCAAAACCCCAATCCAAAGAACAATTTCTAAACAATTTATAAAATATTACAATGCAGATCTGAATTTTATACATGTATGACGACTTGCATAGGAGATGTAAACCCACAAAATGAAAGGCAAAACTACTGAATCTTTAAGGGAATCAACTCAACTAATTTTATAAAAATGGAATCAAGAGATAAATACCATATTTGACCTCAAAATAGTCTGGAATTATTTTCTATTAATCTGCAGACAACCTGTCCTCAGTTTCACGATTGAAAAGTACAAAATCCTATCTAATTTCACTTTAGTAATTAAGTTTGTACGCGCTTGGGCATATGTTTAGTTGTGGCTTGTGGGGCTTGATTATCACCGTCATCCCCATCCTCATTGTTACCATGTTCTTCATCTTCTGAATGAATCATAGGTTTGTTTTATGTATTCTCTATATGTGAGTTTGTAGAAGGTAGACTTGAAGCACCTCTCATCAAACACATCCCTACTTATGTAGATTTTCTTGGACTTCGGATCCGCTAGTCTCGTATCTGTTGAAATATCCCTTTTAGGATATTAGTCTAAAACTTAGAAATTTATCAAAAATTTGCAAACCGTAATTCTGATTTTTCCAAGACAACAAGGTATATAAATTTAAAAATATAATATCTTTCAAAATAATTGTTCCAACAATACCCGAAGCTTCAAAAGATGTGGAAAAATATAGATAAGATAAGTATATTAAATGTCCAACAAATGACCACAAAGTAGGTCAATGGGACTGTACCATACAATGCAATGAAGAAGCAACAAGGGAACCCAAAAAGGTCCCAGAAAACAACAAGAAAAAGAGAAGAAGCCCGGGCCCGAAGGGACGGGAGAATGCGAAGAAGAAGAGAGTGTACAAAGAAGGAGAGGGGGTGGAGGGAGGATCCTCAACACCAACCCTCTCAACTGTCATCTGAAGCTGGTTGGAAAAATCGGTGATATGCTTGATGTCTGGTGTTAGGAGCTGGAAGAAGCTTGGTACACATATGCCTGCGGAAAGTCTAGCTCTCTGATTAGGCCTGGTGAATTGCCGCCTATGGGGGGGCTCTTGGTCGAGTCTAAGTCCGATTCCTCTGCTCAGGAAGTAGCCTCTGGTCTGGCGGATCTGAGTGCAGGGTTCTCTATTGGGAACCTTGCTTGATGCCCCTCTCACCAGGGAGCACAACAAAGTAGGAGGTGATCTGCCAAATAGTAGTCTCCTGGAAGGGGATGGAGGATCCCGTCGCGAAGCTTAAAAGCTTCCTGTAAATAGAGGGCGAGACACCTCTGATCATAATACATGAAGAACCTCGTGAACGTTGGGCGTTCACGGAAAAGACAGTGAAACCTCCCTCTGATCTCATAGTAGATAGGGCACCTGAAAATGAAGTGTTCCTCTGTCTCAATCTCCTGGAGGGAGCAAAGCTGGTAGATCCTTTCGGACCGGTCCAACTGGTGATCACTCTCAACTCAAAGCTTTGTGGAGCCAACCACCCTGAATTGACCCAGAGATATGCGAAGAGCATGCATCCAATGACGGGAGATATAGGTGGGACGAGTGATCAGTCCATTGTTGATCTCAAGAAAGTGATTGGCGTAGAAGGCCATTTTCGGACGTAGCTCACCCCGGGGGTTGGTCCAAGTGATTTGGATAAACTGTCTGTAGATGTCGTCACCCGATGATTACATGCGGTCCTGCTTACTCGGAAGGTGTGTGGGAGCATCCATGGAGTAGCAAAATGGGGGAGACGGTCCATGTTGATCCTAAGGGATCCCAAGAGACGGAAACCCCGACATACCAACACCAAGCATGGTCGCTATGGTCAGATAGAGCAATGGCCTTCGAGGAATGGTAGGCAAGATAGATGTCCCTCTGCCTCTCGCCTATGAAGAATCGATAGTCTTTGAATGCGATGCAAGAGTGAGACGAGACCAAAGATGACCTCTAGTCTGAAAGGGTGAGCCCCAAACTCGGCAAGGATGATATTGTGGGGAACAGTTTCCTTACACTTGATGATCCGTCTGAGCATAAGGATTTGAACTCACTCAATAGCAGCCCAATCCAACTCGAGAAGGGAGGGACCCCAAACCTCAGAACCATAGAGAACCGTGGGCCTCACAAGAGAATCAGAGAGGGACATCTTGGACAATGTGTCCTGGAAGTGATGGCGGAAGCACTGTCTCTCAAGGATCGCAAGGGAGCCATACCCCTTGTTGATGCGGGGTTGAATAGCCGGACGTAAATTGAAACGAGGTCTAGAGAACTCCCAGATAAGTGTAGGAGTTGGTGATCTCCAGCTCCTCTCCCTTGTAGAAGAAATGGAAGTCTGAGGTCTTCAGGCCATTGAAAATCATAACTTTGGTTTTACCAAGGTTAACTGTCAGTTGTCTATGATCACAGAAAAGGGCTAAGGCATCCAGTTGTCTCTGTAACCCCTCCGCAGAAGAAGCCAAAAGAACCACATCGTCTGCGAATAGAAGGATGTAGATCAAAACCTGGTGAAGAAGACAACCGTCCCCGTCTTGAATATGGTCCTTGAGAAACTCCTCCAGCTCATCAATGTAAATACCGAACAGTAGGAGAGAGGGGGCAACCTGCTTGACCCCAATGGTGCTCTTGATGAAGTCGGAAAGCCCAACAACAGTATGCAGGCGGCCCAAGACCTCCTCATATAACCGAGTGATGGCGGCAAGAAGGGTTTTGGAAATGCCAATGTCTCTAAGTCTGCAAAAGAGCTTCCTGTGGAATCAGAGTCAAAGGCTTTCCGAAAGTCCACAAAGCAACAGAAGACTCTAGATGAACGATGACGTGCTTCCTCAATGATAACACGAAGGGTGAGAATGTGATCAATAGTCTGGTGAGTGTTCGGAACCCTGCCTGTCCTTTGGCCCTGCACTGGTGCTGCTCTAGAAACTCGGAAAGTTGCATGTGGAGAACTGTGGCATATAGCTTCGAGAAGGTGTGACCCACCATAATCGTCCTGTAGTTATTTGGATCAAAAGTAGGACCAAATTTATGAATAGGGTGGATAATATGGTGGGACCAAGACTGCGGAAAACCAGTACACACCACCTGATTGAGAAGGTCTACCAGATAGCTGACGATAGTGCTGATCCCATGCTTGAAAAACTCTGCCTGGAAGCCCTCCTCATCCGCCGCTTTGCTGCAATTCAGAACTGAGATGGCCTTAACATTTGTGTAGGTGAAGATGTGGCAGGTAGAGGGTGGCGACACAACTTGAATATGGGGCTGACCTGGGATATCATAGAGGATGGAAGTATGGGTAAACATAGTGTGGGGATCAAGATCCAGAGGTAGAGGGGAGTGCCGAGGAATGATGGTACGCCAAAAGCGTTTGGGGGAGTGCATAAGTGAGGTGCGGAGCTCCCTCCTCCTTCGGGTAATGAAGGTACGTTTTTTGTGACGAAGGAGATGACGATAGGCATTTTTGAGGGAAGGGAAAGATGGGAGGCCCTGGGAAAAGGCGAGCTAGCGGTGAAGGTTTTTGCAGTCATCATCATACCATTGGTTCATGGGGCAGGTCCTCGTGATGCTACGGGTCTGGAGGTGGAGTGGGGGTATGAGAGTAAGGCTGCCTCATGTATGGCAGAGGCAAGAAGGTCGTACATCCTGTCAGTAGGGAGCAGGGTAAAATGGGGCAAGGGGGGAAGAAACTGACGGAGATGAAAGGAGAAGGCAATGGGATCACCGTCGTCGAATCTCAGGGTGGTACGTGAAGGGCAATGGGGGAGGCTAGGGGTCTGGGGTAGTTTCCAAGGAAAAGGAGAGGGCCGCATGGTCAGCAAGGGGGATGGGGGAGACGGAAAAGTGGTGAATAAAAGGAAGAAGGTTGGGGGTAGTCATGACGTAATCAACCACACTCGCGCCACCACCGTGAGGTCTGCATGTAAAGAATTGGGAATCTGGGAAGCAAGATATGCCATTAAGGATCAACAAGTCGTGGGATTCCCCCATCTGTAAAAGGTGTCGTCCATAAGCCGTCAAGGGCCTGTCACATCGTCTGATTCTCTTTGAAGACCGACTGAACTGAGTCCACCTCTGAGGTACAAAGAGCATCATCTGTCCTGTCATACGGGGAACCTAGGAGGTTTTGGTTCGTGCATTGAAGTCACCTAATAGGATGACCTCTCCAACTGCAGAGAACCGAGAGATGCCCGTAGAAAGGTCAGAAAAGGGGTCCCCGTCCGGTCCATTCTCAATAGCAAAAGAAGCAGGAGGGAAGTAACAAACTGCAATATAAATGTCCCGAGGAGGTGTGGGGTCCGTTTGACCTTGATCCAAAGGAAACAGCAAACTCGTCCTCAACAACAACAAAAATTCTGCTCCGAAGAGTGTCCCTGACTAAGCAAGCGACCCTGCCAGAGCCTCTAACCCCACTAGAGCTCCTAGTATCCGTCCTGCAAACCGAGAGCCAGTAGTACCCTCTAATATCCAGGAGAGGACGAACATGACTCGCATGAGTTTCTGTGACAAATAAGAGGTCCGAATGACCCAGTGCATCATGAAGAAGGCCAGTGAAGACCAGTATGAATCTGTTTCCATTCCAACAAGAAATGGAAATACCCCTGTTACGCTGCCTCTCCCAACTGAGACCGTCATTTGGACCCGTGAACCCAACCGAGAGGGAAGGTGTCACGAACCACTGGCTCTGAGATTCGAATCACCGCCCATTTGCCTGCCTTCCTTGCTGTCATGACTATCTCACGGGATTGTTTGAGTTCTGCCACCTGAGCTCTAGTGAGATCTTCATCAAGGAAGATCTTATTTGGGAGTGAGAATAGTTTCTGTTTAGCCCTAAGGGCCCGAAGCTTTGTCTTCTGCTGATTTGAAGCGAAGGAAGAGGGTTGAATCCAGACCATGCCATGCTCTATCAATTTGCACCTCCGACAAAGCCCAACTTGTCTGTGATGAAATCTGTTGCGATGGCTAAAGGATCAAAAGAGGGAGGAGGTGTGGGCAGCCCTCTCACCTTGAGATTTAACTCTCTTGCCCGTCTGTTTCTTTCTTCCACAAGTTTTGCTTGTACAACTTCCTCCACTACTGTAATAGGAGATGTGTTATGGTCCTTTCACTATTTTTGCCCATGAATCCGATTGTTTCTTGAGATTTTCATGTTGAGTTTGGATCTCTTCCTGTTTGTGCTTCAAATAAGAGATTTCAGCATGTAATTGATCATTAGTACTGTAGGGGTGGCTTGAACCGTGATCTCTGCCAGTTGTCTCCGTAGCGAGATATTGTCTGCCTCAGCTTTTTCCATCCGGGATGTCAGTTCAAATACCTCTGTTCGTAGGGTTCTGTTGGATGATTCCACACTCTCCAGCTGTGTAGTAATTCTGCTATGATGTTAGGTAAGCTGCCATCTTGCTGCCTCTGTTCATTATTTCCAGCGGAAGGGGTTACCAGAGCTGCGGAGGTGGAAAGAGACATCGTTGAGGGATGTATTGCTTGTAGGGGTGTCAAGATGAGAGGTGAGCAGGGGGGATCCCCCAAGATGTTATTTTTCTCGGAGTTCTTGTGCATAACCATGTTTTTTTCCCTGTGCCCTCGAATCCCCACCCAGGCTTGAGCTTGCACGGAAAAACCTTGCAGGAAGAGGAAACAACGTCACCCCTAAGACCCTATACAGATACGAGCATAGGGTAAGCCTCGATTTAATGGCCAAATCTGAATTTATTTTATGACAACAAATGAGGAGAAAGTACAGCTGACCGTAAACTCCAGAATATCAAGGGAAAATGATTGGAATAATTTTATTTGACATCAATATGACAAGAACAATCTTCAGATCTGAAATCTCTGAAACGGGCCACGAAACCCTTCCAAAATGCTTGCCGAATTTCCCAGGTAGGTTGCTCCACTTGTGGGAGACACCCAACAACCCCAAATCTGAAAATAACTGAAACCCTTGTTGAAGAATGGCTGTCCTCTTTCTTTGAATTTGAATTTGAATTTTTGATTACTCTCCAAATCTGATCCAAAAATTTGAATAACAAGCTAGGGATATGGGTGGAAAACCCTCACCGAAGAATGCTCTACCAACTAGGGATGGATCTCTCACCACCGAAGCTAGGGATCCTGTAGAATTTGACCTCCACAAGCAATAAGATTGAAAATGCAACAAGGGCAAAAATGGTTGCATGCATGAATGAATCTCCAAAAGACCCTAAAGGTGTATTTATCATAGTTTGCATACTCGGAGAGTACTCACCAAAAAAATCCCAGATGAAGATTAGGCGGGAAAACTCGCAAAATTTGACTCGCTGAGTATTGGCGAATATTCGCCGAATATTCGCCAATACTCGGCGAGTCCATGCACAAAACTTGCCATACGCGGGCCGTACGCGGAACACGCAAAAAACATGCCAAAAACGATGCAAATACACTTTTTTTTAGGCACCAAAACACTTCATTTTCATTCATACAACCATTTGAGCTTGCATTGCATGAGTTGAATGGATTTTTGAGTGAATTCGAAGAGGAAATTTAGAGAATTGCATTTGGAGTTTTAAAAAAAAAAATCTTTCAAGTTTTGCAAATTCGGTTTATGTTAGTTAAGTTTTAAATTTATATTGTAATTTTAAATACATATAATTTAAAATTGAATGATTTTAAATTTTCAATTGTCATTTGTAGTCGAGGTATGCTTTTTTTTCACAAATTAAGTACTAAATTATTTAAATTTTATATATTTGTATTGTATTCAATTCTTTGAATATGTTTTGTAAATGCAATCAATTTAATTGCAAATCATATTAAAATTTTAATAGTCATTTGGAACTGGAGGTATGTTATTTTTATTAAATTACAGTTAAATAGGTTTTTCAGACACATTTTTAAAATTTTTTTAGTTAAGTTTACGTTTTTAAATTTTTTAAATGTGCATTGTGTTGCAGATTAGAGCTTACCAATGACATTAGGCTCAACATCGGTTCGGCATTTGGGTTAGCATCACTAGCAGGAACCGTTCGTGCGAATGCTTGTACCATCGCTTGGAAGTATGGTGTACGTAGAACGATTCCAAGAACAACGGTTTGCAATTTCTGTGGAAAAACATTTTCTGGAGGCATCAATCGTCTGAAGTATCATCTTGCATGTATTTTTTTGGGACGTTGTGGTATGCCCCAATGTTATAGAAGAGGCAAAACGAGAGATGAAAGTAGAGCTGACAGAGCTGGAGGAGAAGAAACTAGACAGGGAAAGGGTGCATGCACACCATAGCAAAAACTGTTAGACCTGGGGATGGAATGACAGAGGATTCAGAGGATGATGTGGCAAAAATTTTGGGCTCTACTCATGGTACACGCATACGAACCGAAAGATGCACATCTGCTTCATTGAGTTCGAGCAAAGGCATACATAGTTTTTTTGTACCAAGGAACAAACTTAGAGCACAACCTTCATTACAAGGTACAACTGGAACAAGGATATGCACTGAGAAGCGGATAAAGCATGTGCAAATTTCCTATACTACAACAACCTTTCATTCAATGTGGCAAAGAGCCCGTACTAGGAGTACTTGGTGACAGCATTGACAGTTGTAGGGAAAGGGTACAATACACCCTCTCAAAAAGACTTTAGTGGGAGATTACTCAAGGGTTCAGTTGCAAATGCAATTACAATTTTAGAAGATCAAAAGAAACAATGGCAGAAATACGGATGGGTAAACGGATGGAAGGAACCACACCCTCATTAGTTTTTAGTGGCTTGAATGGTGAGATCGTGTTTTTGAAGTCTATTGATGCCTCTAACATAGTTAAAAATGCAGAGAATTTGAGTCTTATGTGGCGGTGTGGGAGACTACTATAAGAGAGACATCGATCACTCTTTTGGACTCCTTGTGTGGCTCATTGCCTTGACCTTCTTTTTGAGGAAATAGGAAAAATTGATTAGGTGAAGCCGGTTGTAGAAGATGCAAGAAACATAACCAAGTACATATATAATCACCCTTGGGTTCTTAGCTTGATGAGAGAACACAAAGGGGAAAGATCTTGTGTGAGCTGGTGTCACAATGTTTGCAACTAACTTCTTGACGTTGCAAAGTATTTCTAGTTTGTTGACATCATCGAAGCAAATGTTTGTGAGTCAAGCATGGCTAGACTCACAATATTAAAAAAGAACTGATGGAGAGAGGACTGCAAAGATATTTTTTGATGATATCTTTGCAAAGAGAGCTATAGAGATCATCAAGGTAATTTCAAATTTCAATTTATATTTCAAGTTGATTACTTTATTTTAATTTGTTAAATTATAAATATATTGTTATTTACTTTTTTACTTTATTTGTAAGTTTTGAGCTTACATTTTAGTTTGTGTATAGGTGTCGAGCCGTTGGCGGGGTTTGCGTTCGGTCGATGGGGAGCAAAACCCTATGGGATACATTTATGAGGCCATGGATAGGGCCAAAGAGGTTATCCAAAACTATTATAGGGGGATATCGTCAGATATGGTCCCTTTTGGGAGATAATTGATCGAAGGTGGAACAATCAACTCCAACCTATTCATGCAGTGAGGTACTACCTCAACCCCAAGTTTTTCTTCTCTGATGGCTTCATAGATGTGAACAGAGAGGTTATGGAGGGCCTTTCAACATGTATTGAGAGGATGATACTAGAGGTTGAGACGAGGGACCTCATTATTTTGAGCTATAAAATTACAAACATGGTAGGGGAGGCTCTTTTCTTCAGGGTTAGCTATCCGAGGGAGAACCGCACAGTCACAAGGTAATAAATATTAGAAAGTTTACTAAGTTACTTATATGTGTTACTAGTTACAAATTTGATTTTACTAATTACTTATAAACTTTTGATTATCTTATTTGTAGGTTCTTGGTGGGAGGAATTACCCCGCATCTTCAAAACTATCCCTCGAAATTTTATCTCAACCTTGCAGCGCTTACGGATGTGAATGCAATTGGAGTTTGTTTGAGGCCATTCACAAGAAGCGCAACAAATTGACTCAAAACGGCTCAACGATTTGGTTTTGTGCAATACAATCTCCAACTTCGCACAAGAAAAGTGGAGGCCACATCGTGTGATGAAATTACTAGTATAATTCAGATTATGAGCAACAATATAACACCAAATAACACAATATTTCAGAATAATGATCTCAATATGCAATTGTAATAGCTTCGCCACTTCGAGGGGGCAACCTCCAAACCATATAATAAGACTCAAATGCTCAAATGATAATGAACTACTACCTACAATCCTCTATATATACTATTCATATGTTATGGCCATCACCCAGGCCGACCTATTAAGCATGAGAAAGTATAAATGATATAATAAAATGATATGGTAAGCCACAAGTCGGCTACTCATATCCTAATACAAGCAATAGGTTAAGGGCGTAGCATGCCCTTCCCCTTCAAACCAACGTTGTCCTCAACGTTGAATAATCTTGGATGTTCTTTGCAGAAAACCTTCATCCTCCCAGGTGGCATCTTCTATGCTCAGATTCTTCCACTTGATCAAATATTCCTTAATGTCTCTGGTTCTCAGCCTCTTAGTACGTGTTTGTAGAATCTTCTCTGGCTCCAAAATGATTCTTCCTTCCTTGTCAAGTTACGTAACTTTATGCGGCTTCAAATTTTTGTCCAATAACCTTCTTCCTAGCATGAAACATGGAATACTTGGGTGTATGTGTGAAGATGGAGGCAACTCTAGTTTATAAGCAACACTTTTGCCAATTTTACGTAGAACTCCGATAAGGGCCATAGTATTTAGGAGCAAGTTTGTTGTCCTTTTTCATTGCTTTAGAGACATTTGTTTGTAAGGACTGGAGACGTACAAAAACCCAGTCACCAATTTCAAAATGTCTTTCACTACGATGTTGATATGCTTGTTGTTTCATCCTGTTTTGTGCTAATGCTAAATTCTCCTTCAAACTAGCCAAAACCTGTTGTTGATGTTGAATGTGTTCCTCAACATCTCTGACCTTAGTTTGCACCCTCAAGGAGGAAGTGATAGAAGGTGGATGGTAACCATATAATGCTAAAAATGGGGTCATTTGAGAAGAGGTATGAAAAGATGTGTTATACCACCATTCTGCAAGTGGTAGCCATTTAATCCATCTTTCCTGCTTATCTGATACAAAACAACGTAGATACCCCTCTAAGCATTTGTTGACCACTTCCGTTTGCCCATTAGTTTGAGGATGATAAGATGAACTGTGAGCTAGCTGAGTACCCAAACATGAAAATAATTCCGTCCAAAAATTACTTGTGAAAATAGGATCACGATCACTTACAATTATTTTTGGGGTTCCATGTAGCCTTTGAATTGTCTCCAAAAAAAAGTTACAACTGTACTAGCTTTGCAAATGGATGTGATAGGGCACAAAAATGGGCATATTTTGTGAGCCTATCCACAATCACGAAAATAACATTCTTACCCTCTAAACAAGGCAATCCGGTGATGAAATCCATGGAGACCTCCTCCCATCTTTGGCTAAGAATCGATAAGGGTTGCAACAAACCTGGTGTCTTAATTGTTTCCCCTTTGTTCTGTTGGCACACTAAACACTTTGATACAAACTTTTGTACATCCCCCTTGAGTCCTTCCCAAAAGAATTCTCTTTTTATTCTATGATATGTCTTCAAAACCCAGAGTGTCCTCCAACAAAGTAGACATGTAGCTCTGCAAGAATCTTATGCTTCAACTCGGAATTTTTACTCAAGTATAACTTTGTCCTCCTGTACCATAGGGCATTACCTTTCCACTCAAATTTGTTAGATGTCATAGATCCTTGCTTGATATTTTGTATTAGAGATTGTGTATCCTTGTCTTGATCCCATTCCAATCTTGCTTCATCCACCCAATCGGCCGTCAACATGGACATTCCACATAGTAAGGCATCTGTGGATGTATCCCTTCATGACAACGCATCAACTACTACATTTTCTTTACCCTTTTTGTATATGATTTCAAAATCATAACCCAACATTTTATTACCCACTTTTGTTGTTCCTCGAGATGATAATCTTTGCTCCAAAAGTATTTGAGACTATCATGATCGCTTTTACCTTGAAGTGTCTACCCATGAGATAGGGCCTCCATGGCTTGACCGCATGAAGAATAGTCATCATTTCTTTTTGATAGACCCTGGTTTGAGTAGATCTTTTCCTTTGAATTGGTGACTCTCAAATGCAATTGGTCTTCCATTTTGCATTAGAACTGCTCCCAATCTTGATCCTGAAACGTCACATTCAACAATGAAGGTTTTTGGGAAGTTGGGAGTAGCCAAAGCAAAGTCTTTGCACAAGGCTTCCTTCAAATGCTCAAAGGATTTAATGGCTAAGTCTCCAATGGAAGGCATTCTTCTTTAGCAATGCAGGTGAGTGGGGTTGCTTTATTCTACCATATCCCGCACAAATCTTCTCAGTACCACTGTTAGTCCTAGGAACCGACGAAGATTTTTGAGAGTTTTGGGCCTTGGCCATTCCACCATAGCTTTGATCTTCCGAGGTTCAACTTTGGCCTTCATGGGATACAATGTGACCAAAGTACTCTACCTCTTGTACACCAAAAGAACATTTAGATGGCTTTGCATAGAGAGTATGTTTCTCCAAAACTTCCAACACTTTATTTACATGTTGTAAGTGTTTTTCCCATGTCTTACTATAAATCAATATGTCATCAAAGAAAACTAATACAGATTTCCTTAAAATGGCACTAAAACAATGCTCATCAAGCTTTGAAAGGTTGAAGGCGCATTTGTAAGACCAAAAGACATTACCAAAAACTCATAATGGCCCTCGTGAGTCCTGAAAGCCATTTTATGAACATCTTCCTCTTTTATTCTAATTTGATGGTACCCCTAACAAAGATCTAATTTTGTGAAATAAATAGCACCATGCAATTCATCAAGTAAATCATCGATTCTTTGGAATAGGAAACTTATCTTTGATGGTATACTTGTTGAATTCTCAGTAATTTAGACACATCCTCCATGTTTCATCCTTCTTACGTACCATGACCACTGAGGAAGAATAGGCACTCTGGCTAGGCCTGATGATACTTGCCATCAACATTTCTTGAACTATTTTCTCGATCTCACTTTTGGGAATATGGGTATCTGTATGGTTTGATGTTAGGTGTTTGGCTCCCTGGAATCAACTGAATGGCATGATCATGATCCCTAATTGGTGGTAGTCCCTTTGGAATTGCATCAAAAACAGATGAGTGAGCATCAACAATCTTCTGAAGATCGGGTGGCATTGAAAACTCTGTATTTTGTACTTATATGGAAAATAACTTTGCTATAAATCCATCTACTCCTTTTTTGAGAACCTTCTGCATCTAATGAGAGCTAATAATTCGTGGAGACTTAGCTACCATCCCATTCAATTGTATTGTCCTTCCATCTGAATGAAATCGCATGAACGATTCTTGGAAATTCATCTCTATAGTACTTAAGGTTGTGAGCCATTGGACACCCTAAACAATGTCTCGCCCCTCCCATAGAAATAACAAACATAGGTGAGTCTAACATGTAGTCTCCCATGGAAAGCTTGATCTTATGGCACTTTCCTGCACTTGATCATCCTACCATCCACAATCATAACTTGCATTTCTGGAGCTGGGTAAATAAAACAATTGAGGTGGGCAGCTAACTTACTATTTATGAAGTTATGAGTACTCCCCGAGTCAATCAACACTGTCACCTTCTGTTTTTTGAGATAGCCAATAACCTTGAGTGTTTGAGGAGTACTAATACCTGACAATGCATGGCAAGAAATTGTAGGTTGGTGATCCTCTACTTCCTCTTCTACTGGTTCCTCAGCCTCTCCTATAATTTCAGCATCCTCATCATCCTCATTACCTCCGTCAATATAGAACAACTTCTCAACATTTGTGTCCCGGTCCATATTTGCTATCACAGTTAAAGCATAATCCTTTTGCTCTCTTTTCTTCCATTTGTTGAGGAGTCAGTCTAATTGGCCTAGAAAATGAAGGGGAAGAGATACTACGGTCTTTGGTGTTAATGAAAGGCGGCCTCCTACTACAAAGAACTTTTTCCTACCGGTTCCTCACCCTCTACTATAATTTCAGCATCCTCATCATTCTCATTACCTCTGTTAATATAGAACAACTTCTTAGCACATTTGTGTCCCGGTCCATATTTGCTATCACAGTTAAAACATAATCTTTTTGCTCTCTTTTCTTCCATTTGTTGAGGAGTTAGTCTAATTGGCCTAGAAAATGAAGGGGAAGAGATACTATGGTCTTTGGTGTTAATGAAAGGCGGCCTCCTACTACAAAGAACTTTTTCCTCTGCTCGACGTGCCATGATAATAGAATCAGAAAGCTTGAGTGGATTAAACATACGTACCTCATGCTCGATGTGGTCCTTAAGACCCCCAAGAAATAGGTCATTCAAATTCTCTTTTGGTATATTCTCCACCCTTAAGGATAGGTTTTGGAATTGATGCACATAATCTTTGATTGATCCTGTTTGTCGTAACTTTGCTAATTGACTAAAGTAGTTCTCTGAAACACTGGAACTATAGTGCAATTGCAACTCCTCGATAAAAACTGTCCAAGTGACACCGAGACCATTCTTCTGCCTCTGAGCACATAACCATCGATACCAAACGAATTGGTCTGGTTCAAGATACAGGGATGCCAATGTCACCTTTTGTCCTAATGGTGTTTGATGTAGCTCAAAGAAGTTCTCCATTTGATTTATCCAATTCAGGGATCTTTACCATCAAATTTGCGCATATCCACTTTCGGCATCATGTTCCGTGGTTGTGAATAAGTTGGATTCTGATTGGGCTGGAAAAGTGATCCAACATGGTTATTTTGTCCATGATTTTGAATTGAAGATCCTCCTTGGTTTATATGGGATGGATTTGGGCCATATTGTTTACCCTTTACATGTTGCATGATATCATCCAACCGATGATTGATTTGGGTTGTCTCCTTTAGAGGCCATCTCAAACTGTACATTTCGCAGCTCATACTCAAGTGGACTCACCTTATGATCAACTGAAGTAAGCCCTAGTGTTGAGGAATCTATATTTACCCCTTTTGAATCCATCTCTTTAATCACTATCTCATCTTTATTTGGGGTTTTACCCGAGTAACTTGGATTCTTTTTGCTCTTGTGGAAGGGTTTCGATACAAATTCGGCCGAACAGGAAAAAAAAATAGAGAAGATACTAATACTATTTTTTTCAGAGCTTTCCGAAAAATGTAAAGAACTTGAAAAAATTCCACAATTTGCATCCTAGGGAGCAATTTTATGAAAAACCCTAAATTTGTAATAACTTGTGCAAAATAAATTAAAAAGTCTGAAATTTTCAGGGAACCTTGAAATGTTTCGCAACTTTGGTAAAAATATCTCCCACAAATTCGCTTTGGTTCAAAATATATTGCGGAAACAAAAAATTAGGGTTTTGCCCTAATTTTGGCCCAGATCGCAGCTCTGATACCACTTGTAATGAAATTACTAGTATAATTCAGATTATGAGCAGCAATATAACACCAAATAACACAATATTTCAGAATAATGATCTCAATATGCAATTGTAATAGCTTCGCCACTTTGAGGGGGCAACCTCCAAACCATATAATAAGACTCAAATGCTCAAATGATAATGAACTACTACCTACAATCCTCTATATATACTATTCATATGTTATGGCCATCACCCAAGCCGACCTATTAAGCATGAGAAAGTATAAATGATATGGTAAGCCACAAGTCGGCTACTCATATCCTAATACAAGCAATAGGTTAAGGGTGTAGCACATCGGAGGAGCTTATTGATTTGGATGAGATAGATCCATACGAGTGGATTGGGAAAGAAGAGGAAATCCCTACGTTCACAGAGGATGAGATTGCTTATTTCGAGAGGGAAGCTATGGGATTGAGTGTTGCATACTCTTTTCCCCATATTTCCATGTCATCCTCCTCAATTGGTTGTTCCTCCTTTTGGAGAAACATGGTTCTGCTTCTTTCACCATTGTTGCCTCGATTTCCTTGAGAACTTGATTTGGTAGTATTCATTCCTTTTATAGATCTCGCCCAAGTCGCAATGGTGCCTATGACTGAATCTCTTAAATCTCTCTCGAGCATCCAACCAAAGAGGGTTTGCAATTTGCTGTGCCCTCTAGTGTTTGCTTCATTCAGATAGTTTATCTTATCTATAGGATGAGTTATATGATTATGCCCATCCATGGTCGCCTTCACTATCTTCAGATCTGATTTTCTCTTTCACAAGTTCGGGAGAATTATTGCTCGATACATGTAAGGTCCCCCAAAAGGACACTTTTCACCCCCAATGGGATTTTAGGCAAATCCCACCACGAAATGCAACTTATAGACAATATACCAATAAAGTATCATGCAGATCTGAATTTAAATAAAGAAATGCGACTAGGGCTGAGAAAGAAACTTAAGGAAATCATAAGGTAACTCAAGCCATTTACCCCATAAACTGATCCATTATATTTATGAAGCCCAAATACATAGATAAAACCAGATTTGGAATCAAAAGGAAGCTGAAAATAATTTATTAAAAATATGCAGAACTTGCCTTTAGACACAACCTGTAAATAAAATATTTAGGAGCCAAAATCCACTCCATAAATATTGAATCAGACCACTAAAATTCTGCAATTAAATCAGCAACTCAGATCTGAAATTTGGAAGCTCAGAACACCTCCGAACAACCAACCATGCAAGTCGCACTTCCTAGTAAAAATATGGAAACAAGGAAAAATGCAGCCACTAATTCTCTTCTTCAAACCCTTGATAAAATCTGCAAATCTTCAACCTTTAATTGCATGCAAAACACACCTGAAACTACTACTACTTCAATGATGCACAATGGAAACCCCAAGGTGGAGAATCCTCTCAACTAGAGGAAGGGTTTTCGTCCTTCTCTAGAGCTCTTGGAGGGTTTTCGTCCTCAAGAGAATATTGCCAAGCTACAAGCTTCAAACAAAAATCAGATTTATGAGAAAATAGATAAGCATGCCCTCCTCAAGCAAGTCACTTGCTTTTATAGAGCTTAGGGCCCAAATAGCCACCCATGATGCCCAATCAAATTTTTCCTTATTAAATGCTTTTTCCCACTTACTTTTCCCTCTCTAGGAAAGTCGCATTTTTCCTTGGGTAATTTATTTTTGCTAAATGCTTTTTGCCTTTTGTTTGCCTTTTTCTATTTTTAAGTTTATAATATTTTATTACAAGTGCTTATAATTTTTTTTTAAATTTTTGCTCTTTATAATAAAGTATCATAACTTAAGTCCCCCTTGTGTTCATTCCTTAGCCGTCGGGAGACAAAACGGGCTAAGGGTGTTCGATCGAAGGAAGGGATGTTACATAATGGATTTAAGTTTTGTTGGCTAGATTTTACGCATAGCTCCGTGTAAGATTTGTCAATTAAATATGCTAGTATCTATTTGGGGTATTACTTTAACCATGCAGCTCATGAACCATAGTTGTATAGTTTTGTAACAAGTAAGCAGCTTGTTTAAAGAAAGGAAATATCTAATGAAGAAGGAAATAATAAAACATAGGAAAGAAAGAGGGAAGATGTGCAACCCAATCAATAGATTACAGAGTTGATTGCATGCACATAGACAAAACCAATAGATATTAACACACAAAATTATAAGCAAAGGCAGCTTTCAGATCTAGATCTAAAATAACACAAAGTTTATAAGTAGATCTAAGACAAAAAGTTAGAAACAAAATGCACCGTGACACAAAGTTCTCCAGAAATCTGCTCCTTTCTATTCCTTTGCTTCAAATAGCTATCGGGGTTTCAACACAAAGTCTGGAACACAAGAATGTTGCTTACAAATTCTCCTCCTTAACCCGAAGGTTCTTCCTCTACTTATAGAATGTAGAAGGGAAATTACAAATGGGAAACTTAACTGAACTAGAACATAAACAAGAAGTAAAGATAACATCTGGCAATCATCTTCCTTTAATTCCTCTCCAAGTGACATGCATTTGGATCTATAGTCAAAATTATACACATCTGTCACTTAACTTATAGAATCGTTCCACATAACTTAAAGTAATGGTTTTAAAACCAATAACTTTAAAGTTTTACAATTACATCCGGGAATGTGGAAATAGAAGAAAGAGTAGAAGAAGAAAGATCCAGTTGTAACATCTACATCTTCTTTTTTTTGATATTGAATATACTTGTCGAACATGTAATTCAGCAACTTCCCATCTGTTTTAGCCACAACTTCTTTTTATCTGAATTGTAGCAAACCTTCGTTCAAAACCCCGATGCATGCTTCCACATCCTTCAAGCTAGGCCCGAACCTCTTAATATCTGACTGCAGCGTTACCAGACTTACTGATGGAATCCATCGTGAAAGGCCTAACAGCTCCATCAATCCTCTCTTGCACCATCAGAAGAGATCCTTCCAGGGAATCAGACACTTTGCTAGGAATGGTCCTTGTGTATGAAGAAACGTTCCCGACCACTTCCTCATTGGTGAAAGCAATGACATTGTCTGGTAGTGATGATGCCATACTTTCAAGTGCCCGCATCCTTTTCAGCATGATTCTGAAGATCTCCAAGCGGAAAGATACTGCAAACTCAAGTTGCTTCCCCTTCTCAACTGATCCATCGGGCACAATTTGTTCCGCAATCAACACCTCCCTCGGCAGACTTATTTATTTCGACCAAAGTACTCAGGTTACTTTCAACTCTGTGTTCATGTCCATCGTGCTTGTCACCAGTTGTTTCAGCTGAACCGATGCATCTTTCATAACCTTTAGACGGGCCGGCACCTCCTTGAGTTGTACAGAAGCTTGGCGAATGATTAGACTCTTCCATTCGTCGATAGCTTTAACCTGGTTACCTGCATCTTCCACTTCCTGCATCAGATGATCACTCACCTGCTTATGTGCTGAAATTGGCTGAGTGGAAGATTTGACAACTTTGGCAATAATCTCGCACAACTGAGACACCTGCTTCTGAAGTTCAACTTTCTCCGCCTTTTCTTTGTCAAGCCTAAGGAATAAAGCATTTATCAATGTCTGCGTGTCTTGCTTCAATCCTTCTGTAGTGGCTTGACCTATGGGTACTTTGGTCACTGTTATATCCGCTGTCTTTGTGAGCTCATCCTTCTTCTTTCCTTCTGCTGGAACTGATACCTCAGCGAACTTCTGCCCTGACTCCTCAATAATCAACCTCGAAGTCACCTTAGCAACTTTAGGTTTTCTGTCTTTTCGCCCAAACTCGGGCAGTTGTAAGTCATGTTCCTCCAAGTTGATCTCCTCTCTAGCCTCTGGGACCAACTGTGAAGCCAACCACTTTGAGAAATTACTTCTCGGAGAATGAGAAGTTGTCGAATGTACCACCATCTCGTGCTCTGGTTCCTCTCCATCCGAAACTGCTACAGTGTTGTGGCTACCATCCTCTGTATTGTCCAAAGACAAAGCTCTTTCAAATTCTGCCATCTGCAACTTCAGCGTTTCTTCAGGAAGAGGTGCTTGATCGGAGTGGTTGAGGAGAAAATACAAATGTTGCGGATTCAACGGAGGAACGGCAATATCTTCTGAGGTGCAACAGTTGGTGAAGTACTTGATGCTTTGGAGAAGTCGGAACTAACACCATAGCCGTAGAAGTGATCTTTTCCCTTGAATGAGACTTTTGTGCACTTTAATCTTTTCAGGCCTTCTGTTGCTTTCTCCCTCGTGCTTCCTTTTGAGGGAATCTCCTGTGCTGAGGTTGCCTGTGATCTGATTCATCAAAGCTTCATCAAGGCAATATCCCTTTGTCAGCAACCAGTTTGAAGTATTGACCAGAACGGCGGCAGACCTTTCCTCGATCGTGTGGCAACCACCTATGTTCTCTTGAAGTACAACTCTATCTCCTCCCATCTGATGGTATGCGTCAAGTAACACAGGCCCATCATCTTTAAGATCCGTAGGTATCCGTGCTAATCCATAATCAAACACTTGTCGCATTGATAACCTGTTGAAGTCTTTCTTCCTAACTTCGTACTCGCTTCTGCACTTCATCCAGAAATCTTCTAACGAAGGCACATGCGCGTACTCCTGGGAGATTGTCTTCCTTGCCACCCCATATGGATCGAAGTTCAGCCGTGCTGGGAAGAACTCATGCTCGTACTCAGAGAACATCTCCGCTTCAATTCCTCTGGCTTTATGAATGCTCTGGCAGCTGTAATAGCCCACTGTGATCGGGAAGAAGCCTGTAGACTTGTGCGTTTCGATTGTAGGTCATGCATCTCCACGAGTTGTCTGCTCAACTCCATGATGACCAATCTGTCGCTTGGATATCTGGGCAACTTGACTGGTTCTCCCGAAAAGCCGGTGACCCTGAGGTATGTAAAGTCCGCAAACTGGATGAAGATACTACCAATCTGGACACAACTTCCCAAGCTTCCTTGCTTACCCTGTTGGCCTTTAGATCACCGTTCGACTGCAAATGAATCCGTAGAAGAATCCATCGTTGACCACCTTATAATCTTTATTGCATGTAGGCACAGTAAGCTGCGGATAGCACTCAAAAATAGGATCCTTGGAGAGCACACCACGTCTATCCAGCTTGGAGAAGATACCTGTGAAGGCTGCTGCATATACCAAATATGAAGTCATCTTGAAGCTGTAAGTCCGCCTCACATTCCGGAGCTGCTCACCGATGTTGTCACTGATGATTTCCGACCAATTGATTATAGAATTTGCTTTGTTGATTTCAATGGTCCTGATGAAGGCATACATCCATGAGTGGAAGTTGTGAGCGTTAGCTTCGCCATTTATCCTGCATAGCAATTTGGTAATGTCATCCACCTCCTGCACCAGATTGGATCGTGGAAGAGTCCTCGGGAACTTGGATGGAGATCTTGGGCTTCTTCATATACCTGCTGTTCATTATGCCCACACAGTCGACTTTATGCTTCTCCCATCTGTTGCTGGCATCTAGTATGCTTGATAGTAGTCACCACCTGTCGTGTTGGAATCTTCAGACAATAATTGATGAACTGTGCGTCCTAGCCGGATTATTGTCTTCCCATGACATCTCGGACTGATCTAGATAGTGGGTGGTACGACCTTGCACACTCCATGATGAATTCAGCAACTGGGCTGTGAATGGGAATGTTGAAGCTCGAATGATTCCACTGCTTTTGACTGCACGCATGAGAGAAGTCTTTCCAGCTCTGGATCTGTCAATCAATTCGGAAAGAGGTTCTGGACCTAGATCTGTGTCTCGATGTCAGCAAACCTGGAAGTAATGCATGATTCTGCTGAGCTTTCTCTTTCATCCCGCTTTGCCATGGCGGATCTATCTTTGTCTGAGCAACTCTTTTTCTCTTTATTCGGCGAAATTCTTTACAACTGGTGCAGATCTAGGAATTTCTTCAGATTCGGAGGATATATTCAATGTATCTGACATTGATTTAAGCTCCCTTTCAATTATATAAGCACACTGTAATGAATACTTGCAATTAATTCAGACAAAGATGGCAACCGGAACATGAACACTTGATTTTTATCATAAAAATCTGCATATATAAAGCCCGCTGCCCTAAAATTTGAGGCTTTGTTTGCATGCAAAGCAAGCATGAATATTTTCAACTTCACTGGGCACCTGTACCACTATGCAGATAATTAACCAAGCATAAAACAAGCTCCTCCAATCCTAGGCACCAAAACTTGAAGCTTTCCGGCAGTGAAAAACACTTCTTTGAGCAAAAATCCTCCTCCTTTGGGCGCCAAAACTGTCCGGGCTGCACTCCTTTGCTAGAAGAATTAATTAATTCATCATTATGGCAGCCCATGCTTATATAACCTTCATCATTCTATAATTAATAATTGTCTCTCTATTCCTAATAAAAGTATTAATTAATTAATAAACATGTTTTCTCTTCAATTTGGGCGCCTATTTTGTGCATGCTCATGGCTGCCATTAAATAAATAAATTTAATTTATTTTTAGCCCTCTACTTTCACTTAACATCATGCTTTGACCTTCTATTTCTCCATGTGCCAAAAATAGGAATAAAAAGCCATTAATTAATACTTCAAAAAGTATTATTTCTCCTCCAAATGGGTCGCACTTTTTAGCATGCTCTAGGGCTGCATTAAATAAATAAATTTAATTTATTTTTAGCATTCTACTTCCAGTCTTCTTTGACTTCCCTTTATGCATTGACTTTTCCTCATCCCTGTGCCAAAATTGGAAGAGAGACTATTAATAAATGCCATTAAATAAATTAATCAATGCTCCAAAGGGGTCGCACTTTTTGGTAAAGGCTGGTTTCTATTTTTAAAAGTCAAATTTGATGGGATTATTCACCCTGCATGGCAGCTCCAAAAATCCCATTATCCACTTAAGTTGTTTGACTTCCACAATGGGATTTTTTACCCTGCAAGGTAGGTAAGAAATTCCCATCAATGCCTTAAGTGATTTTTCTTTATTTCACAATGGGAATTTTCACCTGCAAGGCAGGTAAGAAATTCCTGCTGCTGCTGCCTCTAATTTTCCCATCATGACTTAAGTGACTTTGCCTTCATGGGAAAAAGTACCCTGCAAGGAGGTCCCACCTGCCTGCTGTGACCAAAAATCCCACTGTAACTTAAATCCATCTATTCCCAAAAATGTGACTTGTCCAGAAGAAGCTTTTTGTGCACGACTTCGTCTTTTTAAAGAGAATCTGACTTCCAAAGGCTGATTCCTTTTGGCATGGCGGCCGTAGATGATCTCTAGATACTCCAGGCAAGAAAACAAACTGTTCTGGCGAAGGAATTGACCTAGGGGAATTTCACAGAGAAAATACGAAAAAAAACAAAAACGCAAAACGTTGCCAGAAGTCACAGATAAAGCCCAGGATCCATTCTTGGTGAAAACCCTACTGGTATATGTGAATATTGACATGCAAAATTTCAACAGGGCTAAACCGGAGCACAATTTACTTCAAACGGGGCTCAAAATAATTAAATAAAATTTTCCCATGCAGACAAAACCTGATGAAGGGATAAAACAATTTTCGGCATTTGGGTATTTGTCGAAATTGGCTCCTATGATTCATTGGGAATATCTAAGTGCAATACAAACATCTTCTGGCAATAAAAACACAAAACGACCCGTTATTTTAAAAGTACAATTTTTTTACATGGGGTAGTCTCAGATTTCAAGGTGAAATTTGGGGACACCAAGTTTGTTCAAACCTTTAATAAAACTACACAAAGCCGAAAATGACCCATGGGGTTATTTTAAAAGTACAAGAACATTTTTTTACATGGGGATAACTCGAATGAGTTCCCAAAAACAGAAAAGAATAGAAGAAGAGAAAAGACAACAGAAAAGGAAACCCGAGCCAAATACCCCACCAGACGGGGGCAATGGAGCAAGCGGGGAGAAACAAGGGAAGCAAAGAAGGGAAAGAAGGGGGGGACAAATGAGGACCAATGGTTTAATCAGGAATGGTAGCCACATCCCTCTTAACATTAAAGGCCGACGAAAAGAAGCTCCTGATGGACTGACAACCCGACGATGGGGTCGAAAACCTCCTTCCTTGCTGAGATCTAAGACTGACAGACGGCCAGGGGGGCGAATGGAGCTGGACTGCCCACTGGTACGTGTGTGCAACCGATTATGTTGGTGGTGATCGAGAGAAGTGTGAAGGTCCAACCAGGGATGAACTGATCTATGCACTGTATCTCACGGTCATAAAGGCTCTGCCGTTTAGTACCTCCACCAGTGGGTAGAACCAGAAAGAAGGTGTAATCCATCTCGTGGGGACGACTCTCGGAGGGGGATGAAGAATCTGGTCTCGTAACAACAAAGACTCACGGATGTAGAGGGCAAGGCACCGCTGGTCAATATATCTAAAGAAGACCGGGAGAGTCTGAATCCCTCTGAAGAGACAGTGAAATCGTCCTCTGATCTCATAGTATATGGGGCAGCGGAAGATGAAATGAGTCTCTGTCTCCACCTCATGAAGGCTACAGAGCCTACAAAGTCTATCCTCCCGATCAATGTGGTGATCAGTCTCGCACCGAAGTCTGTGGGAGCCGACTCGAAACTGACCTAGAGGTATACGGAGGGCATGCACCCAGTGACGAGAGGTGTACTGAGGGCGGATGATGAGTCCATCTCTGATTTCAAGAAAGTGCTCTGCATAAAAGGACATCTTAGGGCGCAAACCCCCAGGGGGGTTCACCCAAGTAGTCTGAATGAAGCTCTTGTAGATATCCTCCGGATGGACCTGTTCAACACTTGCTTGGTGGGCAAGAGATGACTAGGAGCATTCAGAGAATATTGGAAGGGGGAGATGATCAATTTGGATACCAACTGAGTCCAACAAGGCAGAAGTCTCGGTAAACCAACAACGGCCCTAGCCTAGGCAATACTCATAGAGGAACAATAAGCGAGATATGGATACCTGTCCTGCTCATCGGAAAGATCACCAAACCTCCTGATACGGTGAAGAAAGGATGATATGTCAAATATAGTCTCCAGACGAAAAGGTCGAGCTCTGAACTCTGCCAAAATAATATGCGGGGGGACCGACTGTTTGCATCTGATGAAACGGCGAAGGAGGAGAGTCTGATCCTCTTAGCCGGCCTCCCAGTCTGTGTCCAAAAGGAGGGCCCCAGGCAGCAGACCCATAGAGAACAAAGTGGGGCGGAAGAGGGAGTTCATCAAAAACATCTTGGAGGAGACGTCCTGGAAGTGGAGCTGAAAACACTATCTCTCGAGAATGGCAAGAGACCCATACCCTTTATTCACCCTCGGCTGAAGAGCGTGCCTCATACTGAATCTAGGCCCTGAGAATTGGACTCCCAGGTAGGTGTATGTATTAGTAATTTCAACCTCCTGCCCCTTGAAGAAGAAATGGAGGTGTGATGTCCGCAACCTGTTGAAGACCATGACCTTGGTCTTACCCAAATTGACCGTCAAATGCCGAAGATCACAGAATAAAGCAAGAGCATCAAGCTGTCTCTGAAGCCCCTCAGGAGAAGAGGCGAGTAGAAACAATATCGTCGGCAAATAGGAGAATAGAGATCAAGACGTGGTGAAGAAGGCAACCATCCCCTTCCTGAATGTGATCCCGAAGAAAAGATTCCAGCTCATCAATGTAAATGCCAAAGAGGGTAGGAGACAAGGGGGTGCCCTGTTTAACCCCAATAGTGCTCCTGATGAGATCGCATAATCCAGTGTGCGATCTGACGAAGCCGACCAAGGATGGACTCATAGATGCGCATGATGGCAATAACAAGAGTCTCAGAAATACCGATGTCACGGAGTCGCTGGAAGAGGGCAATGCGAGGAACTGACGAGTCAAAAGCTTTTCAAAGTCTACAAAACAACAATAGACTTTTGAAGAGCGGTGACGAACCTCTTCATAATAGCCCGAAGGGTGAAGATGTATCGATGGTAACCGGGGTGTAAACTAGCACGACCTCGGCTCTGAAGCTTGCTTTTGCTCCAAAATCTCGACAACAACCTGTGGAGGATTGTAGCATAGAGTTTGGAGAAAGAATGGCTCACCATGATAGTTCTCGTGGTTGTTCGGATCGAAATGGACCCCGCTTTGTGGATCGGGTGAATGATATGATGAGACCAGTAGGAGGGAAGCCCACGCGAACCACCTGATTGAAAAGATCTCACAATAGGTACCAAAAACCTCAAAACCCTGCTTGAAGAAGTCGTCTCTGAAACCGTCCACATCACCTTGCTGATTCAAAATCCTTATTGCCTCTTTGATATTACTGTGAGTGAAGGGATTACCAGGTGGCGGGATGCCAATCTGGGTAGACTGCTGCCCCGGAATATCGTAGAGGGTAGAGGTGTGGGAAAAAAATGGAGATAGGATCGATCGTTGTGGAGGAGGGGGAGTGGCGGGGAAAGACAGTATGCCAGAAGGACCGAGGGTTAGTCCTAAGGGAGGTGGAAAGCATATATCTGCGGTGGGAAATGAAGGATCGTTTCTTACGGCGGAGAAGGCACCTGTAGGCAACCTTAAGAGTGGGGAAGGAGGGGAGGGCCTGGGTAAAAGCTTGGCGAAGACGACGGTGAAGGGATTTGCACTCTACATCGTACCATTGGTTCATGGGGCAAGATTTAGTAGTACTAGTGGCCGAGGAAGGGTGGTGGAGCTGGGAAAGGATCTCAGGGCAGCCTCCCACATGGCAGAGGAAAGGCATGAGTACTTGGCCTCCGCACTAGGCATGTTAGAGAATAGGGGCTCGAGGGGAAGAAGGTCGCGGATGTGGGATGAGTAAGATCCGTAATCCCCTTTATCAAATTGAAAGGAGATGCGAGGTGGGTAGTGGGGAGGGGGAGGAGGGGCGGTGGTGGTAGGAGAGCTGGCGACCAGAGAGAAAGATAGGACAACATGATCGGCAAGGGGAATGGGGGAAACAAAGAAGGAGCAAGAGGGGTGAGATGTCCAGCCGGGCAGGATATAGTCTACATAGTAGCGCCCCCGCCATGGAGACGACATGTGAAGAAACGTGAATCCGGAAAGCGCTCGATCCCGTTGAAGATCACCATCCCTTGAGACTCCCCGAGCTGGAGGAGGGACCGTCCATAAGCTGTGAGAGGGCCATCTGTATCCACAGAAATCCGATGTAGACCAACTGACATAGGGTCAATCCTCTGTGTGCAGAACGTATCCACTGATCTGTCATGGAGAGGGACCTGTAGGTGTCTGGTACGGGCATTAAAATCACCTAAAATGATAACCTCTCTGCAATAGAGTATTGGCTAATACTGTTGTATAAGTCAAAGAAAGGATCACCGTCTGGGCCATTGTGGATGGCATAGGGGGAAGCAGCCGGAGGAAAGTAACATACTGCTATATAGAGGTCCCTAAAACCGAGCGGATCCCCTGATACGAATCCACATGAACCTAGTAGACTCATCAAAACCAACCATCGAGATCCTGTTCTGGAGGGAGTCCCTATAAAGACAGGCAACCCCCCCAGAGCCCCTAACACCACCTGAACCCCGAGTCTCCTGTCTGCAAGCTGATAACCAAAGAAAGCCAGTAATACCTGGGAGAGGACGAACCGGGCTCTCGTGTGTCTCTGTGATGAAGAGAATGTCGGCAGTCTCGAGGGTGTCTAATATAAGGCCAAGGAAAGACCAAAGGGAACCGTTCCCATTCCAAAGAATGATAGATAAGTCTCGGCCTTTAGAGAGAATAAAGATAATGAGTGCATCTTCTTAATTCTATCAAAGTTAAAAGGTCCCTATTCAGTTTTCACTTCTACTTTCTTTTCCACCATGGATGCTCTAGGAGACCAGTTTAGTACCTTCATTTGAAGTTTTTGTGATAGGTTATCTCGTGAACAATCAAAATTATTTCACTTGATGCCTTACCACATTCAAATCAGGCATTGTTAGCAAATTCTCCTAAGGGTAAAGGGAAACCGAAGCAAAAATTTGGACCTAAGACTATAGAATCTACTAAATCATCTCCTACTACCACTGATAAAACTTTTGATGCTTCTAAGCCTTCTAGTCCTGGGAAAGGGAAAAAGATTGTCAAAAGGAAAGTGTATGATCCATGCCCTTTTTGTAGCAAAACAAATCATCCATAATCTAGATGTTTTGTGAGAATTGAAGCACTTAAAAAATGTTAAAACAACATAAGCTTTTTGTTCCATCACCGTCATCCTCTCAATAATCTCGTAACGGAAAATCTCTTTCGCTCGAGGCTTCTCTTCATTGAAGGATAAATGGGTATTTGATTCAGGTGCTGCCCATCATAAAACTTTTTTTGAAAGTTTGAGTTTAGTTTCTCCTTGCAATGTTTCAAAGATTATGGTAGGCAACTCTACATCATTAAATGTTGAGGGTTCAGGGATTGTTGATATGCCAAATGGTTCTATTCATGATGTTCTCCATGTTCCCGCATTTCTAATAATCTATTGTCAATATATCAGATCTGTAATTTAGGTAATGGGAAAACTATTGAATTTTTCCAGATAAAGTTGTAGTAAGAGAATTGAATGATCTTGATGATATTGTAGCTACAGTGTTGTTGACCCTGATCTCGTTTGTATCTTTTTGACAAGTTTGAGATCTCAGAAGGATCTTCTCTGATTGCTCACTTAGATTTTGTGAGTAAGTTATGGCATGAAAGGTTTGGTCACCTCAACTACAGTATTTGCAACAGTTATTTTCTCGAACATGGTAACTAGTCTTCCAAAAGTCTCTTTCAATGATGGTATTTGTCCTGGTTGTATGTTGGGAAAGCAACATCAAGATCCTTTTCCAAAAGGACAAGCTAAGAGAGCTAAGGCTCCTTTGGAGTTAGTGCATAGTGATCTCATGACTCTTCCTTCTCATTCATTTTCTGGTTGCAAATATGTATTGACGTTCATTGATGATCTTACAAGGAAAACTTGGGTGTATTTCCTTTGTTATAAAAGTGATGTGTTTGATTGTTTCAAGGAATTCAAAGCCTTTGTTGAAAAACAATCACCACATTGTATTAAAAAACTTCTGCACTGATAATAGGGGGAATATATAAGTAATGCATTTGGAGATTTTTGTACTAATCATGGTATTTTGCATCAGTATACAATGCCTTACACCCTTCAACAAAATGGAATTGCTGAATGTAAGAATTAGACATTAAGAAAATGGTTACTTACATGATTCAATCAAAGAATTTAGCACCAAAATTATGGGCTAAAGCCATAAATTGTGTTAACTATATTCAGAATCGATGCCGCACAAAGCAGTTCAAGGGATAACTCCAGAGGAAGCATGGTCAGGTGAGAAACCGGATGTATTTGATTTTCGTGTTTTTGGAAGCAAAGCTTGGGCTTTTGTACTTGATGAAAAAAGAAAATCCATGCAACCCAAAAGTAAAGAACTCATATTTGTTGGTCACTATGAACATGTGAAGGCATATCGTCTTCTAGATCCAACTACTTTTGAGGTACTTTATAGAAGGGATGTTTGTATTGATGAGATTGATTCTTCTAATGTGGATCAAGTATTTGATCAACATTTGTCTCATATTTCATCTTCTCCTGAGTCTGTTGATATGCTTATTGATGATGATTCTGAAGAAGAGCCCGCTGCACTCAGCTTCCTCCTCCTCTTGTACAAGAACATCCAAAATGGTTGCAATCCACTCTTCAATCTGTTGGTGACTTGGTTGGTGATCCTAGTGATCCTCGATGTACGAGAGTTGAAACTTCAGGAAATGTTGTTCGTCGACTAAGTTTATGCCTTTGGGAATGGCTCTGGTAAGTCAAGCTATTTCTAATGATCCAGTCACATTTTCTAAAGCTTCTAGTCATCAAGAATGGAAAAATGCTATGAAAGAGGAATATTCTTCTCTTTTGAAGAATAATACTTGGGAATTGATGCCTCTTCCTAAAGGAAGAAAACTTGTGAGATGTAAATGGGTCTAAAACCAAATATGCTCCTGATGGATCAATTGAAAAATACAAGGTCCTGCTAAGGGATTTTCTCAAGTTGAAGGAGTGGACTACTCTAAGACTTTTTCTCCTATAACAAATATGGATTATATACGCCTTGTTCTATCCCTCGTTTCTTCTCATCAATGGTCAGTATTTTAGATGGACGTGAAGAGTGATTTTTTGCATGGTGATCTCCATAAAGAGATTTATATGGAGCAACCTCAGGGTTTTGTGCAAGACTCTTCATTGGTTTGTAGACTTCGTTGTTCACTATATGGTCTCAAACAAGCTCCTCGAGCTTGGTATGAGAAAATGGATGATTTTTTGTTGTCTACTGGTTTTCATAGATGTGAAACTGATCATACAGTATATGTACTAAATCAAAGTGATGATTTTTTGATATTAGTTTTATATGTTGATGATCTCATCCTCACATGCAGCTCAGTTTCATTGATTTAGGACATTCAAGAAAAGATGAAAATCAATTTTGATATGACAGATTTGGGTTTGTTGCATTTTTCCTTGGTCTCCAAGTTCATCAATCCTCAACAGGAATTTCTATTGGACAAAGGAAGTATGCTACAAACTTGTTACAAAAGTTCAAAATGGCTGACTGTAAGCCATCTCCCACACCATTTTAGTCAGGTATTGAATTGACTATTGATTGCAAGTCTAACCTTGTTGATGCCACTTTGTATAGACAACTAGTTGGGAGTCTTCTGTATCTTACTCATACTCGTCCCGACATTACTTTTGTTGTTAACCTTATGTCTCGTTTTTCACATGAGCCTCATGAGAGTCACTGGAAAGCAGCAAAGCGAATTTTGAGATATATAAAAGGGACTTTGAATTTTGGCATCCATTATTCACCACAGGAATCTTGTGATACATGACAATCTACTTCTGGCTTCTTTTTTCACCTCGGATCAGGTCCAGTTGCATGGGCATGCAAAAAACAAACTGTAGTTGCTTTGTCATCCACTAGGGTTGAATACGAGAGGGGCCGTAAAAGCAAGTCACGAAGTTATTTGGTTTCATCAGATACTTGATGAGTTTGGCTTTCCACAAGAATCTCCTTCTATCATATGGTGTGATAATCAGAGTGTTATCCAAATAGCACATAATCCTATTGAACATCAGCGTACAAAACACATTGAAATTCATATGCACTTCATCCGGAAGTTGATTCAGGATGATGTTGTTGACTTGAAGTTTGTATCTACAGCTGATCAAATTACAGATATATTCACTAAACCCCTTGCTTCTCCTCGTTATCTTCTTTTACAAGAAAAGCTTGGAGTGAAGGAAGTTGTCCTTAGGGGGATTCAACACAATGAAGTCGTTTTTTTCTTGTTTGTAACGGGTACCTTATTTGGCACAGTGGCTGGACCTGTTCTTGTTTTACTCCCTGGCATTCGCTTATGGGAGGGTGTTGGTGTAAACATGTTCACACTAGTCATGTGAACTAGTTATTTAATTACACCTAATAAGCTCATTTGTGGAGCACATATATTTTTATTTGCAAAATAAGTTATTTTGGGAGATATTGTAATTCTCGTAACTTCTTGGAGCTGTTTGAGAGATTCTCTCCACTCCTTGATTTATTGCAATGTCCGCTTAGGACATTAAAATGTATACAATGGATTGTTGCACAAGCTGACCTCCAAATATACCATAAAATTTTTAAAGTTTGGAGATTTGAAATTATTAATGGAAAATGCGACTTGCACCAATGAAGAAAAATGCACCACAAGTTACCAAACAAAGCTTTTCTCTTGTCCAAATGAAAGCAATAAATTTCAGAGGGTCAATGCAAGAGAAATGTACCAAAATAGAGCTCCAAAATATCTGATTTTATTTAATATAAATCTGCAAAACCTGATCTGCAGTTACAGCTGGAAAATGAGGGTTTGGACCCAAGAAAATACTCCAAAAATAGCAGAATAGATGTCTGAAAATCAGCTTCAAACAACAGCAATCAGATCTGATTTTAATATCCTTCCTTTATGCAAAAACAGTCCCTAAATTGGGTCGCCTAATTGGGAAAAATATAATACTTAAGCAAATAGATTTCCTTGAATGTTCAACACACAAGTAGATGAATCCCAAATTGAAGAGTTTTCTTTCTTCCTTTCACTTCTCATGAGGGTTTTCCTCTTCAGAGAATGCAGCTGCAAACACTCAGCTTACAAGCAAATCTCAGAATTTTTGATGATATTAGACTGATGCCCAAAGCAAGTCGACTTGCCCCTTTTAGAAAAGAAGTGACCCAAAGATGACTACCAATCGCAACCAATCAACATTCTTTAATTTTTTAATCTCTTCTTCGCTTATTTCCTCCCCAAGGCTAGTCACATTTTTACCCTAGAGAGAATAAAAAATGCAATGTGCTTTTTCACCTTTTTATTTTTGCTTTGTTATTAAGTCATAAAAATTAATATAAGTGCTTTATATATATTTTTCTTTTTTATGACACTTTATAATAATTTTAAATGACTTAAGTCACCCTTATGTTTCCCCCTTAGCCGTCGGGTAGACAAAATAGGCCAAGGGTCTTCAACAATGTTATTTTAGAAAGAGGGACATTTCAGTCCTCCCTTCCTCAAATTGCTTGCCCACAAGCAATTGCAAATTTGGGTGCTCTAAAATTTTTGCACCCTCCCATGTTGCATCTTCAAGAGGTAGCCCCTTCCATTGATCAAGTATTCTCTGATAACTCTATTCCTCAACCTTTTTCACGTACCTCCATGATAGCTTCCGGTTCCAATACTAATTTGCCCTCATCATCAAGAGGGGGCAGCTCCATGGAAGGAGAGATATGCTGTCCCAAAGCCCTTTTAAGGCATGAAACGTGAAACACATTATGGATTTTGCTTTGAGCCGGAAGTTCAAGCTCATAGCAACTTTCCCAACCTTCCTTATGACCTTGTAAGGGCCATAAAACCTTGGCTTCAATTTCTCAGATCCTTTCCCTTTGAGGGAAGATTGTCTATAAGGTTGTAGTCTAAAAAAACCATGTCCCCTACCTCAAATGACCTCTCAATCCTTCGCTGGTCCGCATATAATTTTTGCTGATTTTGTGCATGTGAGAGGTTATCCTTGAGTGCTTTTAAAATATCTTGGCTCTGTTGCACCAAGTCTCTAGCTCCCGACACTACTATCCTGGAAGAACAACATCCACAAAGGAAAATGCATCATAACCATATAAAGCTTTGAAGGGAGACATACCAATAGACATATGGTAGGATGTGTTGTAGCAAAACTCCCCCAAATATAACCATTTTATCCATGTTGTCTGCTGCCCTGTAACATAGCTCCTTAGGTACCCCTCTATCCACTTGTTGACAATCTCAGTTTGCCCATCCGTTTGTGGATGGTAACTTGTGCTAGGGGTCAACTTTGTACCTGCAAGATGGAAGAGTTCTTGCCAAAAAGAACTCAAATCTGCTATCCCTATCACTCACAATGTTTTAGGCAGCCCATGAAGTTTGAAAACTTCCTAAAAAAATTCCAGCCACCAAGGGTCCATCATACTTGGTAGTGGGAAAAAATGTGCATATTTGGTCAATCTATCCACTACAACATAAATGACACTTTTACCTTGCACTGAAGGAGTCCAAGTGATGAAATCCATGGAAATACTCTCCCACTTTTGATTCGGAATGGGTAGAGGCTGCAAAAGACCCGCTGGAAATTCATGTTCCGCCTTACATTGTTGACATGTGAGACACTCCCTTATGTGTTGGAGTACCTCCCCTTTGAGACCTTTCCATACAAACTTTTCTAATTTGCTTGTATGTTTTGAAGTAACCTGGATGACCGCCAAGGGTGAGTCATGCATAGCTTCTAGAATTTTACGTTTCACCTTGGATTCAGTACCAAAAGACCCTGTTCTTGTAGAGTATTAGGCCATCCACTACTTTATACTTTTCATCTTCAATTCCACCTTCTAGGATAGCACTAGCAAACTGATTTTTTGCATACTCAGCTGTTATAACAGCCCTCCAATCTACTGCAATTTTAGACATAGAGCAACAATATGGCTTCCTAGACAAGGCATCTGCTACAACATTATTTTTCCCTTTAACAAACTCAATTTCAAGTCAAAGGACTGAATTTTACTCACCCATTTTTGTTGTCTATCATTCAAATCAGATTGGCTGAGAAAGTACCTCAAACTATTGTGATCTGTTTTCACCACGAACTTGCCACAAACTAGATATTGCTTGAACTTAACCAAGGCATGCATGATTTGTAATGTCCCCTTTTTAAATAAAAATTAAAATAAGAAAAAAATCGATTTGCACATGTGAGTTAAAAGAAATAAAATATATTTTTTGTGCAAATCAATTATAAGAGGGAAAATCGATTTCCTTGGGATTATAAATATTTGTTTTTAGAGGAAAATCAAGTTACCAAGCAAGTCACATTTTTCTGGGATCATTTAATAATTAATATTTGGGATAAATTGATTATTTCTAAGCATGGGTCGATTTATTTGGGCATCTTTTAATTTAAAATTCCTTATGCATTTAATATTTTCTTTGAGTGTGATCTCCAGGCACTTTTTAAAATGATATTCCCTCCTAGCTTTTGGCGCCAAAGATGGAGAAGAACTTTGGAGGATGTGCAAGGCAAAAGATATAAAAGAAGATGTGGTTTATTAAACTTATCTTCATGCTTGAAGAAGGGATGTATGCCCACTTATGATAAAAAATAAAAGGTGTTCATCAACACCACCTATTTGTGAAGTGTGTGTGCCCATTTGAGCTTGAATTAATAAGTTATTTGCAATCATTTCTCTATATATGTAAGTCGCCATTTTTGGGAGAGGACATAAGCTTGCTTTGAGAGAGTTTGGAGTGTGATTTATGGTGAATATCATTTATTATATGCTTTGTTGGTTTTCCTTGATGAAATCGACTTGCCTAGGCAATTTTAAAGCTGGTTTGGAGGTGTTTATGTGCTCAAATACTTGTTGTTCATTTCCGAATTTTTGTAAGCTCAAATCGACTTGGTATGAAGCATTTTGGTATGATTTTATGAGGTTGCATATGGAGGTTACATTCTGATTTATTTATGCTTCTAATTGGGGCATATTGTGGCCATTTTCATGCTAGTTTGGTTTACTAACACTGTTGGGATTTATTTAATGCAAGTCGACTTACCTGGGCATGTATTAACAGTGTTTTGGAAGGGTTTGAAGTGTTATTAAATCTGCTGTTACAGACCTATTAATTGCAGATCTGAAAACTACATTTATGAAGGAAAAGTGTTGGAATTATTTTGCATATTTTGCCCTAACCTAGTGACTTGACTTGAACTGCAGATTCGGGGCTGTTTTGAGTGGGTTTCAGTGGGTGGAAAATTCTGATGTTGGTTGCATTTAAAAGATCATAATTTTATCTTCCTACTGCACTTTGTTTCAAGCTAAAAGAGTTAATATTGTGGGAGTTATTAATTTTCAAAGTTTTCAGTCAATTTCAGCAGTTATAATTTATTATTTTACTTCTGCAAAGTTTATTGGTTAAAGGAGTGTAAATTCCAACTAGATAGCCCATCTGAACCCTTACCTTGGCTCACTCCAACCCTATTTGGGTTGTATTGAAGCCGACACTGGGTTAGTTGAGGTGAACCTAGAAGGGTTTCTCTTCTAAGTTTGTTTTTCAAGTAATTAATAATAATTAATTAATATCCCACAAGGGGATATTACATGATTGCCAACATTTCCTTGTCATAGATAAAGTACTTTTCAATCTCTTTTAGTTTTCTACCCTCAAATGCATTAAAACAACTCCAATACCATCACCGGATGCATCACATTCAACAACAAAGGGAATAGAGAAATATGGAACGAGTACAAGGCATGTGCTCATCACCTTTTTAAGTTGTCAAATGCATCTTGGGCTGTCCTAGACCAGCTGAAAGCTCCCTTCTTTGTTAAATCAGTCAAAGGAGCTGCAAGTTGAGAGAAACCTTTGACAAACCTCTGTAATAACTGCATAGTCCCAAAAATCCTCTCAAATGTGTCATGGTGGTGGGTGGAGGCCAATCCAAGATGGCAATGATCTTCTGTTGATCCACATGAACACCTTGGGCATTGATAATGTGCCCCAAGTATAAAATTTCAGTCACACCAAGTTCACATTTTGATTCTTTTGCATAAAGTGATTGCTGCTCCAAAATGCCCAACACAATATCCAAGTGTTGAAGATGTTCCTCCCATGATTTGCTATAAACCAATATATCATCAAAGAAGACCAATACAAACTTCCTCAAGTGCTCTCTAAAGACATGATTCATGCATGATTGAAACGTAGCAGGAGCATTGGTCAATCCAAAAGGCATTACAAGAAATTCAAAGTGGCCAAAATGACACCTAAATGCAATTTTGTAAACATCTTCCTTTCTTACCCGGATTTGATGGTACCCAGATCTCAAGTCTATCTTGGAGAAGTAGATAGCTCCATGTAGCTCATCAATTCTAGGTATGGGATACCTATTTTTGATGGTCCTTTTATTCAACAAGCGGTAGTCAATGCACATTCTCATAGTCCCATCCTTCTTTTTCACAAGAACCACTAAGATGCAAAGGGACTAGAGCTAGGCCTTATATGCCCCATTTCCAACAACTCCTTAATGGCCTTCTCAATTTCTTCTTTGTAGGCTCTAGGATGACGATAAGGAGTAGTAATTTCACCGGTTCTAATTCAATGATATGCTCAAAACCTCTATTTGGAGGTAACCCATGAGGAAGGTTGTCAAATACCTTGGCATGCTTGTCATAGATAGCTTGAATGTCCTCGTTATATTGCTGCTGTTCCAAAATCTGATCTGCAGATGTGATTAGACACTCAGCTGCCCAAGCAATCTGCCCTCTTTGAAAGGCTCTTTCCATCCGCTTAGCAGTCACTACCATAGGAGCACCATTTGCCATGCCATGTAGCACTATTTCTTGATCTGCTGATCTGAATTTCAGCTCCATTGTTTGGTAGTTTTGGGTGAACTCCCCAAGAGAATGCAACCATTGTACACCCAAGACTACATCCGTTTCACCAATACCCACCGTAGAAGTCATATGTCACCATATGTGACACCTATTTTTCAATACTTCAAATGATGGGATTTTTTTTTTTTTTAATTTTCCAAACTAGCCCTTGCCTTCAATGATTTAAATGTATAACATTACATTTAAATCCAGCAACTATATAATTACAATTTATTAGATAACAAATCAATAAATCATGTGCATAACTATGGATCAATTAGATCCACCCGATTCCCCATAGAATACTCTTTCGAGTCAAGATACAAGTGGTACCCTTCTCGACATTGATTTACAAGTGATGTTTTCTAAGTGTCTACCTGAAACTCAGTCAAATGAATCCCATTCTACATCTCACACTATTGATTAGAGCTTGGTGAACTTGACAATGTAATATCTTACACTACTTCGGCCAAAGTTTAAGAGTCATGCATTGCATTCTCGGTTTCTAGATGACACATTCATCAACAGAAACATGTCCCATCACCATATCACTTGGTTTAGTTATCATAATCAATCGCTTAAGTTAAATTAGTCATAAGTTACACACAAGGTACAAAACTTGTTTAGCATGTGCGGAGAAGCACTTTTGTGCCAACTTAGGTTTCCTATGGGAGAGAAAGTGCTTACGTAATGACTTTCGTCATTACGTAACCAATTCCTTCCCCGTAGCCAACATAAGTTGGTACCGAGGTGACTTGTTCGTGTAGGATAAACATCTTTCGTAACTTAAGCGTAACACAATTCTTTAATTGATAAGCGTCAAATGCTAGTAGCCGGTATGTGGGTACGGTTCGTAGGATGCGGGGATCCAGTGCACGTCGGTGCACGACAATTTTTTTGGGGGCTGGGTATGACACTTGGGTACGGCAAAGATAATATACATATAAAATATTAAAAATATTTTGAAAAGTAACAAGATAAGCAAAATTATAGCCTTACACATGCATAGATTAAACAAATCTGAAATATACATAGTGAAACAACGACAAAAGTTAAAACATATTGATAATTCATTGTTCGAACTTATAACCAGTACATTGTTCAAATCAAAATGTTACAATGTATTATCATTATCTGACATTGTAAACACAAAAATGAAGATACATTAACATTGAAACATTCTAATTAGTAATAGTCTAATGGCTCTGCATCTTCTCCAATGTCTTCAACGAGAGCATCACTACCATCACGTGGTTCATTAGAACCACAAGCACTAGGAGTACAACCAGAACTATCAGCAATGCCGCTCCTGCTAGCCCCACTTTGCAGCTCACGCAAAGTACTATCTAGGTCCGGTCTAAGCTGATGAAAGTCAGGGCAATGGGAACATCCAAGTTTGGAGTCTCTGGGTCTATATCCCAACACTTTGTTGGCCCTTTCCTGTACTCATCCTTCTTATGTGATAGAAGGCGCAGGTTAGAATGCACAAAGACCAAATCCTTTGCCTTTTTTGCTCCCAACTTGTTGCAGTTAACTGAGTGGATAAATGAATATGTACCCCAATTCCTCTCAGTTGAAGAAGAACTCGCAACCTATTAAGGCAAGCCGCAAAGTCAATGCAAAATTAAAATTTTAAACTTATAAATATAAAAGTAAAAAAGAAAGAGTTAAGAAATTAAAAAAATTAAAATCTTACTTGTGATAAAACTTTTATTGCAAGTGGCATGAGGTAGGGGTATGCTTGTCCATGGAGGTACCACCACGAATAAGCATCCATCCTGTATTTGTCACGAAGAGCACTAATGGAGTGATCCCTGGAGGATATGAAATTCACAAACTCGCCTCTAACCATGTCTTCTACTTCTGGATCTGGGAAGATTCTAGAAAATGCCGCCTTATACCCCTCACTAACTTCAACATCCCTATATGGTGGACCCTCCTAGCAAAGAAAGGATCTCTCGCGCTATATAGTATTTTGGAGTCAAGGCAAAAGCAAGAAGATGCAATGGAGTAGTCATTTTGTTCTACCTTTCAATGAGATGTGAGTGCACTTCCTCAAGGTCTCTGTAGATCTTGCTTTCTTTGGCATTTATGATGGTCTTAATTGACTCAATCATTGAGTCAATTCCATCATAAATCTCATCCATGCATGGATGGTCCATATCAACAAATCTCAACATACTCACGATGGGCTCAGTAAAACTAAGCAAGTAATCCACACGATCCCACCATGTTTCATCCAGGATCAACAATTTCACATTTCTAGCCCTCTCACTATTTGTTTGCCTCCATATACTCCAAAGGTCACTGATAACCATGCCACTCAATGCCTCTCGCACCTTCACAAGCCGTCTCAAGACGAGCGTGTGCGAGGCAAATCGAGTCTCAACAACCTAATAAGAAATCAAAAGAAATAAAATTAAGACAAGTAAACTTAAAACATTCAAAATTCTACAAATTACAAACTTATAAAATTAATTTAATGAATTTTAAAAACTAATAATTATTTTTAAAAATAAAAAAGAATGTTACGCTACCTTCAATAGCTGCAATGTTGAGAATTTACGAAAGATGGCTTGGGACATGTGGTGGTTGTTGACAAACATTTGAATCTCACTTGCCTCCTCATATACTTGTTTGATCCAAGCAATTTTTGTGCCCAATTTTTGTAACATTAAGTTGAGGGAATGAACCGCACAAGGTGTCCAGAATATGTGTCCATACCGTGCCTCAACCAACAACCCTGTAGCTCTACAATTTTTTGCATTGTCCGTTACAACTTGGACAACATTTTGAGGCCCCACCGCCTCAATAGATTCTATGAGGATGTTGGCAATGAATTAGGCATCCTTCACTTGCCCCTCACAATCAATAAATTTCCGAGAAACATTGCCCTTTAGGACACACAAAGAACCACATTGATCAATGGCCTATTTGTTTGTATCTTTCTATCCGTCGAAACAATGGACACTCTTGTTTCGAGCCATTGATTCTTGATGGGTAACAATGAGTCTTCAACTTTTTTTTTTCTTTTCGACAATAAGGTGGTGCGCACCTTTTCATACCTCGGGCTAATGTACCCTTTAGGGGCTTCATTAATACATCTCACCATATCTTGCCAAGATGGTGATCTAACAACATTAAATGGGACACCACATGCATAAATAAAGCGTCCCAACACTTTGGTTAGCTATGTCCCCGCTTTCATTCCTCGAATGCCCTTTCCAATGGGCCTACATCTTTTGTTCTTTTCAGAAAGAGGTGAATCCTCTTCCCCTCAAACAGTAATAATAGGTGTAGACAAAAATGGGTGATCCGGGGCCACAACATCAACTGTAAGGAGAAACAGTGGCTTGCTAATGGTATGTGATCTTCCTTTTTCGCCATAGATGATTGGATTTTAATGCCATTGTTGCATCAGATCTCCTTCCTCTTGCTCTTTGATGTATACAAGGGTCTTTGCACGTGGCAACCCCTTTCCATCCAACCTCCACATGTTCTCGATTCTGTACACAAATTAGCCCCACACAAATGGGCTTTCACCCGATCAGAACTCTTAAATTGCATATTACATTGTGAGCAAACCCAAACAAAACCCCTCCACTTGGTAATTGTTCTAGTTGTTTGACATAGCTCTAAAGGGGGAGGATGAATCACTTTTGTTAAGGAGACCTTTAGTACTTTGACCCACGTAACTAGAACTCGCACCATTTTAAGTTTTTAATCGCACAATGCATTTAAAAAATGAAAACAAATTTGGTCTTGAGAAAATGTTGGAAGTTTAAAATTTAAATTTAAATGAAATCAAACGTAGAAAAATGAAGCTTAAAAGTTAAAACAATAACAAAAACAAACCAAAAAAACAACTAAAAATAATAAAATATTAAATACAACTAATAGACTAAAACACTCTAAAAAATCACAAAATACTTACCTCAATACACCCAACACCAATAATGCAAGCTCCTTGAACTCCTTGTCACTTGTTGCAAGCTCCTTCAACTATATGGCACTTGAAATCAACCCTAAGCAATTGAAAATAGTGGAAAAATTGAAGGTGAGAGTCAAATATGCAAATAAGAGGCAAGAATGCAAATGTGAGGTAAATGACTTGTTGTTGTTGTTATAGAGTTTGGGCGCACAAATTAGGGTTGAAAAGAATATTTTAATGTTTATAAAGTCGGTTTGACTTTTTTTTGACCAAAAACAAAAAAAAATAAAAATGCGTCAAAAAACGACGGGTTCGGCGCGGGTATAGGCAGGTTCTCCCTGCAGGCCCCGGGTACGGCCGGCACGCCTCGTGGACGTACCCATCCGTACACCGGGCCTCGCAGGAGAACCCTACCCGCACTCGCGCGAACCGAACCGAACCGACCTGTGCCACGCCGAACCGGACCCGAACCTGCAGCCCTTAGGGGCTATGACTGCTACCTAGGTCAAATGTAATAAGTGGAGCTCGAGAGACAACTTAGGATATCTACTATATGGTAGTATTCATCTAATGACATGTGTCATTAAATGGACATTGCTCTACAACAGCGATCCGAAATTGGCCTGCTGAGTTCCATATATTAGGAACGTCGTAATTCTTAACTTATTTCATTATAATGATTTAGTTTTAGGATCGGTTTCATTCATATCTCAACGAATACATTATCGCATATGAATACGTTCCTAAGGTCCATAACTTAGTTTTGATATAGATCACAATCATTTCAAAGTTAATTACTTTCATCCATTATGCATCTTAAATGTAATTTAAGATAGTTTTCTGCATTGTTATCACAGTCCATAATTAATTATTTACGTATTATTCCATAAGTACATCTTAATTGAACTTTTCAAATGAAATAGATTGCAAACCATTCATAGTTGTATTTGTCCCATAAGTATGACTATATCATAATTATTCCTTAATCATTAATATGATATTTCATAACTCATTAAAATCAGATTGCTTTAACCAATCATATTCCATATTATGCTGATTTCATTTAGTAGCAATAATAATTTATACAATCAACTTTGATTCACTTTATAAATAATAACCCAATATTAAATACAAGTTTAATATTTCTTTTCCAGAATAGTACAATAGCTTTTAAGGCTAAGATGTCTTCCATCAAAATCAGACAACGAAGCATAAGCTCGCTTTTACAAACATGTCATGCAATAAATACAACTTGAAATCAAAATCAACATATTTGAATCAACATAGTCTTTTTAAATCATCCGAGAAAAGACTTAATTTCCGCCATCTGTAAAAATGTTAGAAAATGGTTAGTTCGAAAGAACTAGCATGAAAAGGTCACCCACCTTATCTTTACTATTTATAACACTAAAACATCTCTATGATTATTCTTCAACAGTAATAGAACATCAAGAGTCAATAGCAAATATTATAATAACATTACTTTTTTCAATCTTTTTATAATACCCTTACAAGAAAACAATAAGGTTTAAGGCTTTACCAATACATGATCGAATAAATAAACAATACAGAATTACAAAATGAACCTATTAATAATTCATTGGTTCACGTAACAATATCATGATTGGTCCTTTACCATTTCTCCCAAAAGGTAATTTCATAATACTCTTATTAAGCTATAGAAATAAGACTTTACTCATTATCCAATCATTAGAGTATTTTGATTTTATACACACAGTCAAGAGGAACATTCAACTAAACATAAGTTCCACACAGTCCTCATTATATGAATCAATACAGTTCATCATCCACACATAGTATAATAATAATTTCAGTCAAGGAAGTTATAGTCAAAATCCACAGGAGATATCATTAAAACCTTTTTAATAATTTCAAAAGGAATTACCTTAATTTCTCCAAACTTTCCTTAAACAATCCGAACCACACCTATCCTTCTAAATAGAAGCAAATAAGATCCACAATAGCAAATCTGGGAACTAAGTGCTTCACAAAGCCATTGAGTCGACTTAGGGCCTTCACGATTTCAACCATGCCAATATACTTTCACATAGTGGTCCTTACGTGAAGGGGATGTTTTAATATAAAACCGGGTTGCGTCTCGAACACCAACTCGTAGCCTTACTATGCCGTGAATTCTTTTTCCGAATTCCAAAGATACATACATATATATATTTTCAAAGCTCATCGCACAAGCGTATCAAAGGACGACACAAACATGAAAACAACACCGTGGTTTACATATCCAGAAAAGCCCAACTGGGTATCATACCCGAAGGTAACAATGAATCCTAAAACACGTAGATATGTTCGTTTGGCCTTTCTATTAATCCCAAGGAATAACAGACTCAAAGCTGAGGGCCTTTAAATAGAAAATGGCGTCCTAAAAATGCCAAAGTTAATATACACTTGCTTAAGCCGTAAACCCAAATGGGTTGGTGTTATTATATTAACATCTAACTAAACTTAACCATTTGCATTCATAGGGAGTTAATAATAATCCTTACCATAATTCGTTCTTACCGGCCCTATTTACTAAGGCCTCTTCCTTCTTGCATTACAATTGTAATGCTGTATTCACCATTTAAGCAACTTAGGTTAGCAAACATTTTTATAGAGTTTGTATCATAACTTTGCTAGAGCCATAACACAATAATGAAATATCACAGGTATATAGAATCGATATTAGGATTATAAACAAACTCATTGTCAACATGTTATCTTTATCACTTTACTTGCAATATCCAAAAGCATAACTGTGATTGCAGTCCAAGCATCATGCAAAAGTAAGATAACCATGCATATTATTACCTACAACAAGATAAAATATATACTCATCCAAAATGAAACCAGTGGGGTATCCATATGCTTACCAAGTGTGATTTTCAGCTGTGATATCTTCTTGGTACAAGGGATGGTGAAGCCATCCGCAACTGTAACATTAAATCCTTTGAAATCCTCTAATGGCAGCCCCAATCTTGCAACTAAATCAACATCAATAAAGTTATGAGTTGCACCACTATCAATCAAAACAGTGACTCTTTTACCTTTTAGTTCCCCTCTAACACGAAAGGGTGGTACCTTGGAGCTCCGAATAGTGTGGCAAGAGTACTATCCAATTGATCAACTTCTTCTTTGCTTTCTTGCTCTTCATCCTCATGGTTTTCTTCCTTGTCTATTTCTTCTTCCTCTCCATCAAAAATGACTTCAATGTAATGCACTTGGCCCTTGCCTAAACAACGGTGCCCTGGAGTCCATGGATCTTTGCATGTGAAGCAAAGATTCTTCCTTCTTAATTCATTTCTTGAATTCTCAGCATCTTTGTTCCTTGGAAGCTCTCTTTGAGGGTTTGTACCTTGCTGAAATGGCTTCCTTGCTTGATTAATAGGGGCTGTCCTTGACTGCCCTTGAAATGTGTGCCTTGGCTGCCCCAAATAATTTGGTTTGGACTGTCCAAAGGGCAGATTTTTGCCCTTAACTGCTGTAGATTCCAGATTTAATGATCTCTTTATTGCATCTTGGAGAGAGGGAGGCTCAAAAGCCTTCACCAACCCCTTAAGAGGTTCGGTTAAGCCTTCCATGAATAGCACTACAAGTCTTCTCTCACTTACATCGGAAACCATGACCGCTAACTTCTGAAAATCAGCCACATACCTCTCCATGGAAGTCTCTTGTTTCAGCTGTGCTAACTCTCTGAAATGCACTTCTAGATCTTTCCTATCAAATCTTTCAGTTAACCTTTGACTAAAATCCATGTCCGTGTGTGTCACGAGGCCATGATACCACCATTCATGAGCTATACCTTCCAAGTGTAAGGTGACAAATTTGAGAGCTTCCTCTTCATACATAGGATTTAATGATAGGTAAGTGTAATTTTTGCAGCCAAGCCCTTGCAGAACACTTATCTGACCCATCATACGTAGGGAGAGTGATCTTACCCAATCGGTGTTGGATATCTTTCCTTGGTTCTGGTGGATGATTCACCCTCTTCCTTGGCCCTTCAGTTCCTCCTTAGTTGGCAAAAGTCTCTAAATGAAAGTAGATCCCTTGTGTGGGGATTCAATGATGCATACTCATCCCCATATAAGTTTATTTCCTCTGCAAACCCATGAGTGGGTGGCTGCTCTCTCTCCTTGTGTGGTTCCTCTCTCTGAAGGAAACTTGCACGAAAGAACTTAGAGGAGGTCTTGTTTGAAGTCTTATCTGCATGTTGAGTAGAAGAGCTGCCCTCACCTTGAATGCCATGATTTCCTTGAGGGTTTTGCCTGTTATTACTTACCCCTTGTAGAGCTCTTCCCAAATCAGCAATGGCTCCTATAAAGGAGTCTCTAAGATCCCTGTGTGACTCCATCAAACGGTTCTGCAGTTCTTTGTTACCCCGGGTAAACACCTCATTCATGTAGCTCAACTCATCATTTGAGGAGGTCTTTCTCTATCATCCATCTCTCCTCTTCTTGGAGTTCTTCTTGAATAATGATATCTGAAACCGTCTTCCTCTCTGTCCATAAACGTCTGATTTTACCCTTTACAGGCTGGGAGAATCATTGCTCTGATACCACTATAATGTCCCCTAAGGACATTAAAATCTATACAATGGATTGTTGCACAAACTGACCTCAAAATATACCATAAATTTTTCAAAGTATGCAGATCTGAAATTATTATTAGAAAATGCGACTTGTACCAATGAAGAAAAATGCACAAGTTACCAAATAAAGCTTTTCTCTTGTCCAAATGAAAACAATAAATTTCAAAGGTCAATGCAAAATAAGATAAGATAAGATAAATATATTAATGTCCAACGAATGACCACAGAAGTAGGTCAATGGGACTGCAGTCCAAACAATATACAAAGTGCAAGTGGGGAAGACTCAAAACGAGTTCCCGAGAACAAAAGAGAGAAAAAGAGAAGAACAAGAAAAACCCCAAGAAAACAAAACCCCCACAGACGGGGATAATGAGTCAGAGGGGGAAGGAAAGCGGAGAAGAGAATGAAGGAGGGGCTGATCAGGAGTTGTCTACTCAGAAATGGTAGTCCCATCCCTCCTAACATTCAAAGCTGATAAGAAGTAGCTACTGATGGAATGACTCCTCGAAGAGGGGGGCGAGGGCCCCCTCCCCGCAGAGAACTAAGATTAGAATGACCGCCAGGGAGGCGAGTAGATCTGGATTGCCCTCTGAGACGTGTACGTTGCCGAGCCGGCTGGTGGCCACTGGGAGCTGTGAAGGTCTAGCTGGAACGAACTGATCTATGCCCTGTAATAGGATCAGAGTGGCTCTGCCGTTTGGTACCACCCACTGCGGGTAGAACCGGAAAGAAAGATGTAATCCGTCTCGTGGAAATGACTCTCGGAGGTGGGTGAAGAATCTGGTCCCGAGCTCCAGAGACTCACGGATATAGAGGGCAAGGCACCGCTGGTCAATATATCTGAAGAAAACCGGAGGGTCTGAACCCCTCTGAAGAGGCAATGAAATCGTCCCCTGATCTCATAGTATATGGGGCAGCGGAAGATGAAATGGTCCTCAGTCTCAACCTCTTGGAGGCTACAGAGCCTGCAAAGTCTGTCACCGTGGTCAATATGATGATCCGTCTCACAACGCAATCTGTGGGAGCCCACCCGAAACTGACCCAGGGGTATGCGGAGGGCATGCATCCAATGGCGAAAGGTGTACTGGGGCGGATGATGAGTCCGTCGCTGATCTCAAGAAAATGCTCTGCATAAAAGGCCATCTTAGGACGCAAGCCGCCATGGGGGTTCACCCAAGTAGTCTGAATAAAACACCTGTAAATATCCTCTCTGATGGACCTATTCAACACCTGCTTGGTGGGTAGAAGGTGACTGGGAGCATTCAGGGAATAATGAAAGGGGGGAAGATGATCCATCTGAATACCAACAGAACCCAACAAAGCCGAAGTATCGGAGAACCAACAACGTCCTCTATCCTGAGCAATACTCATAGAGGAACAATAAGCGAGATACGGATACCTATTCCACTCATCGGGGAAATCCCCAAACCTCCTGACGCGGTGGATGAAGGCCGAAATGTCAAAAACGGTCTCCAGACGGAAAGGTCTGGCGCCGAATTCGGCTAGAATAATCAACTGAGGAACCGTCTGCTTGCATCTGATGAGACGACGGAGGAGAGTCTGCACTCTCTCAACTGACGCCCAATCCGTAGCTAAAAGGGAGGGCCCCAAACAACAGACCCGTAGAGAACAGTGGGTCGGATGAGAGAGATCATGAGAGACATCTTAGAGGAAATGTCTTGAAAGTGGTGCAGAAACATTGTCGCTCAAGAATGGCAAGAGACCCATAACCTTTGTTCACACGCGGCTGAAGGGCATGCCTCATACTAAATCTAGGTCCTAAGAACTGGACACCCAAATAAGTATATGTGTTGGTGATTTCAACCTCCTGCCCCCTGAAAAAGAAATGGAGGTGAGAGGTCTTCAACCCATCGAAGACCATGACCTTGGTCTTACCAAGATTGACCGTCAAATGCCGAAGATCACAAAATAGAGCAAGTGCGTCAAGTTGTCTCTGAAGCCCCTCAGAAGAAGAGGCAAGTAAAACAATATCATCAGCGAACAGGAGAATAGAAATCAAAACATGGTGAAGAAAGCACCCATCCCCTTCTTGAATATGATCCCTAAGAAAAGATTCTAATAAGAGAAATGTACCAAAATAGAGCTTCAAAATATCTGATTGTATTTTATATAAATCTGCAAAACCTGATTTGCAGTTACAGCTGGAAAATGAGGGTTTGGACCCAAGAAAATACTCCAAAAATAGCAGAATAGATGTCTGAAAATCAGCTTCAAACAGCAGCAATCAGATCTGATTTTAATATCCTTCATGCAAAAACAGTCCCTAAACTGGGTCGCTCCAACTGGAGAAAATATAATACTTCAGCAAATAGATTTCCCTTGAATGTTCAACACACTAGTAGATGAATCCAAATGGAAGAGTTTTTGTTCTTCCTTTCACTTCTCATGAGGGTTTTCGTCCTCAGAGAATCCAACTGCAAACACTCAGCTCACAAGCCAATTTCAAATTTTTTTGATGATAGTAGAATGATGCCCAAAGCAAGTCGACTTGCCCCTTTTAGGAAAGAAGTGACCCAAAGATGACCACCCATTACAACCAATCAACATTCTTTAATTTTTTAATCTCTTCTTCACTTATTTCCCTCCCCAAGGCTAGTCGCATTTTTACCCTAGAGCGAATAAAAAATGCAATGTGCTTTGTCTACTTTCTAAGTTTGTTGTTATTAAGTCATAAAATTTAATATAAGTGCTTTATATTTTTCTTTTTCTTTTTATGGCACTTTATAATAATTTTAAATGACTTAAGTCACCCTTATGTTTCCCCCTTAGCCGTCGGGTAGACAAAATAGGCCAAGGGTCTTCAACAATGTTATTTTAGAAAGAGGGACATTTCCTTTATGGAGATAATCTCATCTCCTTGTTTAGCAAATCCCACCTATTTTTTGAGTGAGGATGTGTTGAATCACCTATTTATTTAATAACTGCCTTGGTGGCACATGCTCTATGACCATGTTTAAACATCGTTAGTGCTTCTTTCTACGAAGGAGATGTAACAATATGAAATGGCATTTTGAAATAAAAAAGAGTCTCCCAATGGTCAGATCAATAACGTTTCTATCATTCATATCATAAATATTTCCAATTTTTGAATCATAAACTAGGGCCAAATCAGTTCCATCATGAGGGCGTGGTTGGGGTGGATGCATCGACTTGACGGTTCTCAAATGCAAATGCTCCATGAAATTGAACTTTGTAATTAATTCTCCCGTTCGTGCTTGGGTATTTTATCGCACATCACAATTGTTTTTTCACGCTTTAAGCGACTCGGTATCTAATTCTTTCATGACCTATTGCCGGTTGTTATAATGTCACCCATAAGAGCCCCAGGTCATTTTTTTAACCTTCCACTGACTCGCTCAAAGCATTTTTAATTGCATTGTATTCAAGGCATTTCCACACTTCTTTGGCTTGATTATGTAGGATGAATGGGATTGCAGGTAGAAGAATATTTTAGATGGTCTCTTTAATATTTAAACAACAATACATCGATAAACAAAATCCCAAATAAAAATTATAAAAAAATGATTCAATGAGAATAGAAATTAGATAAGATAAGATAAGATAAATATATTAAATGTCCAACGAGTGACCACAAAAGTAGGTCAATGGGACTGCACACATACAAAGAAGAGGCAAGAGCCCGAAAGAGGACCAAAAGGTCCCCGAGAACAACAAAACAAGAGAAGAAGGAAAAGAAGAATGTGTAGAGAAAAAGAGAGAAGCCTGAAAAAGCTTGCAGAGGACCACAAAACCCAAACATGCGGAAGAAGAGAAGGAAGAGGAGGCAAGAGAGGAGATCCCCTCATCTAACATCCAAAGCCGACTGGAAGAAGCTAGTAATGTGCCAAGCCCAGATTCGAGGTTGTGAGAGAACTGGAGTTCCGATGCCCGGATGAGGGATGGGCCCTCCTTGCATGTTTGGTGGATCTCAAAGGTCATCTATGAGGAGAGGGCTTGGCCCTAGTATGTTTTTGAATGTCCTTGCTCTGTGAAATAGTGCCTCGGATTCCGATTGATTTCGTGTGGGAACCAGATTAATATTCCCTCAGCTTGGTGCCCTTTCCAGGGAAGAGCATTGCAAAGAAGGAAGTGATTTGCTAAATATTCGTCTATCTAGAACGAGCATGAAGGGTCTCTTCCCGAAGTTTAAGAGCCTCTTGTAGATAGAGAGCAAGGCACCTCTGATTGTAGTATGTGAAGAAGTCTATGAATGTCGGTTGCTCTCTGAACAGAAAGTGGAATCTACCTCTGATCTCATTATAAATAGGGCAATGAAAGATGAAGTGCTCTTCCGTTTCGACCTCCTGGAGGGAGCAGAGCTGCAAATCCGCTCGGAATGGTCAATCTGATGATCACACTCAACCCTAAGCCTATGAGAGCCAACCCTGAACTGGCCCAAGGAAATGCGAAGGGCGTGCATCCAATGTCGGGAAATATACTGGGGCTGAGAAATAAGACTATTATTCACCTCAAGAAAATGCGCAGCATAGAAGGCCATCTTCGGACGTAACCCACCCTGGGGGTTAGTCTAGGTGCATTGAATGAACTTTTTGTAGATATCATCTCTGCTTATTTTGTTTTGATCCTATTTGGCCGAAGGAGATGGGCGAGAGCGTCCAAGGAATAGCTGTATGGTGGGAGGTGATCCATCCGAATCCCAATAGACTCAAGTAGTCGTGAGACTCCAACATACCAACAACGGGATTGACTAGAACGATCGGCTGAAGCAATGGCCTTAGAGGAGCAGTAAGCAAGGTAAGGATACATGTCCCTTCCCACAGAAGAGTCAAAGTCTCCAAACGCGATGCAAGAGGGAAACAAGGCCAAAAATTGCTTCTAACCTAAAGGGACGAGCCCCAAACTCTGTCAGGATGATATTGTGGGGAACCGTCTCCTTACATCTGATGAAACGTCTGAGAAGAAGGATATGAACTCTCTCCACAACAACCCAATCAAATTCAAGTATGTAATGTCCCCAATTGGGGCTCTTTGAATTCTGAGTGGATTAAAAGCAATTCCAACACTAAAATGCAAGTCAATAGCAAATAATACAGAGATTATAACTGCAGGTCTGAATTTAATTAGGATCAAGCAACTAGTTTATAGAGAAACCCATACCCATATTCATGGCAACAAGGATGCATCCTAATTCCAATGCGACATACAGATGTTTGGGAGTTTAAAACAGCTCTAAACAAGTAATAAGAAGACCATACAGCTCAGTTTGAATCTGCTACAGTTAATTGCCAGAGATGGCGACTTGAACCATAGAAAGATAATACCAACAGCGATGCCCAACAAGACTGTTTTCAGTTTCTTAAGGCTGCAATAAATTAAGGAGAATAATAGCAAAGAACAAGACCATATTTAAGCTCCACAAGACTGAAATTTTATAGATAAAATGCTGCAGATTATCAGTGACTGATGCAGCTCTATATTTCCTCCAAAAATTCTGAATAGAAAGTATTTGAAGCCCAAAAATGCAGAATAATTGAAAGCAATGAAGGTCAGACCTGAAATGAACCTCAAATGCCACGAACTGACCAAAAACTGGGTCGCTCCACTTAATAAAAATAAGATAATTCTGCTGCACTTTAATGGTTGAACCCTTGGCACAATATTTTATCAACAACTGTTGGAAATGATTGAGAAACTCGCTGTAAGCTCCATGGAATTACCTGGGTGGAAATCCCTCTCCTATTCTAAGAGGGTTTTCGTCCTCTTGAATATATTTTTGCAAAGCACAAAGCTTAGACAAATTCCAAATTTGATAAAAGAGTATGAGATGCCTTACAAGGTCGACCTCTTCCCTTTATAAAGGAATTTGGCCCAAAAAATACCTCCAACACACCCAATCAGGATTTTGTGTGATTTCTATGCAAGAAGCACCCCAAAACTTCACCTACCCAAGTCGCCATTCTCCTAGACTAGGTCGCATTTTTCTTGGGAAGAGTAATAATTTTATCCTTTCTAAACTCCACTCTCCCTCCTTTGTCCAAGTCGCATTTTTGCCTAGGGATGACACAAAAATAGCATGGGTTTCTTTTCTACTCTCCCTAGAAAGGATACAACCTAATATTAGACCCAATGCACCTATCTAGAGGTTACAAATTTATTATTAAGTCAAATAAATTAATACAAGTGCTTTATTAATTTTATAAATATTTTTTTGCACTTTGTAATAACTTATTGTGACTTAAGTCACCCTTATATTTTTCCTTTGGCCGTCGGGTTGACAAAATGGGCCAAAGGTCTTCAATGCTTTTATTCGAGAAAGAGGGACATTTCAAAGTAAGGAGGGCCCTCAAACCTCGTAACCGTACAAAACAAATGAAACAAGTGAACACAAATATAAGAAAACAAATTGATCTCTCCTAAGATGTGTGTTGGTTGGCATTCTTTAGGCGATACTATCTCTTTAGTGTTCTCTCTCCTCGCTTCTCATATTCTCTAAAATCAGAATTCAAAATGAGTGTTTGAGAATTGAGGGAGGCTTTTTTGTTTTTGGGGAGTGATTGAATTTAAATTTTAGCTTTAATATTTCATTTGACATGTGTTATGTTCAACCTTCTCGTAATGTCCCCTTCTTTGGGCATTAATTAAAAATAATTATGGAAGACCTTTAATCCACTCCCCTTGGATTAAAGGAATTAATTGGGGAAAAATTGACCATCCCATGTGCTTTTAAATTAATATTTAATTTAATAGGGGCAAGTCGAACTACTCCATGTGCTCTTTATGTTTTATTTAATATTTTATTTGGAGTTTGACCTTTTTCAGGTAAAAAGGTTATTATTAAATGATATCTCTCCTATCTAGAGAAATGTGCCAAAGGAAGAAGGGAATCTTGAAGATTTGAAGTGCAAAATCTATAAAAGGAGAAGTGGCGTCCCCTTTTTGGCATGATGCTGATTTTATTAAAAATTCTTCATGCTTGGAGAGGGATGTATGCCCATTTGTGATCACAAACAAAGGTGTTCTTCAACACCACCATTATTGTGGAGAGTGTGAGACCTTCTAAGCTTTCATTGAGTGAATGTTATTTGATATATTCATTCTATGTTTGGCGCCATCATTTGAGAAGGAAATTTGCATTTTGTTGATGATCTTTGGAGTGTTTAAGAGTGATTTATGATCTGCTGTTAATGCTGCAATTTATTCCAGCCTTAACGACTTGCATAAGTGAATGTTTGGCATGTTTTGGTGACTTTTGAAGTGGTTATTCAATCTGATCTATTTTGGTATATTTATTCCAGCTATGGTGACTTGATTTGGGCATTATTTTGACATGTTTCAAGGGTGAATCAGCTATATTTATAATCTGATCTGTGTTGGCTTGTTTTTCTGAGTTTGAGCAATTATTTGGTGTGCTTTGGAGGGTTATAAAGTGCTGGAAATAATTTATGAAATTTATCCTAACCCTAGCAACTGGATTTCTGATTTTGGGGTCTGATTTGAAGGGGTTTCAGTGGTCTAAAAATTCAGATTTATAGCTCTTTGGAAAGGCCTTGATTTATAGATTAATCTGCATTTTATTTGAGGGCAAAATATGGAATATTGAGCAAGTTATGAATTTTCTAAGTTTTAATTGTTCTGGTGCATTTTAATTAATTCACTGCTGCAATTAATTTCAGTTTTGGATAAGATTGATTTTCCTAACTAGTTCTCCCATCTAACCCACTACCTTGGCCTACTCCAACCCCATTTGGGTTGTATTAGTGCTGACATTGGGTTATTTGAGGTCGAGCTAGGAGGGTTTAATCCTTCTAGAGTCGATTTGATAAATTAATTTGCAGATTTGAATAATATCCCAAAAGGGGATATTACACCTTCAAATTTGTCATTGCAATCTAAATTTTACCATTTCAAGTTTCAAATCTCAACTTCAAGAATATCATTTTTCAAACATGATGTGATGATTTGTCGTATTTGATTTTTTTAGTACCAAATTATCAATTAAAGTCAAATATATCATGTCTATTTGAATTTACTACAAGTTTCAAGTTTCAAATTTCAGCTTTAAGAATAAGATTTTTCAAACATGATTTGATGATTTGTTGAATTCAATTTTTTTCAAAAGTAATGAATGATCAATTAAATTTCAAATGATGAGATTGAGAGGTTAGGTGTAGAATTAATTGTATTTGAACTTTACTATTCTTAATTATATGATAATGTATGATGATTCCTTTCTCTTAACCTGTTCGGTAGTCCGTTCATTGTTGAGTCACAAGAAATAATAATATTCTAAATTTGTCTCCCGAAGATCCCTAAAAGTTTTCATACATTCTCGGGAATGCATTCCCTAATTCCGCGAACTACATCTAACACCATCAGTAAATTATACAATTCAAATATGTATTTTATTACACTACTCACAAACATCATTGCAACAAGTTATGCTTTCCATCAACAAGGATAATTTCTGACTTGAATGGCATCATTTATGTAGGCGAGCCTCTTATTTTTATTGAAGTTGCTCTTATGAAGAGCCTAGCGCAATCAATACAGGTCATCGTGTTTAGTGATTTTCATTTTTCATAATTTCATTTTTATTTCATTATGCATCAAGTGCATATTGATCGCTTTTTGTAAGCTATAGAGAAACTTTAAATATCTTATACTTTTGGCTGTAGTAGTGTAGGAAATACTTTGGGATGAACCACCTATACTGTAAAGTGATGCAACAATGCTTTGTTTTACTCAATCTCATCAACTCAGTGACATTCAAGTCAACTTTAATAACATTATGGTTGATTGTTAAGCATTTCTTATTTAGTTTCTAAGGGCATAAGGATTTCAATAACTCGAGGCTTTTGTATGAATTTACACCTCTAAAAACTAAGAATCCCAAGATTAACTAAGAAATACTTTGGGATGAACCATGTATACCGTAAAGTAATGCAACAACTGCTTTGTTTTACTAAATCCCATCAACTCGGGTGACATTCTCAAGTCAACTTTAATAATATTATAGTTGATTGTTATCTCGTGGTTTCTAAGGGCGTATGATTTTAATATCTCACATTTTTGTATGAACTTGCACCTCTAAAAACGAAGAATCCCAAAAGTAACTAAGATGGAATATCTGTAGATGTTGTGTGCATATCCTACAGTGTCAACAATTGACACTTTAAAGTAGTAATTTATTGTCCCTTTTCATGCCTCTATGGGAAGAGAATCATTATTCCCGTCACTATTTCTGATCTATAGAGATCCTAATGTTAAAAAACATGCACAAGGAAGAAATGAAGAGAAAGCGGAATGCACACATTATCATTGTGTGTGTCATTTTATTATGTGAAAAATGTTTACAAAATGGTTGAGATAGTTTCATCGTTTATTAGTTAATATTTAACTAATATTAACTAACACTAATAAATAAGCCTTATATTTTAATACCCTCTTAAGGCTTACACTGAAAAGAAGATAGAATTACAATTTTAAGCTTTTGTTTTGAACAATAGTTCTAGGACCAGGTATAACTCCATCAAGTTGCCTCCCTAACCCTTGTAAAGGTGTAGTTCCCGAACTGAATTCCCAAGTTCTCGATTCCATCTTCCCAAACTCCCGAATTACATAATTTCCTGAATTGTTGGACAATCCTCCATGCTGAGCTACTCCCACAGTGCTCCATCAGATTGTTTCATGACCCTTGTAAGGGTAAATTCCCGAGATCCACAGACTCCCGAACTATTTGGACAACCATCCATGTCGAGTTTTACCTACACTAGATCCCTTATTGTCTTCAAAACACTAACTTCTTAGAGTACATATTGTAATGCCCCTTTTCCGGGTTGAAACTGAAAATCAAAGAACTTGCACAAATCCAAATAATAAACTGAAATTAAATTCCCAAACCCTAGCAGCAGGCTGTAAATATTTTTTTATGATAGAAATCAACCACAAACTTGTTGGAAATAATATAGAAACCCTTCAAAATAATATTCTTCAAATCTGGAAATGATTGCAAGAGAAAAGCACCGGAAAATATATCATTTTTACCAATTTAATATCAGCTGGAAATTAATTAACAGTGAATACCCTTACAAATATGGCTGGAAATGAAGGATTCCAAGCCCCAAATAGGAGGAACACAATGATGGCTGAATTTGAAGTTGCCATGCCCTAGAACACCCCAAACTCCACCTTAGGGAAAGTTGCCACCCTTGGGAAGGGCTGGAAATGCCTTCAAAACTGAATTCAGCGAAATACAATCTCTTTATGAGGTCACTCTTTTGCAAGTTGAGGGGTTTCGTCCTCAAACTAGCCCACTATTGAGAGGTTTCGTTCTTAACAGTTTCTCCACAAGGGTTTTCGTCCTCAAACTAGCCCACTATTGAGAGGTTTCGTTCTTAACAGGTTCTCCACAAGGGTTTTCGTCCTCAAAGGATGAGAGAGAAAGCAAAGCATGCTCCAACTCTAAGAGAATACATTCCAAAGTATGCATGAACTCTTCCAAGCCAATCGAGCCCTTTAAATAGATAGAGGTGGCGCCAAAAATAAAAAAGAATCCTCTAAAGAGGACCAACCTCCTTGGGAACATAATAGTTCTTTTTTCTTTTATTTTTCAATTGGATTTTCTCCTTTTCCCAGCCAACCTGACTATACTTAGAAAATTACTTAAAAAGAATGCAAAACTCATAAAAACAACTAAAAATCATGACATTAACTTCCCTTATCGATTCCCTTTTTTCCTCGGAAGTGGAATGGGCTCAAGGTCTTCAAAGAGGACTAGCATTAAAAAGGGGACATTACAGTCCTCCCCTCCCAAAATTGCTTGCCCTCAAGCAATTGCAAGCTTGGATGCTCCAATAATCTAGATCTTGTACTTGTCAAATGAAAGAGCTCTTGCCAAAACAAGCTCATATGCCCAAGTACCATCATATAATATAACCAAAACATCTAAATCCCATAGTTGTCAAGTGGAACAACCTCCGCCAACAATTATCATGGTGTCTACTCCATCCATCACCCACATCTATATGCTCCCTCAATGAAGCCTTCTACCCAAAGCATGAGAACATCTTTCATACACTCCCTTAAGGCCAAAGGCTGCCCCAAGTGCTCACTACTGTGTTCTCGAGGTACCCATTTGCTCTTCTCTTGTGATGAAGGATCCCATACACTTGCTTCATGACTATAGCCTTGAGCTCCAATGGGTCCCATAATGTTACTGTGGGCTGATCCCTCCAAAGCATGGCACAACACAACTTGCATGTAAGCTGAAAACAAGTCATAACAGCCACAAGTCACTTGGAATTCCATCCAAATCAGCACTAGGATGGTTGGGAGGATTGTCTTCAATAGTGGAGCCCCTCCACTAACATTACCATGCAAGGAAACCCTCTCAAATTGCACAAGTGTACAACTGTTCATGACTGAAAATATTATGACCAACAATATAGAAATGATATAAATATGACAAACCCATGCAAAATTCAGTAATGTGATCGATGTAGAAGTGGTAGGTAGCCATACAAGGACTGAAAACTCTCCATTAGTCATCACCAACTGGAAAATACTCTTTCCCATGACTGAAACCCCTGCAAAATCACTTGTGTGAGTGCCCATGAAGTGGTGCGATGGCTGATAATTATGATGACAACAACATTAGTACTGGAAATTAGGTCCATAGCTGTCTTGGGTATGCTTCCGCTGTCATATGATGATATCATCTCATCATTGTTTCCATATTTGTCACCATGTGCTTCTAATGCTTGGAGAAGCACCTCTTCCATCCCATCATCACCAGCTGCAACCTCATACTCTTCCTTATTTACTTGAGCTGATAACAAACTCAGCTGCTCTATCACATCCTTGTCTTCTTTCTCCTTCATACTCTCTACCTCCCTTCTAGGTTGTTTACACAATCTCTTTTTGTCCATTCTTGGACAGAAAACAAAAGCTCTCAACATTACTGCTTCATGCCTCATAGATATGTGGACTAGGTTTCTTCCTTTGCTGATGCACTCTTAGCTCAACACCTATTTGTGATAGAACAAATCATGCTATGTTTACTTATTCCAACCCACAAGTCCTTCTTGAGTGTCTTGAGCCTAATTACAATTATCCTATTTAAAACAATCATTTGCATGCATTATAGGATGTAATATCCCCTTTTGGGATATTATTCAAATCTGCAAATTAAACTTATCCAATCGATGCTAGAAGGACTAAACCCTCCTAGTTCGACCTCAAATAACCCAATGTTAGCTTCAATACAACCCAAATGGGGTTGGAGTGAGCCAAGGTGGTGGGTTAGATGGGAGAACCAGTTAGGAAATTAACCACTTCAAAATCTGAAATTAATTGCAGCAGTGAATTAAATAAAAATGCACCAGAACAGCTGAAACTTAGAAAATTCATAACTTGCTCAATATTCCATATTTTGCCCTCAAATAAATTGCAGAATTTTCTATAAATCAAGAGCTTTCCAAAGAGCTATCAATCTGAATTTTTGAACCACTGTAACCCCTCCAAAACAGCCCCCAAAATCATAAACCCAGTCGCTAGGGTTAGGATAAATTTATTAAATTATTTCCAGCACTTTGTAACCCTCCAATGCACCCCAAATAATTGCTCAAACTCAGAAAAACAAGCCAACACAGATCAGATTATGAATATAGATGATTCACCCTTGAAACATGTTAGAATAATGCCCAAATCAAGTTGCCATAGCTGGAATAAATATACCAAAATAAACTAGATTGATTAACCACTTCAAACATCACCAAAACATGCCAAATAATCACTTATGCAAGTCGCTAGGGCTGGAATTTATTGCAGCATTAACAACAAATCATTAACACTATAAAATCCTTCAAAAACACTTAAAATGGAACCCCAACATGCAGATTTAACTCAGCAAATTAATGCACCAACACATAAGCCAAGTCGCCAATGTTAGAATGGAGAAAACAATGCATCAAACACACTTCAACACAATAGAGCACAATAAGGAGAACAATAGAGTCTTCAATATCTTCAACAATGGCTCCAAGTGAAGCTTACAATGAGAGAGAGAGAGAGAGCTAGGGCATACATCCCATTACTCCAAGCATGGAGTGAAATCAAAAGATTCATCAACATAACCCTTCCCTCAATGGCAAAACATATATTTATAGTTTTCTCCCAAGGTGGAGCGACTCCCTTTTGGAGGGAAAACCATAATTTGAAATTATAAGGCATGCCTTATAATTTCCCCTTTTATTTTATTTTTCCCCCTATATGTGTTGTCCCCTTTTTGAGGGTCTATTTGACATTAAAAGCCACTCTAATATTATTTAATTAATCCCCTTTTAATTTTGTATTTTTGGGAATTAAATTAAATAATAAATTACACTAATTGCTCAATAAATATTCTTTTGTGAGCAATAATACAAAGTAGTGGAAAAACCACTTAGCATCCATGATTAAATGAGAACTAATAATTAAATGAATATTGCTTTATGATGACAAATGATTATAATCACTCTCCAAGCAATATCATTCAATTACTAGCATAGTTTTTCCTTGCAACATCCCAAAAGCCCACGGGAAAAATAGGCTAATGGTTTTCAAAAACGGGACATTACATAGGATTTGAGGAGTTTTCTTTGATCTAGATCTATGGTGTCCCCGATTTTATCCCAAATCTGTGACTTCCCTATTCCGAAAAAAATTTCGTACTTTTAAAATAATGGGTTGTTTTGTGTTTTTATTGCCAAAAAGTTCTTGATTTGTGTCAAGATATTCCCAAAGAGCCTTATTAGCCATTTTCGCCAACTACCTGATGCCCAAAATTGTTATATTCTCATCGTCGGGATTTGTCCATGGGAAATTTGTATTTAATTATTTTGAGATCCGTTTGAGGCAATTTCATACCCCGATTTAACTCTGTTGTGATCGTATATATTGTTATTCCCATATACCAAGAGGGTTTTAACCAGAATGCATTCTGACTTTATTTGTGACCTTTAGAAACATTGTGTTTGTGTTTTTCCCATTTCGCTTTTTGTGAAATTTCTCCGGATCAATTTCTTTGCCGGTTTGGCCTGATTCTTGGCCTGGAGTAATTGAGGATCATATATGCACGTTATGCCAGAAGGAAGTCGCCATCGGAGGTCTGGTTCACTGGGAAAAGATGAAGTCGTGCACCAAAAAGCCTCTTCGGGCTGGCCGCATTTTTGGAAAAAAAAAAAGAATCGAAGTGGATCATGGGAAAATTAGAAGCAACAGGCAGGTGGGAATTTTGTACCTACCTAAGCAGGTACCTTTTTCCATAAGCAATGCCACTTAAGTGACAACGGAAAATTAGAGGCAAGAGGCGGTGGGAATTTCTTACCTCCTTGCAGGGTAAAAATTCCCATCAGGAATAAAAGAAAATCACTTAAGTGAATCATGGGATTTTATTATGTCACTTTGCAGGTAAATAATGCCATTATGAAAGTCAAGTGACTTAAGTGAATTATGGGATTTTCAGGGCTGCCTTGCAGGTTAAAAAATCCCATTGTCATGTGTTTCTTAAAAATAGAATTCTTTATGCCAAAAAGTGCGCCCCCTTTGGAGAAGTAAAGGTAGCCTTTAAATTGATTAATTTAATTAATTATTCATCCAAAATTGGTGCCCAGGCTTGTGGAAAAGTCAACAAGTTAAAGGACAAAAGGTGGTTGAAAATAGACTGTTCTAAAATTAAATAAATAGTATTTATTTAATGCAACCCCTTTATGTCAAAAAGTGCGCCTTTTGGGAGAGAAATAATACTTTTAAAGTATTAAATGATTAAATTAATTCCTATTTTCAAAGTGGCTAAGGTCAAAGCATACTGTGAGGCTTGAGTTAACTGGAAGCAGAAGTCTAAAGTTAAATAAATTTAATTAATTTAATGGCAGCCATAAGCATGCACAAAATAGGTGCCCCATTTGAAGAGTGAAGTTTATTAATTAATTAATTAATTGCCGCAATATAGCAAAGACATTAATTAATTATAGAATCACAAGGATTATATAAGCAGGGGCTGCCATAAGGATGAATTAATTAATTCACAGTAAAGAAGTGCAGCCCGGAGGAAAAGTGCGCCCCATTTGAAGAGGATTTTTGCTCAAAAGAATGTGAAATTAATGCTTAAAACTTCCAATTTTGGGGCACAAGTTGAAGGAAGTTGATTTGTGTCTGGATAATTGTTTGCATAAGTGATACAGGTGCTCATGTGAAGTTGGTCAAATTCATGTTCGCTTTGCATGCAAATAAAACATCAATTTTGGGGGCAAGTAGGCTTGAATTATGCAGATTTTTATGATTAAAATCCACTTTGTTCATGTTCCGGTTGCCATCTTTGTCTGAATTAATTGCAGGAATTTGTTACAGGTGCTTTACAAAAGAAAAGGAGCTTTAATCAATGTCCAATACATTGAATATATCCTCCGAATCTGAAGAATTATCCAGATCTGCACCAGTTTTGAAGAATTCCGGCCGAATAAGAAGAAAAAGAATTATTCAGACAAAGATAGACAAAGCCATGGCAAAGAGGGATGAAAAAGAAAGCACAACGGAGTCATGCATCACTTCCAAATTTGCAGACATAGGAGACATAGATCTAGGTCCGGAACCTCTTTCCAAATTGATTGATAGATCCGAGCAAGAAAAAATTCATTCATGCGTGCAGTTAAAAGCAGTGGAATTATTCGAGCTGCAGTCTTTCCATACACAGCCCAGTCAGAGTTCATTATGGAGTGTGCTAGGTCTTACCATCCTTCATCCAGATCAGTGTGAGATGCTACGGGAAAACAATAATTCGGTTGGACGCAGAGTTCATCAATTATTGCTTGAAGGTTCCAAAAAAGTGGTGACTTCCATTAGCATTCAGATGCCGCAAGAAGCAGTGGGAGAAGCATAGAGTTGACTGCGTGAACATAATGAACAACAAATACATGAAGAAGCCCAGATCTCCTTCTAAGTTCCCAAGAACTCTTCCGCGGTCCAATTTGGTGCAGGAGGTAGATGATATTGCCAAATTGTTATGCAGGATAAATGGTGAGGCGAACGCTCACACTTTCCGTACATGGATGTATGCTTTCATCAGACCATTGAAGTCAACAAGGTTGATTCCATAATCAATTGGTCGGAAATCATTAGTGACAACATTGGTGAGCAACTCCGGAACGTGAAGCGTACTTTCAACTTCAAAATGACTTCTTATTTGGTATATGCAGCAGCTTCACAAGGCATCTTCTCCAAGTTGGATAGATGTGGCGTTCTTTTTAAGGACCCCATTTTCGAGTGCTACCCACAGCTTATCTGTACTGCGTGCAAGAAAGATTTCAAAGTGGTCAATGATGGATTCTTCTACGAATTCATTTGCAGGCTAGACAGGGACCTGAAGGCCAATAGGGTGAGCAAGGAAGCGTGGGAAGCTGTATCCAAAATTGGCAGTCTATTCATTCAGTTTGTAGATTTCACATACCTCAGGGTTATTGGTTTTTCTGGAGAACCGGTTAAGTCGCCCGATATCTCGAATGAATGGTTGATCACCATGGAGATGAGCAGACAACTTGTGGAGATACACGGCCTTCATCAAACGGCACAATTCTATGGGCTTCTTTCCAATCACTGTGGGACATTATAGCTGCCAGAGCATTCATAAGGCCCGAGGATTGGAAGCGAAAATGTTATCCGAGAATGAGCCGAGTTCTTTCCGGCATGACCGAACTTCGATCTATTTGGAGTAGCCAGAATATGATCTCTCAGAGTACGCACATGTGCCTTCATTAGAGGATTTTTGGATGAAGTGCAAAAGTGAGTACGAGGTTAAAAAGAAAGATTTCAGCAGGCTATCAACACGGCAAGTGTTCGACTTTGGACTAGCACGGATACATGCGGATCTTAAAGATGATGGGAATGTGTTACTTGATGCTTACCATCAAATGGGAGGAGATAGAGCCATACTTCAGGATAACGTAGGGGTTGCCATATGATTGAAAGGTCCGCAATCTGCTCGCGTGAATACTTCAAACCGTCTTGTGAAGGGATACTGCCTTGATGAAGCACTGATGAATCAAATCACGGCAACTTCGGCACAGGAGATTCCCTCAAGAGGAAGCACGGAGGAGAAAGCAGCAGAAGGTCCGAGAAGATGAAAGTGCACAGAAGATCTCAATCAAAGGAGAAGATCACTTCCACGGCCATGACTTTAGTTCCGGCTTCTCCAAAGATCCAAGATTTCACCGATCATTGCACCTCAAAGAGACACTTCCATGCCTCCACTGAATCCAGCAAATGACATTCATCTTCTCTCCTCAGCCACTCCGTTCAGCACCTGTTCCAAGAGACGTTGAAGTTGCAGATGGCAGAGTTCGAAAGAGCTTTGTCCTTGGATGATTCAGAAGATGGCAGCCATAACACTGTAGCAGTTTCTGATGGAGAGGAAACAGAGCGGGAGATAGTAGTACACTCAACAACTTCTCATTCTCCGAGAAGTAACTTCTCAGAATGGTTGGCTTCGCAGTTGGTTCCAGAAGCTAGAGTGGAAATGAACTTGGAGGAACATGACTTGCAGCTGCTCCAGAGTCTAGGCGGAAAAGACAGAAAGACCTAAAGTTGCTAAGGTAACTTCAAGGTTGATCATTGAGGAGTCGGGGCAGAAGTTCGCTGAGATGTCAGTTCCGGCGGAAGGAAAGAAGGAAGATGAGCTCACGGCAGAAGATGTAACAGTAACTAGAGTACCCATCGGTCAAGCCACCACAGAAGGATTGAAGCAGGATACACAGACATTGATAGATGCTCTATTCCTTAGGCTTGACAGAGAAAAGGTGGAGAAAGACGAGCTTCAGAAGCAGGTATCTCAGTTGTGCGAGATCATAGCCAAGGTTGCTAAACCTTCCACTCAACCCATTTCGAGAAGCGGTGAGTGATCATCTTATGCAGGAGATGGAGGATGCAAGCAATCAGGTGAAAGCTATTGACGAATGGAAGAATCTGATTATTCGTCAAGCTTCTATACAACTTGGAGAGGTGTCACCCGCCTTGAAGGTTATGAATGATGCAACAAATCAACTAAAGCAACTGGTGACGAGCATAGTAGATATGAACACAGTTGCTGAGAGTAACCTGAGTACTTTGGCCGAAATCAACAAGTCATCGGAGAAGTATTGGTCATGCGGAGCGGTTGTACTCTGGATGGAGTAGTTGAGAAGGGGAAGCAGCTGGAGTTTGCAGTATCTTTCAGTTTGGAGATCTGCAGAGTTTTGCTAAAGAGGATTCAGGCACTTTAGAGTAGGACATCGTCCTTACCAGACAGTATCATTTCTTTCAATGAGGAGGAAGTGGTCGGAAATGTTACTTCATACATGCGGATCATTCCTAGCAGAGTGCCTAATTCCTTGGAAGGGTCTCTTCTGATGGTACAAAAGAGATTGATGGAGCTACTTATACCTTTCACGATGAATTCCATTAACAGACTGGTGGCACTACAGGCAGATATTACGAGATTCGGGCCAAGCTTGGAGGATGTGGAAGAGTGTATCAAGGTGTTGAACGAAGGATTGCTGCAGTTTAGGACAAAAAAGGAAGCGGTGGCTAAAACAGATGGGAAGATGTTGAATTACATGTTCGACAAGTATATCCAGTATCAGAACAAAAAGAAGACATAAATGTTACAATTGGCTTGACTTCTTCTTCTATTCTTTCTTCTTCTATTTTCCACGTTCCCGGATGAAATTGTAAAACTTTGAAGTTATTGGTTTTGAAACCATTACTTAAAGTTATGTGGAACAATTCTATTAGTTAAGTGATACATGTGTCACTTAAGGAGAAGTTAGTGGAGGATGATTGCCAAATGTCATCTTTACTTGTTTATGTTTCAGTTCAGTTGAGTTTCCCATTTGTACTTTCCCTTCTACATTCTATAAGTAGAAGAACCTCCGGGTTAATGATCAAAATTTGTAAGCAGCATTCTTGTGTTCCAGACTTTGTGTTGAAACCCTTGAGAGCCACTTGAAGCAAAGGAATATACAGGAGCAGATTTCTGGAGAACTTTGTGTCACGGTGTATTGTGTTTCTAGCTTTTATATCTTAGATCTTTGAATAAACTTTGTGTTATTTTAGATCTAGATCTAGAGCTGCCTTTGCTTATAATTCTGTGTTTATATCTATTGGTTTCTTCTATGTGCATGCAATCAACTCTGTTATCTATTGATTAGGATGCACATCTTCCCCATTTCTTGTCTGTGTTTATATAATTCCTTTCTTCTATAAATTTTTCATTTCTTAAAAGTTGTCTTACTTGCTGCAGAAGCGTATCTGACTATAGTTCATGCATTTGAGCAGCTTAAAGTAAAAGCCCATATAGATAATAGCATATTTTAATTGATAAATCTGACACGGGAGCCTCACCGGTAAATGAGGGAGATTTATCTCATGATTGCCTAGGTTTTATGCTATGTAGAAAATCTAGCCAACAATCTACATGACTCAACTTACCATATGACAATATGCTATTGTATTCTAATTTGATAGTGCGCTAGGACATATATCTCTTCTCATTCTTAGATCCACAACCCTATCACTTAATACGATCGTATGTGCATATAAGAGACCAATATATACCTCTCGTTACTCTTTCTTTTCCTTGGTACAACTTACTTAGTTTCATGCTTTCATTCTTCTTTGTTTCTTTCTTTAGACTACTAGTGGGCATTCACCCTTCATGTTGTCTAGGACTATATTGTCTAGGATAAGGAGTAGGTTTGGCTTAGTTTCTTCATGGTTGGCATATTCTAAAACACTGAACCATCTATAAAAGTCTTTCTTCTCTGACCCAAGCTCACACTCAGTTCCAAAGACTCATTTTTGCATTCAAGACTGGTTTCTTCTTATGCTTTGACAAATTTATGCAAGTGATCTAGTCAATGCTTTGGGTATCTTGTGCAGAGGTATTAGGACAGGCTTCATGCTAGGACTATCATGGCCTGATTCCTTTTCCATTGCACATCATCAACCTTACTTACGGGTTTGGTCTCCTAAAGTGCCTTATACTCATAGCATGTATAGTTTAACATGAAGACGTAGAATGTTGTCTTAGCTTTGTTTTAGGCATTTAACTAGAAGTATGGAAGAATGGTCATGGATCATACTTGAGAAGAAGTTGGATCCATCATGTTATAGGCACCATCCTTTTACCTCCCCTCACAAAATTCAAATAAAACTAAATTTGGAAGATCACAAGTCAGACACAAAATCCTTCATAACTCAAAAGTACTCATTTCCAACACAAACCGTTAAAAACCCACCTCAAGAAAATGCCTCACGACCTTGCATACCAAATTTCAAATCATTTGGATTTTTCCTCAAGTGTAGGACTCGGTTCCAAGGAATGGTCTATGGATAGTGAGCATTGATTCTCCACATCTTCGTTAGAATACATGACATACTTTATAGGGCTCCTTGGAAACCTCTTTTCTAGCCACATGCATGAGATAAAGAATTCCTCAAAAATAGTGACATTGAACTCCTCAAAGACCTTACCCTTCTTGTAACTCAAAAGATCACCCGGATCCCAAACTCTCATGTTCACACAATTTGGAACTTGTATGAACGGATCTATGTGCCACTTGAAGTGTTCTTCACTCTATCACCATTTCCACTATGTTGTGCATGATGACCACACATCTGAAATGACTTAGTAGGAAGCAACAAATCCACAACACTTTCATACCTTTGGTTGTCCACAACTTGCTCACCTTCCTTTTCTGACGGAGAATGATTGAGATATTTTTCATATCCTCCTTGTGACTTAGAATTTTGAGTTAGGATCAACATTCTCCTTCCTCTTAGACTCTTCACATTCAACAAGTGAAGCCCTTTCCACCTTGACTTCATCCATACTTTGTTGACACATGTATGGAGCATCTTCATAGTTCTTGCTAGAGTCATGAACACCATTAACTTGCTCCTTATAGGTTGTTGTTCTAAAAATTCCAGCCAGCAACTGATAAAGCTCTTTTCTCATGTGCATGCCCCTCAACATGGTCTTCTTGGGACTCCACCTCAAAACCCTCTTGCAGATCTGATTTTTCTTTTTCCGGTTCATGCCCCATGATTTCTTCCTTGACCTCTTGAGGTGTTGATGTAACCACTACCTTGGCTGGTTCTTTTTCTTCTTCTAAGAGAATCTCTTTTGGGTTTGGATCCTTGGCATATTCTTGTGGTCTATGGTTTAACCCTAACATATTCATCCATCCACCGGCTACCCCATTGTTAGAACCATCAAAAGTGGAGGGTGTCACCTTCCCCAAAGCATGTTGAATATCCTTCTATGGCGCTTGAGATCTAGGCTTGGGCCTTGACCTACCCTTGTTTATTCCCATGAATTCGGCAAGTGAAATGGCATCACGAATCTTAAAAACAGTCTGAAAAGATGTGTAAACACAGCCCAAGAAGACAAGAAAATGCAAAATCAACAAGAAAGCAAGCATGAAATGAAAATGGTGGACAACAAGGTGAACGAAGATCAATATTTTCAAACTAATCTTTCCTTGAATGAGAAGTATACAGGTTTAGCAGCTAATATGGAGGTAGAAAAATCAAGAGGAAGTGATTTTTGCAAGCAAAAGCTAATGTTTTGCAATCTTGAGGATGAGATGAACCAAGAAAAACTAAAGGAAGGTGAGAAGGACAGTTTAACAGTCTGGAATGATGAAGATTCACCTCATGTGAACATGGAGCAGGTGTACATTCTTAAGTACAAGATGGAAAAGGTAACACACAGTCTGAGAAGCATCATCTTACTCAAGAACATGACTATTTTAGAGACAAAGAAGCTTGTGAGCAGCATGAAGGAGCTGATGAAGATATGGAAGGCATGGTATGCAGTCAAGGAACACTTCAAGAAGGTCATCTTCAATTGGAAACAAACAAAGCAGAAGAAAACAAGCTTGTCATCAGAAGTTATAGGAAACTTTCTCTTTCCCTTGGGAGTATGATCCAAGAGCATCTAGTCTCAACTTGTAAATATAGTTTGTAATCATCAAATTTTTGGTTTGTCACTGTGTTTGTAGGTCTAGGGAGTCATTAGGTGTTGTTAGTTTGTATCTAGCCTTTTCAAAATTTGAATTATGCACTTACCCTCCAAAGTGCAAATTTGAAATTTAAGGGCATTTTGGCTTGTATTTGGTGTTTGAATGTTATCTTGGAGAAACCAACTATGTGTTAAGGTTGTAATAGTTCCTATAGGAGTCTAGGAGTCATAATTTGTGTTTAGTTGTTAGGATCGGGAGTTTTAGCCTAAGTCTTAATGTTGCCTTAAGAGCTAAACATGTGACCAAGAGGCCTTAATGGCTTGTATTTGGTTGACAATTGAGTGGAAGGATATAGAATGCAAAAATGTAACTAACTAATTCATTCCATTCGAATGAAAATAATAGGTGAAGCTTCAAGGAGATTTGAAAAAGTTTTTGTTTGCAAACAACTGATTGACAATTTTAAAATTCTGGGTTTGAAGGTTTCAAGGGTAAGCAACTAATATCACAGTCTAGTTAATGACTTCAGGAAGGTAAGAAGGATATTTATTTGTTTCAAGGATTATCGGTGTGTTTTTGTATCAATGCATTGGTTCTTATGACTGGGAATACTCTGTTTCTAAAAGGTTATGAGCACAGTCCACTAGCAAAACTGTGAGTTTTGACTTGTAAGTTTTTGTTTATGAAATATCTTGATATTGTGTGCATGGTGCATGAACAATCAAGGAGTAATTGTAAGTAGGGAGAAGGTTAGTGTCTTGTTGATCAAGGGTTTGCATTGTAGGTTAAATATTTTTGGAGAATACAAGTTATTGACTTGAAGGTACCCTGCTATATTCCTGTAACGTGAGAATAAAAGTATGTTTTTGGAGTTTAAGATCATATAGATTCGAGGAGGGAGGTATTTAATGATTTGAGAATCTATGATAAGTTGTGTGGGAGCTATTTAAGGAGTTTAAGGTCAAACTCATCAAAATACCCTGTTCTGGGTTTTATGAAACCCTTGAGTCTCTGTTTTCTCAGTCAGAAAGGGAGAAATCAGGGTAGGTTGAGGCTTGAAAAAGTGTTTTAGGGAATTGCTGTCAAAACTAGGCCTGTTAGGTCAAAACAGACCTGTAGATGTTTATCTTAGGTCTTGGAAACGAGTTTGAAGGATTTTATAATCAGTTCTCTCTCCTCAGGCTTAGAGAAACCCTACCTAGGGTTTAGTTGGAGGATGAGGGTTAAACGGTGTACATAGTGATTCAAAGTCTCAAATTGGCAAGACATCATCGTGAGAGGATTTTAAAAGAGATTCATAAATTTTTAAACCCTAGAAAATTTTCAAACTCCTGCATTTTGTGACAGTTGACCTACCAAACTGTAGATGGCTATGTAAGACCTAATTTGCAACTAAAACAGAGGATTTGAGTGAAGTTTTGTGAAGAAAGTCATAATGAAACTTTGCACAGAGATGAGTGCCTCAAATGGGTATCCCAAATGGGTTTTAGTTTGTCAAATGAACCATTGAGTCAAAAGTTAGGACTGAAAAACCACATTGACAGGGCTAGAAGGAGGCAAAACAACTAAAGAAGAAGAGGAGGTGAAAAGGAGATCTAGCAAAGGAGTGTAGAGATAAAGTTTAACACACACCTAGGAGGCCCAAAAGGGTATCTGAAATAACTTATACTTTGATATGAAAGTTTGTAGTTTCTTCCAACCACCAACCTACAAGTGGCATTTGACTTGAGAAGCCTAGAAGGGTAGTTTTGCTAGAAGGTAAGAAAATTGAGACTTTTGATTGATTTGATCCAGTTTGATGGTTGAGTTGACTTGGTATAAGACCTAATAACATGGTGTAATGGTTGGTTAAGTATAACAAGGTTGAAAATCAAGAAATTTGCATGATTTAGAGGTTCTTGCATTGGAAGAGATAGGTAGTTTGAAGGTCTAGGAATCAGTTTTGAGTTTTTGTGGTCAAACTAACATTGTACATTGATTAGAAGTGAATGTAGCTCTACATCGGGAATGGACTTGTGCACTCCACAAAATGTGACATTGTACTCCATGACTCACCATCATTACATGCTTCATGCATGACCCACAAAATGCTCCACAAAATGCAAACACACCCGACTCAAAATTGTTTAACTACTTTTGGTTGAGACAAGATTTCTGTGAAGCCAAATGCTCCTGCATCATGATACCAAATGACACGAGATGGGGTTAGGGTGCACTGATGAAGAGCCACCATGCACCTCGCATGACCCTCATAATACATGTGGAATATCGCATCAATAGAAAGAAAACATGCATCGACCAAAAGATCGATGAACACATAATTGAACAAAGCAAAGCTTTGTGATATTTTATTTAGAGAAATAACAAAATAAACCTAATCGCCAACGATATAATATCATATAACATAAGTGATATAATTATCTCCTCATATGGAAAATTCTCCATGTACTATATTTCCTACTCGTGTTACATATCACTTCATTGCGACACTCTCTACTTACCAACCTCCTATTCATAGTGAGCCTTAGGCTTGCATTTATGCTCTGCCCTTAAGCAAGCCCCGATGGAGTTCCCAAAACTTAAACTGCCGCTTTCTTGAGGCAATTTGGCTCGCTTATATACCTGTTCATGCCACCTCCTAAGACTCGTAATGTCCCCTTTTTGGGGAATTAATTAAATAAAGTATTGGAGACTTTTAATCCACCATTCCCATGGATTGAAGGATTAAAATTGGGAAAATGTCATAACTCCTTTATTTTTAAATTAAATATTAATTCTCTTCTTATGTTTTTTTTTTTTAAATAATAAAAAGAGGAATTTAATGTTCTATTTGGAGTTTGAATTTTCAGAAAGGAGACTATCATTAAAAGTGACCCTTTTACATACAAGAAATGCGCCAAAAGAAATTGGAGATTTGAAATGCAAAATCTATAAAGAGATGGGCGACTTGGAGATGTTGACATTTTTATTAAAATATCTTCATGCTTGAAGAGGGATGTATGCCTATGAAATCTATATTGTTGAAGGAGATGTGGCTCATAACAAAGATTTGTCAATAAAATATGCTGAGTGAATCTATTTCTATTCTAAGGGGTGTTTTACTTTTTGAACCAATACAAAATCGCATCATCATGCGAAGCGTTGCTAATTTTCTACATAGTCAGATAGATAAATTCCCTCATTTACCGGTGAGGCCCCATGTATGATTTGTCAATAAAATATGCTAAATTTTGGAAATATCTAAACCATAGTAAGTTTTGAAGGAAAAATAATAAAAAAAGGAAATATCTAATGAAGAAAAAAATAATAAAAACACAGAAAGAAAGAGGGAAGATGTGCAACCCAATCAATAGATTACAGAGTTGATTGCATGCACATAGACAAAACCAATAGATATTAACACACAAAATTATAAGCAAAGGCAACTTTCGATCTAGATCTAAAATAACACAAAGTTTATAAGTAGATCTAAGACAAAAGCTAGAAACAAAATGCACCGTGACACAAAGTTCTCCGGAAATCTGCTCCTTTCTATTCCTTTGCTTCAAATAGCTATCAGGGGTTTCAACACAAAGTCTGGAACACAAGAATGTTGCTTACAAATTCCGATCCTTAACCCGAAGGTTCTTCCTCTACTTATAGAATGTAGAAGGGAAATTACAAATGGGAAACTCAACTGAACTAGAACATAAACAAGAAGTAAAGATAACATCTGACAATCATCTTCCTCTAATTCCTCTCCAAGTGACATGCATCCGGATCCATAGTCAAACTTATACACATCTTGTCACTTAACTTATAGAATCGCTCCACATAACTTAAAAGTAATGGTTTTAAAACCAACAACTTTAAAGTTTTACAATTATATCCGGGAACGTGGAAAATAGAAGAAAAGAGTAAGAAGAAAGATTCGCCAGCTGTAACATCTACATCTTTTTTTGTTTTGATACTGAATATACTTGTCGAACATGTAATTCAACAACTTCCCATCTGTTTTAGCTACAACTTTTTTTTCCGTCCTGAATTGCAGCAAGCCCTCATTCAAAACCCCGATGCATGCTTCCACATCCTTCAAGCTAGGCCCGAACTTCTCAATATCTGACTGCAGCGTTACCAGCTTACTGATGGAATCCATCGTGAAAGGCCTAACAGCTCCATCAATTCTCCCTTGCACCATCAGAAGAGATCCCTCCAAGGAATCAAGCACTTTACTAGGAATGGTCCTTGTGTATGAAGAAACGTTCCCGACCACTTCCTCGTTAGTGAAAGCAATGACATTGTCTGGTAAAGATGATGCCATACTCTCAAGTGCCTGCATTCTTTTCAGCATGATTCTGAAGATCTCCAAGCGGAAAGATACTGCAAACTCAAGTTGCTTCCCCTTCTCAACTGATCCATCGGCACAATCCGTTCCGCAATCAACACCTCCCTCGGCAACTTATTAATTTCGACCAAAGTACTTAGGTTACTTTCAAAGAATCGTGCTCATGTCTATCGTGCTCGTCACCAGTTGCTTCAACTGAACCGATGCATCCTTCATAACCTTTAGACGGGCTGGTACCTCTCCGAGTCAGATAAAAGCTTGGCGAATGATTAGACTTTTCCATTCATTGATAGCTTTAACCTGGTTACTTGCATCTTCCACTTCCTGCATCAGATGATCACTCACCTGCTTATGTGCTGAAATGGGTTGAGCGGAAGATTTGACAACTTTGGCAATAATCTCGCACAACTGAGACACCTGCTTCTGAAGTTCAACTTTCTCCGCCTTTTCTTTGTCAAGCCTAAGGAATAAAGCATCTATCAATGTTTGCGTGTCTTGCTTCAATCCTTCTGTGGTGGCTTGACCTATGGGTACTCTAGTCACTATTATATCTTCTGCCATGAGCTCATCCTTCTTCTTCCCTTCTGTTGGAACTGACATCTCAACGGCAAACTTCTACCCGACTCCTCAATAATCAACCTTGAAGTCACCTTAGCAACTTTAGGTTTTCTGTCTTTTCCGCCTAAACTCAGGAGCAGCTGCAAGTCATGTTCTTCCAAGTTGATCTCCTCTCTAGCCTCTGGAACCAACTGTGAAGCCAACCACTCTGAGAAATTACTTCTGAGAATGAGAAGTTGCCGAATGTACCACTATCTCCTGCTCTGGCTCCTCTCCATCCGAAATCACTACAAGGTGGTGTGGCTTGCTGTCCTCTCGAATTGTCCAAAGACAAAGTTCTTTCAAATTCTGCCATCTGCAACTTCAACTTTTTCTTCAGAAGAGGTGCTTTGAACGGAGTGGCTGAGGAGAAAAGACGAATGTTGCTGGATTCAACGGAGGAATGACAGTATCTTGCTGAGGTGCAATAGTCGGTGAAGTACTTGATGCTGGAGAAGCCGAACTAACACCATAGCCGTGGAAGTGATCCTTTCCTTTGAATGAGACCTTCTGTGCACTTTAATCTTTTCAGCCTTCTTGCTGCTTTCTCCTTCGTGCTTCCTTTTGAGGGAATCTCCTGTGCCAAAGTTGCCTGTGATCTGATTCATCAATGCTTCATCAAGGCAATATCCCTTCATCAGCAACCAGTTTGAAGTATTGACTAGAACAACGGCAGACCTTTCCTCGATCGTATGGCAGCCACCTATGCTCTCCTGAAGTACAACTCTATCTCCTCCCATCCGATGGTATGCGTCAAGTAACACAGGCCCATCATCTTTAAGATCCGCAGGTATCCGTGCTAATCCAAAGTCAAACACTTGCACGCTGATAACCTGCTGAAATATTTCTTTCTAACTTCGTACTCGCTTCTGCACTTCATCCAGAAATCTTCCAATGAAGGCACATGCGCGTACTCCTGGGAGATTGTCTTCCTTGCCACTCCAAATGGATCGAAGTTCAGCCGTGCTGGGAAGAACTCTTGCTCGTACTCAGAGAACATCTCCGCTTCAATTCCTCGGGCTTTATGAATGCTCTGGCAGCTATAATAGCCCACTGTGATCGGGAAGAAGCCTGTAGACTTGTGCCGTTTCGACTGTAGGTCATGCATCTCCACGAGTTGTCTGCTCAACTCCATGATGACCAATCATCACTCGGATATCTGGGCAACTTAACTGGTTCTCCCGAAAAGCCGGTGACCCTGAGGTATGTAAAGTCCGCAAACTGGATGAAGATACTGCCAATCTTGGACACAACTTCCCAAGCTTCATTGCTTACCCTGTTGGCCTTTAGATCGTCGTTTAGCCTGCAAATGAATCCGTAGAAGAATCCATCATTGACCACCTTGTAATTTTATTGCATGCGAGCACAAGTAAGTTATGCGATAGCACTCAAAAATAGGATCCTTGGAAAGCACACCACGTCTATCCAACTTGGAGAAGACACCCTGTGAAGTCTGCTTGCATATACCAAATACGAAGTCATTTTGAAGCTGTAAGTACGCCTCACATTCCGAGTTGCTCACCGATGTTGTCACTAATGATTTCCGACCAATTGATTATTGAATCTGCTTTGTTGATTTCAATGGTCCTGATGAAGGCATACATCCATGAGCGGAAGTTGTGAGCGTTAGCTTCACCATTTATCCTGCATAACAATTTGGTAATGTCATCCACCTCCTGTACCAGATTGGATCGTGGAAGAGTTCTCGGAACTTGGATGGAGATCTGGGCTTCTTCATGTATCTGTTGTTCATTATGCCCACACAGTCAACTTTATGCTTTTCCCATCTATTGCAACATCCAAAGATGCTAATAGTAGTCACCACCTGTCGTGCTGGAATCTTCAGACAATAATTGATGAACTGTGTGTCCAGCCAGATTATTGTCTTCCCGCATAGCATCTCAGACTGATCTAGATAGTGGGTGGTAAGACCTAGCACACTCCATGACGAATTTTGACAACTGAGCATTGATGGGAATGTGAAGCTCGAATTATTCCACTGCTTTTGACTGCACGCATGAGAGAAGTCTTTCCAGCTCTGGATTTGTCAATCAATTCGGAAAGAGGTTTTGGACCTAGATTCAGTATCTCCAATGTCAACAAACCTGGAAGTAATGCATGACTCTGCTGAGCTTTCTCTTTCATCCCGCTTTGCCATGGCCGAATCTGTTTTTGTCTGTGAGCAACTCTTTTTCTCTTTATTCGGCCGGGATTCTTTACAACCGGTGCAGATCTAGAGATTTCTTCAGATTCGAGATATATTCAATGTATTGGACATTGATTTAAGCTCCCTTTCTCTTATATAAGCACCTGTAATGAATACCTGCAATTAATTCAGACAAAGACAACAACCAGAACATGAACACTTGATTTTAATCATAAAAATCTGCATATATAAGCCAAAATTTGAGGTTTTGTTTGCATGCAAAGCAAGCATGAATTTTGTCAACTTCACCTGAGCACTTGTACCACTATGCAGACAATTAATCAGACTTAAATCAAGCTCCTTCAAACCTAGGCGCCAAACTTTGAAGCTTTCCGGTAGTGAAAACACCTTCCTCTGAGCAAAATTCCTCCTTAATTGGGCGCCAAAATTGCCTGGGCTGCACTTCTTTGCTAAAGAATTAATTAATTCATCATTATGGCAGCCCATTCTTATATAACCTTCACCATTCTATAATTAATAATTGCATCTCTTATTCCTGGCAATTAATTAATTAATTAACATGCTTTTCTCTTCAATTTGGGCGCCTATTTTGTGCATGCTCATGGCTGCCATTAAATAAATTAAATTTATTTAATTTTAGCTTTCTACTTCCAGTCCACTTTGACTTCACAGTGTGCTTTGACCTCATGCACCAAAAATAGGAATTAATTCCATCAATAAATACTTTAAAAAGTATTAATTCTCCTCTAGATGGGTCGCACTTTTTTGCATGAGAGGGGGCTGCATTAAATAAATTAAATTTATTTAATTTTAGAATTCTATTTCCAATTTCTTTTATCCTCTTCTCCTTGTTGACTTTTCCTCATGCTTGGGCGCCAAATTTGGAAATAGAATTAATTAATAAATGCAATTAAAGTTGTCCTATTCCAAAAGGGGTCGCACTTTTTGACATAGCCAATTTCTATTTTTAAAAGTCAATTTCCAATGGGATTATTCACCCTGCACCGCAGCTCCAAAAATCCCATGATCCACTTAAGCTGTTTGACTTTCATAATGGGATTTTTAACCTTGCAAGGCAGGTAAGAAATTCCCATCAATGCCTTAAGTGATTTTCTTTTATTTCACAATGGGAATTTTCACCCTGCAAGGCAAGTAAGAAATTCTCGCTTTCTGCTTACCTCTAATTTTCCCATTATGACTTAAGTGGCTTTGCTTCCATGGGAAAAAGTACCCTGCCAAGCAGTACAAAAATTCCCACTTGCCTGCTGCTACCAAAAATCCCATTGTAGCTTAAAACCTTCCTTTCCCAAAAATGTGACCTGCCTAGAAGAGGCCTTTTTGTGCACGACTTCGTCTTTTTAGAGAGAACCAGACCTCCTGTGGCAAATTCCTTCTGGCATAACGTCCATAGATGATCTCCAGATACTCCAGCAAGAAAACAAACTGAACCGACAAAGGAATTGACCTAGAGAAATTTCACAAAAAACAAAACAAGAAAACACCAAAAACGCAAAACGTTGCCAAAAGTCATAGATAAAGTCCAGATTCATTCTTGGTGGAAACCCTACTGGTATATGGGAATATTGACATGTAAGACCACAACAGGGTTAAACCGGAGCACAATTTGCCTCAAATGGGGCTCAGAATAATTAAATAAAAATTTCCCGCAGGCAAACCCCAGCAATGACAGAATATAACGATTTTGGGCATCTGGGTATTTGGCGAAATTGGCTAATATGACTCTCTGGGAATATCTTGACACAATACAGACACTTTCTGGCAATTAACACACAAAACAACCCATTATTTTAAAAGTACAATTATTTTTTTACATGGGGTAGTCTCAGATTTTAGGGTGAAATCTAGGGACACCAACACATGTGGTTGATAAGTAATATGAATTTATGATGATTGACATTGAAAAATATCATCATAAATTTCATATCTATCTTAAGCTTCAATATACAATAAGTTCCAATTTACATTTTCCTCTTCCCCGTTCTAGAGAAATATTGGGGAGAGGGTCTAGTGCCTCTACTAGGCCCCACACTCGGCTGCGTCTCCTCACTCCTAGAAGGCTGCGACTCCTGCTCCAACACAAGTAGATGGTGGTGACTCATTGTTGCGTATTGAAGATCACCTCCAAAGATGTGTCATCCAATCCAATATCTCCTCCAGCTGCTAGTGCTTCTCCCTCCATAGCTTCCCTCTCAAAAGAAGCAATCTCGTCCTCTGTGAACGTAGGGATTTCCTTTTCTCGTCTAGTCCACTCACTGTATGGATCTATCTCATCCAAATCAATAAGATCGTCTGATGTGGACTCCACTTTTTTTGTGCGAGCTGAAGATTGTATTGCACAAAAACCAAGTCGTTGAGCTATTTTTGACTCAACGTGTTGCGCTTCTTAGTGTGAATGGCGTCAAACAAACTCCAGTTGCGTTCACATCCAAAAGCGCTACAAGGTTGAGATAGAATTCTAAGGGTTAGCTTTTGAAGATGAGGGATATTCCCTCCCCAATCCTCCCACCAAGAACCTACAAACAAGATAATTAAAAGTTTATAAGTATTTAATAAGATCAAATCTGTAATTAATAAGTAACTTGATAAACATTCTAATTTTTATTACCTAGTGTCTCTGTGGTTCTCCCTCGAATAGCTAACAACTTGAATAAAATAAATCCCACAACATGTTTGTAATTTTGCAGCTCTAAAATGACGAGGTCCCTCGTCTCAACATCTGGTATCATCCTCTCAATACATGTTGAAAGGCCCTCCATAACCTCTCTGTTCACATTTGTGAAGCCATCGAGAAGAAATACTTGGGGTTGAGGTAGTACCCCATTGCGCATGAAAAGGTTGGTGGAGTTGATTGTTCCACCTCGACCAATAATCTCCCAAAAGGGACCATATTTGATGATATCCCCCCTGTAATAGTTTTGAATAGACTCTTTGGCCCTATCCATGGCCTCATAAATATATCCCATGGGGGCGTGCTCCCCATCAATCAAACATAAAACCCTCACCAACGGCTCGGACACCTACACACAAATTAAAATGTAAGGTTACAAACTTACAAATAAAATAAAAAAGTAAAAAAATAATTTATAATTTAACAAATTAAAATAAATGAATAAAATATAAATTGAAGTTTGAAATTACCTTGATGATCTCTATAGTTTTCTTTGCAAAGATATCATCAACAACTATCTGCAACCCTCTTTTCGTCAACTTTCTTTGAATATTGTGAGTCTAGCCATGTTTGACTCACAAACATTTGTTTCAAAGATGTCAACAAACTAGAAATACTTTGCAACGTCAAAAAGTTAGTTGCAAACCTTGTGACACCGGATCGAACAAGCTCTTTCCCCTTTGTGTGTTCTCTCATCAAGCTCAGAACCCAAGGGTGATTGTATATGTACTTCGTTATGGATCTTGCATCTTCTACAACCGGCCTCACCCAATCAATTTTGCCTATGTCCTCCAAAAGAAGGTCAAGGCAATGAGCTGCACAAGGAGTCCAAAAGAGTGATGGATGTCTCTCCTGTAGTAGTCTCCCAGCCACAACATATGTTGCTGCATTATCTGTGACAACTTGCACAACATTCTGTACACCAACCTATAATCCAACTGTCTCTAACATAACACTCAAATTCTCTACATTTTTTATTAGGTTAGAGGCATCAATAGACTTTAAAAACACCATCTCACCGTTTGAAGTTGCTAAAAAATTAACAAGGGTGCAGTTCCTTCCATCCGTCCACCCATCTGAAAGAATGGTGCATCCGAATTTTTTCCATTGTTTCTTGTGCTCTTCTAGCATGGTAGTGGCATCTGCAACTGCACCCTCAAGTAATTTCCCACTCAAATCTTTTGGAGAGGGTGCCTTGTACCCTTTCCTTACCACTATCAACGTTATCACCAAGTACTTCCAATATGGGCTCTTTGCCACATTGAATGATAGGTTGTTGTAGTAGCAGAAATTTCCACATGCTTTATCCGCTTCCTCGTGCATATCCTTGTTCCAGCCTGTACCTTGCAATGAAGGTTGTTCTCCAGGTGTGTTCCTTGGCACAAAAAAGCTCTGTATGCCTTTGTTCAAACTCTATGAAGATGTGCCTCTTTTCGATCTTCCTGTTCGTATGCGCGACCATGAATAGAGCCCACAATTGTTGCCACATAATCCTCTCAATCCTCTGCATGCATGTGCAGCCCCAGTGTCTAATACTTTCTGCTATGGCTGCTTTGACACCCTTTCCCTCTCTAGTTTCTTCTCCTCTAACTCTACCAAATCTACTCTCATCTCTCACTTTGCTTCTTTTTGTAACATTGGGGCAAACCACAACAACTTTGGCAAAAATAGATGCAAGGTGATACTTGAACGATTGATGCCTCCGGACATTGTTCTCGCCATTGAAATTGCGAACAACCAAACTTTATGCTCGCTCCACATACACCATACTTCCAAGCTTTGGTATGGGCATTCACGAAGCGGTTCCTACTAGTGATGCTTGACCCGGATGCCAAACCCGATGCCGAGCTCGATGCCATTGTTAAGCTCTAATCTGCAATCTGATGCACATTTAAAAAATTAAAAAAATGTAACCTTAATTAAATTTAAAAAAATGTGCTCCGAATAACCATATTTCACCGTAGTTTAATAAAAATGATATACCTACGGTTGCAAATGAGCATTAAAAATTTAAAATGATTCACAATCACATTGAATGCATTTAAAATTACAAAACATATTCAATGAATCGATTACAATACACATACATAAAATTAAAATAGTTTAGAACGAATACGCGTAAAAAAATACATACCTCTGGTTGCAAATGACTATAAAAAAATTACAAGCATTCGATTTTACATTACATGTATTTAGAATTACAATATGAATCGATTACAATACGCATACATAAAATTAAAATAGTTTAGAATGAATATGTATAAAAAAATACAAACCTCTCGGCGCAAATGACTAAAACAAATTACGAGCATTCGATTTTACACTACATGTATTTAGAATTACAATATGAATCTATAAAACATAAATAATATACCCAAAATTGAAAATACTTGAAAGAATTAAAAAAACTTACCTCCAAATGCAATTCTCCAAATTCTCTCTTTGAATTCGCTCCAAAATCCGTTAAACACAAGCAATGCAAGCTCAAATGGTTGTGTGAATGAAATGATGTAGTGTAGGGCCTTAAAAGAGAAAAAACATGTATTTTCAACGTTTTTTGAGTGTCAAAACCGTGCATACGGGTATAGGCAACGTGGATGAGTTTTTGCACGGACTCGCTGAGTTTTGGCGAGTACTCGCCAAAACTCGACGAGTTAAAAATGACAAATATTTTCGGCGATTACTCATTTGTTAACTCGGCGAATCAAAATGGCGAGTATTTTCGCGATTACTCATTTGTTAACTCGATTTAATAAAAAATGGCGAGTATTTTCGCGATTACTCATTTAGGCGGAATTTTCGGCGAGTACTACTTGAGTATGTTAACTATGATTGGCGCATTTATTTGGGGTTTAAATCTGCATGTTATTGAAGAGTTTGTGGTGTTTTTGTTATTGTTGTTACTGCTGCAATTATTTTTGCCATAGCGACTTGGATTGGAGCTTGTTTTATCATATTTTGATGCCATAAGAGCTAGATCTAAAATCTGTTTGTGTTAGTGATTATTTCTGAGCAAGGGCAGTTATTTTGGAGTGTTTGGTGGCTAGAGAAGTGCTGGAAATTATTTATTTAATTTTCTCTAACCCTAGCGACTTGGATTGAGATTTCGGGTTTGTTTTGGTGAAGTTTTAATGCTCAAAAAAATCTGTTTAATAGTGCATTGGAAAGCCCTAAATTTCTAGTTTATTATGCACTTGATTTCATACAAAAACATTGAGTATTGAAGAAGATATTAATTTTGAAGTTTCAAATTTGTCTGGTGCCATTTGTTTTTGATTAATGGTGAAAAAGGGTTATGGGGACCGTACCCCAATACATATGGAGATAAAGATATTACACTAAAGAAACAAGTAGATCCAGCCTCTTCCAACGGCACTATAAGAAACAAATAACAACAAAACAGAAAAAACTTAACCAAGAGATCCCTTCCCATGGGATCTTAACTTCCTTTTAAAGGCGTCGTTTACAATTTTCCCTTTCTTCTTTTGACTCACTTTGTAGTCCATCCCTTTTTGATATTTAGATCTTCATTTTCATTTCTATGAACCGGTATTTCAAAGTCCTCTTTCTCCACAGGAACTTGGAGATCTGTTGAAACTAAAGTTGGAGAGTTTCCATCAAGTGAAGTAGAAGAAATATGAGGAGCAGGCTCCTCGTTCTTAGAGACTGAATCATCCTCGCTCTCTGAATCCACCTCTGAATCACTATCCAATGGACCTTTAACAACCAACTGACAAGGGTCAAAATTCTTCCACCACGAGGTTCTACTCTTGACAGGTTTCCTCACAACCTGACAATCTGAAGCTAAGTGTCCGAGAGAGAAACAAGTTCTACATCTGAAGGGAAACCCTTCATAGTCTAAATTCTGAATCCAAATCCTGTCCTCCACTTTGAGCTCAATTGATGCAGGGAAATCTACAGAAATATTCAAGTCCACCAATATACGGGCATAGGTCCACAAAAATATTCAATCCCGTCCTCGTAGGCGAAGTCCTTGGGTCAATAGCCAGACATTTACCCAGAGTATTCCCAATTGACAAGCAAACAGTTCTCACTCCAAAACTGGAGGGGTAAATTTGGTAAACGGACCCAAACAGGCTTAACATAGAAAGTTTCAGTCATCGGGTTAAAGAGAGGGAACCAAGGTTTCATCAACAAAAAATGGGATTGAAAATCCCAAACTTTACCAAAAATCTCATCCTTATCAGGTGTTTCAGCAAAAACAATAATGAAGAAACCTCTGGATTGAGGGTAAATGTCCAATTTACCTGACATGAGAGGCCTCTAGTGAGTTGAGATCCAATCATGCAATGTCGGGAGCCCAAGGCAGAAATTGTTAAATCTGCATATCAATCCATTTTGCTTGAAATAAGTCTCGGATTTTAGAACCTCTGCACCAAAGCATACAACAGGAGGATTCTTTGCAAAAGCCATAGGCTTAGAAGGGGTAGATCTAGCAATAGCTGCGAAACTCTGTTTTTCCCCCTTTGAGATGGGGTCGATTTCCTTGTTTGCAGCCGGATTTAACAGCACAGGCTCCCCAAAATTGCGAGATACAGGGGAAGATGATCTGTCACGATTCTGAGCATGGCTGCGAACAAAACCTTTCTTGGAGCAACCGAGCCACCACGTTTTGAGCCGATGACTCCATCCTGTGCAGCGTCGACTTCCTCCTTTCCAGCGCCGACTCCATTCTTTCCGGCCCTAGGGTGCCATTTTTATTTAATAACTACTACGATAAAAAATTTGAACTGGAAAAGATTGAGTTTCCAATTAGTTCTCCCATCTAACCCACTACCTTGGCTAATTCCAACCCCATTTGGGTTGTAATTAAGCTGACATTGGGTTATTTGAGGTTGGATTAAGAGGATCTCATCCTTCTTAGTTCGATTTGGTGTTGAGAGTGTTGCAGATTTCTATTTGTCCCTAAAGGGGATATTATAGTGGTATCAGAGCATCTTTCCTCTACTCTTGTGGGGTATTTTTGGATGCAAGGAAACAAAGAGTTTTGTTCTACAAAAGGAGAAATAAGGGATCAATGGAGGACGGGGCTTTCACTTCGGATCAAGTGAAATTCCTTCAAGAGTTGATGCAAAATTGTGGCATGGAGCTCCAAAAGACTATGAGTGAGCAAATGTCTAAGCTTATCAAGGATGCTTTGGAGAAGAAAGCTCACATAGTGGGGAAAGGGGCTCTACACAACCCCCTCCCAAGTTCTTCAAAGGCACTTTCCTTCCTAAGGAAACCCATAGAGAGGTTGAGGAGCCATCAATGGTAGAGGCCATTGAATCTTACAACATTGAGTATGGTACTTTGCATCCGGCCACTAGGGCCATATTGACCTTTGATGAGTTTTGTGCATTGAAGATGGGCAACAAGGCCAAGAAGGCCCATAAGCAACCCCCTAAGGACCTTCAACAAAGATTGGGGAAAGTTTCACTTCCAAGCTTTGATGGATCTAGCAAGATCTTGGTTAGAGCATGGTTGCAAAAGATGGAGACCTACTTCTCCCTTAACCCCATGCATGAGGAAGAGGCCCTTAAGTTTGTTACTCTTCACTTGGAGGGTATGGCACATGAATGGTGGTTCCATGGCATGCACACACAAGGGCATGATTTGATCCACACAATGGAGGAGTTTAGCAAGAGGATCATGGAAAGGTTTGACCAGAAAGATCCGGAGATACACTTTCGGGAACTTAGCACAACTCAAGCAAGTTCATGATGTTGAGGAGTATGTGGCGGATTTCCAAAGAATTGCAGTCATGGTAACGGATGTTAGTGAGAAAAGATTGGTTGTCCTCTTCACGGAAGGCTTGGTTGAGCCTTTGAAAGGTTTGGTAAGAGCATTTAATCCTCTTTCTTTACAAGAAGCTATTACTAAGGCTTTAGATTTGGAATGTGCAGCTTATAGAGGTGATTTTGGGCCAAAAGGACAACGTACTAATGCCACTCATTCGCTGTCCAAAAGTGGAATTCAAGGGCAGCAAAGGTCTGATTTGCAGAAGTCCACGAAAGCACAAGGGGGACAACCCCTTGGGTCATCAAAAGAGGCCCCAAAAGGGCCAAATCAGCCCTATGTACCGCCACATAGGAATCAGCCCTATGTACCACCACATAGGAATCAACCCCAAAACAACGTGCAAAAGGACGTAAGGGATGAGTTGAGAAGGAAAGGTTTGTGTTTTGATTGTAAGACTCCTTGGACAAGAGGCCACAATTGTAAGGGTAAAGGGCAAATTCATTTTATTGATTCAAATTTTGAATTGGATTCAGATTTTTGTGATACTAATGATGTGGTTGATGAGGTTGTTAATGAGCATGCACATGAGGAAGAAGGAAAAGAAGTGGAAGGTACATTTGCAGCTCTTTCCGGCACTCCCAAATATCTTCCTTTCCGGTGGAAGGTATACTACACAAGTACAAGGTAATCATTCTAATAGATAGTGGGTCAACTCACAATTTCATTAGTGAGAAGTTGGTAACAAGGTTTGATTTGCATGTTGAAGATTTCCAAGGGTTTAATGTTACCATAGCAGATGGATTTATCCTACCATGCACTAGAAGAGTTCCCAAGCTTTCCATTTCCATAGGAGATTATGAGCTTATTGATGATTTTTATATGATTGACATGGAAGATATGGATCTTGTATTAGGAGTGCAATGGTTGCATTCATTGGGGGACTTCACCCTCAATTATCAAAACTTGTTGCTTAAGTTCATGATGGGTGGCAAGAGCATCATTTTCCAAGGTATGACAAGGGGGACACCTCACGCTAACTCCATCCTGTTCTGTATCTTTTATAACAGCTGATTGGAAGGATTTAATTGCTCTAGAATATGCAAAAATCAGTTTTCTAATGATTTGGTTGAAGGGGTGATTGTTGATGAAAGGTACAAGATAGTAGATGGCCTCATTCTCTACAAAGGAAGGGTGTATTTGGCTCCAAATTCAGAGGTAAAGAATCTGATTTTAAAAGCAGCACATGATGCTCCTTTGAGTGGACACCAAGGGTACTTCAAAACCTACAAAATGGTAAGAGAAAGGTTTGCTTGGAAAGGTATGAAGAAAGATGTTCTTAAGCATGTTAGGGAGTGTGTTGTTTGTCAAAAAATAAGAATGAACATACTTTTCCAGCTGGTCTTTTGCAGCCCCTTCCTATTCCATCCCAAAAATGGGAAAGCATATCCATGGATTTCATCACCGGGTTGCCAAATGTTCAAGGTAAGAGTTGCTTATATGTGGTTGTGGATAGACTCACTAAATATGCACATTTTCATCCACTTCCTACTAAGTTTGATGCCCCTATGATAGCTGAGTTTTTTTAAAGAAATATTCAGATTACATGGGTTGCCAGAAAATATTGTGAGTGATAGGGACAACAGATTTATGAGTCATTTTTGGCAAGAATTATTCCGTCTAACCGGACGGAACTCACACCCGGTACTAGCTATCACCCACAAACTGATGGGCAAACTGAAATTGTGAATAAGTGGGTTGAAGGGTACTTGAGGTTCTATGTTTCAGGACAACAGTTTGCATGGACCAAATGGTTACACATAGCTGAGTTTTGTTACAACACCACACATCATATGTCTATAGGTATGACTCCTTTTAAGGCACTTTATGGTTATGATGCTAATTCTTTCATGGATGTGGTGATGACAGATAGTAGAGTGCCTAGTGCTCAAGATTTAGTGCAGCAGAGTGTTGATATCATGAAAGCACTCAAGGAGAATTTGCATCAAGCCCAAAATAGGCAAAAGTTGTATGTGGATCAACATAGAAGTGAGAGATCTTTTGAGGTGGATGATTGGGTGTTCCTTAGATTGCAACCCTATAGGCAATCTACTCTCAAACAAAGTGGTAAGGAAAAGTTGAAACCATGCTTCTATGGGCCTTACAAGATCACAAGGAAAGTTGGTAAGATGGCTTATGAATTAGACCTTCCGGAAAATGGTAAGATCCACAATGTATTTCATGTTTCTTGTATTAAGAAGGTTCTTGGGCAGCATGTTATTCCTTCTTTAGAGTTGCCTCCTTTAGATGAAGAAGGTAGATTGGTCTTAATTCGGAATCTATTATTGATACATGTGAAAGGAACTTAAGGAGACGTAGTATCAAGGAATATTTGGTGAAATGGAAGGACTTGCCATTAGAGGATGCCACATGGGAAAGTGATTCAGTTTTGAAGCATCCAAATTTGCAATTGCTTGAGGACAAGCAATCTTGGGAAGGGAGGACTGTAATGTCCCTTTTTCGGACATTAATTAAATAAAATATTGGAGACCTTTAATCCACCCTTCCCATGGATTAAAGGATTAAAATTGGGAAAATGTCATAACTCCTTTATTTTTAAATTAAATATTAATTCTCCTCTTATGTTTTATTTTTAAATAATAAAAGAGGAAATTAATGTTCTATTTGGAGTTTGACTTTTCGGAAAGGAGACTATTATTAAAAGTGACCCTTTTACATGAAGAAATGCGCCATAAAGAGGAGGGAAACTTGGAGATTTGAAATGCAAAAGCTATATAAGGAGATGTGGCGACCCCTTGGGGGCATGTTGACGTTTTTATTAAAATATCTTCATGCTTGAAGAGGGATGTATGCCCATGAGATCTCATAACAAAGGTGTTTCTTCAACACCACCTTATTTTGGAGAGTGTGAGCCTTCTTGCAATCATTGTTGAGTGAATCTATGCATTGTTTATCCATTCTAAGCATTGGCGACTTGGTTTAGAGGATTGGCGCATTTATTTGGGGTTTAAATCTGCATGTTATTGAAGAGTTTGTGGTGTTTTTGTTCTTTGTTGATCTAGGGCCTAAAACCCCAAAAATCACCAAACTTGAGATTCCGGCCTTAGAAAATATGATAAATTAGATTATCAATCAAAATTGCACATATAGTTCACCAAATGTCCAAAACCCTACTCAAGGTAGGTCGCTCCACTAAAAATAAATCAATAACAATATGAAAATGACAATTTTCTCCTCAAATCAGCCTTTACACCAATCCCCAAGTCAAGATGAAGGGTTTCCGTCCTTCACTCAACCTCTAGAAGGGTTTTCGTCCTTCTAGGCAAGTCGCATATGAGGGTTTTCATCCTCAAATGCAAGAACAAGGAGCTCCTAGCTCGCAATGCTCCAATAAGATAAGATGCACCAAAATATCAATAGCAAATGATGCCTTAGATCTCCTTTTATATCCTTCAATTGGCGCCAAAGTACAAAAAGCCAAGGCCGACCTGTATAAGAAAGAAAACACTAAAGAAAATATAAAATATTAGTAAAAAACATATCATATAGATGCTCAATGTTCTCCTCCATCTTTGCTTCTTTGCCATGGAGAAGGAATGGCAAGAAGACCAAATATCAACTCTCAAGTGGGAAAAAGGGACATTATAGTCCTCCCTTCCCATGATTGCTTGTCCCCAAGCAATTGCAAATTTGATACATCCGCTTCCCCATCTTGTTTCCCTTCTCTTTGAAGTCCCACATCCTCTAATGATGAAGGTGACATCCTTGATAGAGAATCCACAACCACATTATGTTTTCCCTTCACATACTCAATATCAAATAAAATACTTGTAGTTTACTCATTCCATCACATGCACCTACTTGTTCTCCCTCAATGGAGCCTTCTATCCGGATTATGAGAACATCATTCAACATAGCTTGCGTATAGGCTGAAAATAAATCATAACAGTAAGTCACTTGGGATTCCATCCAATTTAGCACTAGGGTGGCTTGGGGAGTGTCTTCACTAGTGGAGCTTCGCCACTATCCTTGTCATGCAAGGAAACCTTCTTAGGTTGGACATGGTTTCCGCTGTTCGTGACTGAAATTATTGTGATCAACATCATAAAAATGATGCAAATATGACAATCCCATGTGAGCTTTAGTAATATGATAGATGTAGAAGTATTAGGTACCCAAACAAGTACCAAAAACTCACCATCTTCAGCTGAAACCCAATAGGCTGTCCCATGTGATAAACTCAGCTGCTCTTCTTGTTCAACACCTTTATCTCCACATGGAATAAACTTATTAATGAAAACAAAAGTAGCTTCCATCATTGCTTCTTCATCCCTTATGGGTATGGTGACAAGAATTCTTTCAATGCTTGCAATTAACTCATTTTCTCCTCTCAAGTGATGGGTATTTGAAGATTCATCCAGGATGCCCCAAACATTGCTGTAACCATGTAATTTATTTCTCAAAATCAAAAGTATAGCAGCTGAAAACACATCAATAGTGATCGTAGATTGCAAACCTTTTAACCTCATGGTGAGAGACCCATCTCCGGTTGTCAAAAGAATGGACAAGGAGTTGAAATTGTTGCAGACAGCGAATGAAACAAAATTACAACAGCTGTAATACTGATTACCTTGGCACCCAAAAGATGCTTCCAAGCTGCCCCAAACTGATTTCTTCAATTTGTAGCTCGGATCAGAATTTATGAGTGCTGATATGCAATTATAACAGCCATACTTTGGCCAAAATTTCATCCCAAACAATCCCAAATAGGTTGGAACATTGGCCATACTTGTTCTCAATGAGTGAATCCTCTTACACACAATTTCAATTGAAAATAATGTCTCCAAACCTGCCCCTCTATTGCTGCCCCAAGAAGATAAGCACAACCCAAATAAAATTGGGAAAGACATTTCATCATGGTTGTAGCATTGCATTTTATTGCTTAGATTCAAAATCGTAGTGGCCAACAAATATCTTGTGAAAGTTACTCTTACCTTGTCCATGTTGCTAGGAGAAGGGCACCCCTTCCTTGTGATCAAAAACCCCTTGAAGGCTGCAAAAAGAATGTGAAACCAGCTGAATGTGTTGATCATAACAGTCACTAGATTTGAGACAACTCCCACAATGATTCGGTTCTCATTTTCCAAGCTACTCTTAACCATGTTACAAGGATGACTTATACCACAAAACTTCCATAGAATCCGTGTCTCATTAGGCATTCTTTTGAGAACCAATCCCAAACAATGGCATGACACATTACTTCACCTTGGTTTATGAAAACTGAATTATTGCATACCTTGTAGCAAGTTGAATTTGTATTCCATGAGGCTGAATTTGTATGTTCATTGGATGAATTATCCATAACCTTCACATATATCCAAAAGTGGCAATCTTGAGAGTAACTTGGATCCCATGAAACCATAGCAAGCTGATTCATACAATCTTGATTATAAAAATAACGCCTAGCTTGCTTACCACTCATCTTCCCATTAGTTTCATCATGCTGCTCAAGATAAGGGATATATTGTAGCGACATAGGGGAAGTTAATAAATATGAAATCTGATCATACCTTGAGTTACTCTCCACATGTCCATCTTCCCATGCCGGATGAGGGTGATCAAACATCCTCTATACTCCCAAACTCGTGACTCAGAATTTCTGAGTTGGAATCAGCCTTCTTCTTCACCTCTAATTTGACAAATGAAGCTCTTTCTGCTTTGCCTTCAACAATATCTTGCTGATACTTGCTTGGGACACCTTCATGGTGGAGCCATGTGCACCAATAAATGGCCCTTTATTGACTGCTGTTCTGAAAAATCCAGCAAGCTCTTCATTACCATAATTATGCAAATAGAATTCTTCCTTCCTTGATCCAATCTTTGGAATGCTCCGAAGATGGATGGGGGCTTCTTGGAAAAGATTATTTTTCCTTTAGTACCCTTCATCCTCTCATCTTTGTTAGAAAAATGCTTATGATGATCAAACCCTTGCAAACACATATCGTGAGGGTGATGCAATAAATTAAATTGCTTACCATTTGTCGCTGATTTGTAAATTCCAGTAGACTGAAAACCCTCATGAGTATTAGGTGAGACCTCCTTTTGAAGGGCATGCCTCTCAACCGGGACATCCTGATTTGTAGCCTCAAGAACCTCTTGTAGATCTGATTTTCTTTCACCAACTTGCTGCCACATGCAATCATTGAAACCACAAAAACATCATTTATTTTCAAAGAATCTTTACCTTCATGTTGAATATCAGGTCTTCCCTTGTTCTTGTTCTTTGAGTTCTTCTTCTTGCTCCGCCATTGCAATTTGGAAGCTCTTCTCCTCTTCCTCTCTCCCGGCATGTTGAAAGTCCCTTTGAGGTGTTTGAGACCTAGGTCCATGCCTAGCTCTTCCTTTGTTCACTCCTATGAACTCGGCAAGTGAAATAGCCTCCTGAATCTCCCTTGGTAAGGCCATGTATTCTTCATAACTCGCAACAATATTCCGTCCACCCGTTGGCCTTGCTTCTTCCTCCGGAATAACCTCCTCTCTAGGAAGGAAAGTGGGCTTCAAAATCGATCCTCGGGCTGATCCCATAGGTCGCTTGGCATTATTAGCTCCATTCGAGCTTCCTTCACCACTTTGAACCCTAGGTTCAATCATCCTTTGGAGAGATAGGGCAAGAAAATCCATGGTGTCTGCAAGTCTTTCTTGGCCGACAATTAATTTATCCACTTTAGCCATGCTTCCTTCCACCCTTGGCTGGTCTTCCTTGTCTCCTTTTTTTTTTTTATAATGGATGAAACCCTTGTTGCCTTTTGCCATAAAACCCTTGTTTCTTGAAGATCCGAGCTATGATACCGCTGTAATGACCCTTTCAAGGGTTTAACCACAAACAATGGAATTTAGCCAAACACCCAAAATATTCAGATTTGATTTTTAATTGCAGCAGACTGAAAATGCAAAAATCAGTGAACTGTACTCTTCACAAAATATGCCAAAACACCATGAACACTTCAAATTCACTTGCCACAATTTTTATATATATATTATGCAACCACAAGAGCCAAAATCAATGAAAATACTGAAGAAATACACTTTGCTGGAAATTAATTATAACCAGTTAATTGCAGCCACAAGAAAATGTAGATCTAGGGCCTAGAACCCCCAAAATCACCAAACTTGAGATTCCGGCCTTAGAAAATATGATAAATCAAATTATCAATCAAAATTGCACATATAGTTCACCAAATGTCCAAAACCCTACTCAAGGTAGGTCGCTCCACTAGAAATAAATCAATAACAATCTGAAAATGACAATTTTCTCCTCAAATCAGCCTTTACACCAATCCCCAAGTCAAGTTGAAGGGTTTTCGTCCTTCACTCAACCTCTAGAAGGGTTTTTGTCCTTCTAGGCAAGTCGCATATGAGGGTTTTTGTCCTCAAATGCAAGAACAAGGAGCTCCTAGCTCGCAATGCTCCAATAAGATAAAATGCACCAAAATCTAGATAGCAAATGATGCCTTAGATCTCCTTTTATATCCTTCAATTGGCGCCAAAGTACAAAAAGGAAAGGTGGCAACCTGTATAAGAAAGAAATCACTAAAGAAAATATAAAATATTAGTAAAAAACATATTATATAGTGCCCAATGTTCTTTTCCTTCATCTTTGCTTCTTTGCCATGAAGGAGGAATGACAAGAAGACCAAATATCAGCTCTCAAGTGGGAAAAGGGGACATTACAAATAGCTCCCATAATGATTTTGGGTTCATGATCCACATTTTCCAAACTCATCTCATTCATGTTAGAAAGATGACTTACACCCCAAAGCTCCCATGCAACTGAATTTATATTTTCAGTGGATGAATTATCCATCACCTTCACATACATCCAAAAGTGGCAATCTTGAAAGTAACTTGAGTCCCACAAAACCATAGCAAGATGTTTCATACAATCTTGAAAATAACATCTAGTTTGCTTACCATCTTTACACCTTAGGTATTCAACTGGAATTATCTTCTTTGGTCCATTCCCTACGATCTTGTCTTCATGTGTGTTACTTAGCCCCCAAGAGTGTTTTATTAACCGGAAACATTGATCCTTCACCATGTGGTTAGAATGCACAACAAACCCTCTATGATTGCTCATAAGTTTCCTTTCAATCCAAGTGCAAGAAATGATAGTTACCGTGATCTTACAAAGACTACCCATGCCAAGGTAATCTTTGCTTCTTAGTGTATTTCCCATGATGACAAAAATATGGCAGCGATATAGGAGGAAACAATAAATTGGAAATATGATCATACCTTAGGCTGCCAACAAGGAGCTCACCCTCATTTTGTTGGTACTTGTTTGGAACATCTTCGGAACTCTCTTCAAGGTTATGAACTCCCTCAATTTTCCCATCATTGACTGCTGTTTGGGAAATTCCAGCGAATTGAAAGTAATCACGAGGAATCGAAGTGCCCTTCCTTCATGGACATATCCTTCCATAATGTCATTCCCATATACTTCATGCAAATCTGATTTTTCTTTTCCATTTTTCTGCCACATGCCATCATTAGAAATCAATGAATCATCTTTGAATATCAAAGGATTTTTACCTTCCAACTCGTGCTTCATGATTTCCTTCTCTTTCCTAGGCTTGTGCTTCAAGATTTCATCAAACCCTTGACCCTTCATACTGCTGTTCTGAAAATCAGTCAATGGCTTGTCCTTAGAAAGAGTGATGGGTGCTTCTAGGGCTTCAATGGGCTGCTCCCTCTCAATGCCCATCAACTTCGGTTGATCTTCGTCTTCTTTGATCATGGAGGGATTCTTCCCCCTTAGGGCTGTAATATCTTCCACATTTCCCTTGGGCATGGCTCGGGGTTTAGACCTTGGTCCAAGTCCCATTTCACCTTTCTTCAACCCTATAAACTTAGTGAGTGACATGACATCATGAATCTCATCCGGAAGATCCTTGTATACCTCATAGATGGTAGCAATACTCTGCCCGATTGAATGTCTTGTTCCCCCCCGGAATGAATTCTTTCCTTAGAAGGAAAGTAGGCGTAGTGGCTGAACCATTAGTTAATCCTTGGGGCTGCCGTGAAGCGTTAACTCCGGATGAGCTGCCCTCACCATTATGAGGCTTTGGTTCATGGAATTTTTGTACGGTTAGGGCCAATAAGTCCAAGGTGTACGCCAATCTAACTTGCCCTTTAAAGAGCTTATTGATTTTGGCTCCTTGTGAATCTTGGTGGGCCATGCTAAGCTCTTGACCGATTGATCTGAATTCTTCTTCACAATGAAACCCTCCAAAGGTTGGGAGGATTGAAGCTCGATACCATTGTAATTTCCCTTTCTACGGCTAAATCTGAAAAAGGGTTTGGCCTTAAACCCAAATTTGACTTTGCACCTTCAAACACACAAACATTAAACTGAAATAGTTGAGAATGCTTTTCAAACAATCAACACACACTATGGATTAGTCCTCTAGGGCGGTGGATTGCATATGAAGTTCATACCAACATTTAACCATGCAAATAGAGCTGAAATGCTACCAAAATAATTTATCCCACCACGACAATATTTATCAATCTCAAATACATGAAAACTATGGAAACATGAATTATAAACCACAATTGTAATTAATTTTTATTACAACCATACAACCACACCAAGGGCTGGAAAAAATAGATAAACTCATAAAATCACCAAAATGTAGATTCCGGCATTATAAATTATAAAGAACAAGAATAACAACTCAAAATACCAAAATGTGCCTTGAAGGCACCGAACTCAACCCTCAAGCAAGTCACATAGGGCTGGAAATGTAGATCAGCTGTATAAAATCACTTTGAAGTACCAATGTGACCTTTGTGTGAGATCACCCTTACACATAAAAGGGTTTTCATCCCCTAGTGTGATCTTATTGAAGGGTTTCGTCTTCAATAGGTGACCAAGGAAGGGTTTCCGTCCTTAAATGGCAAGAAGAGAAGTTACTTGCTCTACCTTCAAGAGAAATCAAAATCGAACCACCTTATATAGGCCTTGAAGATGTCAATGGGAAAATAGAATCCTCTAGAGAGGCCAACCCCTCTTAATGAAGGAAAAGAACCTTAAAGTCACCATGTAGGCCTCCACAAGACTGACCTCCATAATGAAGAAATAGAAATCCTCCTTGCATTGTTGGACAAGTCTTCCACCACCTAGTCAAACCACTCCAATGCCATGATTAGTAAATAAAATAATTAATTACTAGAGTACAATACTTACAACCATGGCGAGTTTCCCTCCCTAGCTCCTTCCTTGATGCCCACGGGAAGAGGAATGGGCATAAGGTCTTCCATATCGAACTAGCTTGGAAAAGGGGACATTACACAATGTTGTGCAATGGACGAATGCGCAACAAACTAGACATTGCGTAGAGGAATTGTGCACTCCTAAACATTGTGCAATGGATTTGTGCACTCCATAGAATGTGACATTGTACTCCATGGTTCGCCATCAATACAATGCTTCAATGCGTGACCCACAGAATGCTCACAAAGGCAAACACAACTGACTCAAAACTGTTCAGCTATTTAAAAGGAAGAAAAGAAACCTCAAATGACTATATTTTACAGTTGACTCTACAAAATCAGTTGCTTCTACTATTGTAGTGCTTGAGACTGGGCAGCCACTACAGTGGTCACTACTACCCTGATTGCCCCCATAGTTGCTATAGATGCCACTCACTCTATAGCTAGTATTTGACTGTCAATAGGAATGCTGACACGTCTCGAGGTGGGGCTGGGTCATAGATGTAGGCGTTAGATTGATTTACAGATATAACAATTTAGTTAGTAAAGTATATTGGCATCTTGTGTTGACCAACCGATTATGGTGTAATGTATAGATGCTGATATTAGATTAGTCATGGTTGGTACTAGTTATGTTCAGTACAAGTAGTTGTCTGACACATTCCTTTGGCTGACTATATGTTTAAGACTGGACGCATGTTGAGGGAGCTCTCATGGTTACTCTCCCAGGTTGTACTATTGTCCGTGTTCTAGAGAATATTGTACATGCACATTATTGTGACACCACGAATGCCAAATTCTTATTCTATCTAGTGATTTCCTGTGTATATTTCTGTCCGGTTTGGTTGTGCATATTGGTCATATTTGCTGTACTATAGTCACTGGGTGGAAACTCTCTCTCTCACTCACCCACACCCCCATCCATACCCACCCACCCATCCACCCATGCACCCATCCTTCTACCTACGCTCACCCTCACCCTTGTACTGTGACTTTATGAAGCTCGGACTATAGAAGTCACAATCCTTCAAATTAACATGATAACTGAGAATTGGTATTTATGAATTTTTCATGTGTATATGTGCACATGGATGCATTTACACAAGCATATTTATGCACCCATTCATGGTTCTGTTTGCACATCTGTGTTGATGAGCAACTATTTTCTACATGTACACCCCACAAGCACATGCTTGGGACGTGCACGTTTATACACACACACTGTAAATCCCCAATATGACACTTTTTAAAATTATATTACTTGATATTGTTCATCCTTGTTTTCTAATCTATGGGAAAGGGTGGTCATCTATGTTGTCTTGCCTACTGCTTGTATTTTCCTGCTCTTTGCACTGGTTTCCATGGTCTGTGCATGTTGGGCTTTATAGTGTGGAAGATTTCTTCATTCCATGCTCCTACATGTGATAGTTTTCTTCAAGCCATAAGGATATATTACAACACTTAGTTCAGAAAACATGGAGCTCACATGCAGATAACAGTGTGAAATCCAAAGGTGGCATGCTGCATCTATGCCTTCAATGTGTTTGTTTTGGTCAGTTGATTCTCATGTTGCAAATTGTATGGGCACACATAGGGATTAACAATTAAATAAAATGGCGCTTCTTATCTTTGAGGCATTGTTTATGGCTTTAACACGTAGAAAACAGGTTTCATGTTTAGTGTTTGGCTGGTACCAATGTTTTGGGTGCTTGACAGCCTGGTCTACTGGAATTAATCTTGGAAAATTTCTACTCAAACGCGTGATTGATTTTGTCAGTTGATTCTCTCGTTGCAAATTGTATGGGCACACACAGTGATTAACAATTAAATAAAGTGGCGCTTCTTATCTTTGAAACATTCTTTGTGGCTTTAACTCGTAGAAAACAGGTTTCATGTTAAGTGTTTGGCTGATACCAATGTTTTGGTGCTTGACAGCCTGGTCTAGCTGGAATTAATCTTGGAAAATTTCTAATCAAACGCGTGATTGAGCTGGTTCGACAGGAAATGTCGCACATTAAAGTATGTATTGTTCCATCCTAAAAGACAAGATAAAGACGTGGCTGCATAATTATGATCACTATGTCCTAAATTTACATTTCTATTAAACATCCGTAATGTAAAGATTACATTTCTAATGTCTATTTACATTTCTATGGTCAATTTTCATGTTTTCTAAGATAACAATGCATTAGGTTATAAATATAAATACAGCCATTATTATGTTTTCTTCCGAACATTCGATGCTTTTTGTTATGAAGTAAATGAGGCCTTTCAAGGCTTAGTTCTTGAATAAGGTCATCAAATGTTAATGCTTCCACCAACCTTACAATTACACTCTTAATTTGTTTGTGCTTTTCTTAATAAAATTCTAAAAGATTATATCTAAACAAAAAGCAGGGCTACATACATCATTTGCTTGATATAACAAGACATTCAAAGAGAAAATTAAAGGTTGTTGTTATGACACATCATAAGAGATGAGCCCAGATCTTCTTCCACTAAAAACACTATCAGATCAACTTAACACTATTAATTCACAACAGAATTACATCTGATATGACCATGCATTTGGTCCCAATTCAAGATTTGGGAATAAAGCCTAGCTGACATTAAAAAGATTATGAGGAATTTCTATGGTATACTTTCCTCATTTCTATTGCAAGAAGTCTGAGTGGGATTGCTGTCATTGGGATTGTTGGTGTGGAGTTGAACCCTCCAAGCTGATTCACTTATAGTTGTAGCTGTAGAAACTTTCCCATGAGCGGTTGGTCTTCCAGAATGCACTTCTTTCAAAGTAGTAAACAATTTATGACTTCCAGAATGCACTCATGCTGCCTGATGGCTATACTCATTTGCTCATTTTAGTTGTTCATGGTGTCAATTCACTTGTGCTGTTTTTGCACCACATGGAGAAGCCTAGTGATATAGGGGTCATGCACACATTTTTCCTTGATATTCTGGCTGAAATTCTTGAGAATGGTTGTGATTTAAGACATAGCTCCTAAAAGGTTCTGGTCGCATTTAGGGTTGTGAACAGATCTATGATTTCAATTCCTATTTCCTAGAAGTCCAACATGGGAAGTCAAGGTCTCTTCTTGTTTATGCTGAACATTTGAAGTTAAAAGTTGAGTTGCCTATGGAGGAGCTGGGGGGTAAGCCCAAGAGGGGTGGATGCCTTGTACCATTGTTTGGAATGTTCAATTGACCGGTAGGAGTTCCAAACCTGTTGAGAGTGGGGGAAGAATCCAGATTATTCTTTCAGGGTCTGAAAGATGTCGTAAAAATCTGATTGCCACATTGTATGGCTAGGGTTTGAAGACATTAAACAAGTCGCTGCCTTAATTTTGCATTAATTCTGGTTGCTATCATAATTTTTGATATTTTGAATATTGCTGTCATAATTTTCAGAATTTCATAATTGGGGTTTGTGCAATTTTCATTTATTCCATAATTAAACCTAAAAGGGACATTACAGTGGTATCGAGCAATGAAGAAATTCAATTATGGGATTCAGATGTTCGGTTATTATAGTATGGCGGTATTGGTGCATGCAATCATACATGGTGGTCTTGGGCAAAAGATTCAAGGCGACGAGGTATTGGGAGAATAATAATGAGTTTGAAATATCCCCTTTTCAGGATAAATCCTAAAAATAGCTGCAGACTGAAATTCTGATTTTTATGACAACAGTGAACAAAATCTGAAAACACCCAAACCCCAATGCCTAGGGAAAATTGAGATCTATCACTTCCAGCTACTCAAATTTGTGAAATTAATACCCAAGATGGCTAAAAATATATATAAAAAGAATATCCAATCAGATTTCCGAAATTCTGATAATTGAATTTTTAATGATGAAAATATAGCTGAAACTTACAAAATTAATAACTTTGGAAATACTTGGAATCTGATTACAAATGATAGCTCAAAAGATAGATAAATCCAATATCTATCCAATGCATATTCAAGCACAATTTTCCAATGGGTGGAAGGCACCCAAAATTGCTTCTCAAATCTGGAACTGAGTAGACAAAACCCTAGAAAATAAGTGTACCAAATTTGAACGAGAAGGTTTGGAAGGATGGAAATATGAAATATCCCCAAATACGGACAAGCTAGGGATATGGATCTGAAACCCTCACTGAAGAATGCTCTACCAGCTAGGAATGGATCTCTCACCACCGAAGCTAGGGATCCTGCAAAATCTGACCTCCACAAGCAAGAGAACTCCCAAAACATGCAGCTCTAGGGTTTGCACAAGCAAAATCTGAAAATAGAAGTAGATGATTCCCCCTCAAACAACCTCAAGGGGAAATATATAATCATCTTCCAAAAAGATGTTATAATCTCCACCGTAGATCTGATCCAAATTAGGGCAAATCCAACGCTCACCATAAAAGAAGCCTTTATTAACTCCAAAAAGGCCAAAGAAGCCCTAGCGCCCCCTTTTGGGAATTTCCCATGTGCAAAAATTATAACTTAAGTGACTTTATTGTGCACATGTTAAAAAAATGACTTAAGTTATCCCAACGATGAAATATAACATAAAGTACCACATATTCACCCATCACCTAAGTCAATGACGAAATATAACATAAGGTGAAGATGGTGACGAAAACCCATACCCAATAGCCTCCAATGTCTCTAGCCTCTTGGGTATGACCAAGGCTAAGACTGAGTTAAGCCTCCTAAGCCTCCTGCGTAGGAATGGGGACATTACAGTCCTCCTTCCCGAAATTTGCTTGCCCACAAGCAAATGCAAACTAGGATCTGTAAAATTTGCTCTCCCTCCCAAGTAGCAAATTCTTCCACCGCACTAGATATTTTGTAATAACCCTGTTTCTGAGCTTCCTTTGCCTCACCTCAATAATAGTCTCTGGTTCTAAAACCAGCTTTCCCTCCTCATCCAAAGGTGGCAAGTCTGTAGAAGGTACAATATGTTGTCCAAGTGCCCTTTTGAGGCACGAAACATGGAAGACATTGTGGATCCTGCTTTGTTCTGGAAGCTCCAACTCATATGCAACTGCCCCAATCCTCCGTACTATCCTGTATGGCCCATAGAATTATGGTTTCAACTTCTCAACACTGCTCTTTTTAAGTGAGGATTGCCTGTAGGGCTGCAATCATAGAAAGACCAAATCTCCTACCTCAAAAGACCTCTCAACCCTGTGTCTAGCTTGCATAAATCTTCTATTGATTCTGTGCTTTCTGCAGATTCTCCTTGAGGGCCTTCATAATATCTTGGTTCTCCTATAACCAATCACGAGCTTTGGGAGCTCGGCTATCTGATAGTACCGGTCCACAAATGATGAAGCATCATATCCATACAATGCGCGAAAGGGAGCCATGCCAATACTCATCTGATAGGTGGTATTGTAACAATACTCACCCAAGTGTAGCCATCTAACCCATGCACGTTGATGTCCTGCTACATAGTTACACAAATAGCCCTCTATCCACTTATTGACTATCTTTGTCTGCCCATCTCTGTCATGGATGATAGCTAGTACCAAGAGTCAACTCCATACTTGCAAGTTGGAAAATCTCCTGCAAAATGTGCTCATGTAATGACCATCCTTGTCACTGACAATGTTCTTAGGCAAGCCATGAAGCCTAAAAACACCTGTGAAGAATGTTTGTGCTACCTAGTGGTGCCTTATGCCCGAAGGCATAGAAAAGAAATGGGCATACTTGGTCAATCGATTGACCACCACATAGATGCAATCGTGCCCATGTACTGAGGGAAGGCCTGTAGTAAAATCCATAGATATGCTCTCCCATTTTTGCTCAGGGATAGGAAGAGGTTGTAGAAGTCCTGCTGGAAAAGTATGCTCAGCCTTGGTTTGTTGACAAACCAAACACTCCCTAATATGGTTAAGGACATCGTCCTTTAACCCTTTCCATGCGAACCTCTCTTTGATGTATCTGTAGGTCTTAAAATACCCAGGATGTCCTGCTAAAGGTGTATCATGCATTGCTCGAAGGATCTTCTCCTTCATCTTGGACTCTGGTACAAGGAAAATCCTATCCTTGTAGTATATGAGGTCATTCAAGACTCTGTATCTATCATCTTGGATAATGCCATCCATGATCTCACATGCAAACTCTTGGAATACTCAACAAGTATGTGAGCCTTCCAATCAGCTGAAATCTCTGACATAGAACTAATCATAGAATCAAGGTAAGGTCTCCTAGATAAAGCATCAACTACCACATTATTCTTACCTTTTGTGTACTCTATGTCAAAGTCATAAGCCTGTACCTTGTTCACCCATCTCTGTTGCAATCATTGAGATCCTTCTACCCCAAGAAAAACCTCAAACTGTTGTGATCCGTACGAACCAAAAATCTGTTGTTCACAATGCTAGACCGTTTTCTTATTTCAGAAGAATGGTGGCTAAATGGAGATGCTCCTAAAGCTTGGATTCTTGATAATAGTGGTTCTGACCATTGGCCGGTATGTCTACAAATAGGAAAAACTCTTCATGTCAAAACTCCTTTTAGATTCCAGCTAATGTGGCTTCGTCATGCTACTATCCATGACCTTGTTAAGCAATGGTGGATGGAAGGAAGTCCTCGGCATGGAACAAATATGTTCAAATTTGTCAAAAAGCTGAAATACCTCAAGGTCCAACTTAAGAAATGGAATTGGACAGGTTTTGGAGATATAGCAAAAGAAAAAGAGAAAATCCGAAGAGAGTTGGAAAAGATTAATGAGGTACACCGTACAACAGGTATTCCTATGGACCTCTTTAGGAAGGAATGCAGTCTTAAGGAAGAACTCAATGAATGGGAAATTCGCGAAGAAATTATGTGCAGACAAAAGTCTAGAATTCAGTGGCTAAAGGAAGGTGACAAAAACACATCATTCTTTCATAAGTCATTATTATCTAGAAGAGCTCATAATTACTTTCATTTTTTATCGAAAGAAGGTGGGGCTAAGGAATCTTCAATGAAAGGTATGAAACAAGTAGCTAGTCAATACTTTCAAGAATTATTTTCGGCACAATCTCTGGATATGACAGCTCAACAAAAGCTTTTAGATCTGCTCCCTAAACAAATTAACCAACATGATAATGAGAAGCTTACCCAACCAGTCACAGAAGAGGAGCTTCGGAAGATTGTATTTAGCATGCAGAAAGGAAAACTCTAGGGCCAGATGGATTTCCGATTGAATTCTTTCAAGCCTTTTGGGAAATAATAAAATCTGATTTATTACAGGTGGTGGAAGAGGCGAGAACAACTAAGACCATTCTGAAAGAGTTGAATAAAACCTTTATAGCTCTCATTCCGAAAGCTAGAGAAGTTGAAGATATATTTGGGTTCCGCCCTATAGCACTCTACAATGTGGTATATAAGATAATAAAAAAATTATAGCAGAGAGACTGAAACCTTTCTTTGACAAAAATTATATCACCTGAACAAGGTGGATTTGTGCCAGGAGAGACATATTCATGATGAAATTGTGCTTGCTCAGGAAATTTTACATTCAATGGAAATTCAGAAAAAACCGTCAATGTTCATCAAGTTGGATTTATCTAAAGCTTATGATCGAGTGGATTGGACTTTCCTTAGTAAAGTCTTGGAGCATTTTGGCTTCTCACCTGATTGGATACAATGGGTCACAACATGCTTTTCCATTGTCTCCTTTGTTGTTTTAGTTAATGGATCACCATCGGAATTTTTGGAGCATCAAGGGGAATAAGACAAGGTGATCCATTATCCCCTTTCTTATTTATCATACATGTTGTGTTGGCGAGATTTTCTGCATCGCATAAAACCTAGTCATGAGATAAATCTCCCTCATTTACCGATGAGGCTTCCGTGTCGATTTGTCAATTAAAGTATGCTAGTATCTATATGGGGTTTTACTTTAACTGTCACTCATGATAAAACCTAGTCATGAGATAAATCTCCCTCATTTACCAATGAGGCTTCCGTGTTAGATTTGTCAATTAAAGTATGCTAGTATCTATATGGGGTTTTACTTTAATGTTTCAACTCATGAACCATAGCTATACAGTTCTGCAACAAGTAAGCAATCAAAAAGAAAGGAAATATTTATGGAAGAAGAGAATTATATAAACACGAGAGAAGAAATGTGGAAGATGTGCATCCCAATCAATAGATAGCAAAGTTGATTGTATGCACATAGAAGAAACCAATAGATATAAACACAGAATTATAAGCAAAGGCAGCTCTAGATCTAGATCTAAAATAACACAAAGTTTATTAAAAGATCTAAGATATAAAAGCTAGAAACACAATATACTGTGACACAAAGTTCTCCGGAAATGTGCTCTTGTATATTCCTTTGCTTTAAGTGGCTATCAAGGGCTTCAACACAAAGTTTGGAACACAAAAATGCTGCTTACCAATTCTCCTGATTAACCCGAAGGTTCTTCCTCTACTTATAGAATGTAGAGGGGCAATTACAAGTCGGAAGCTTTTAGTTGAATTGGCACATGTGGAAGTGGGAAAGGAAACAACTGGCAATCTCCCTCTTGAAATTCCTATTTGCATGACATGCATGATTTGCAACTGAAAATAGAACCTTCTATTTTGCACGTCTGCCACCTATCTCTAAGTAGTTGACTTCTTCAAGTAATGGCTTTTAAACCAATCACTTAAGTTGTATAATTTAATTGATCGCTCAATTACTTTGTTGGAGGAAATAAGAGAAAGAAGAAGAAAGAGGAAAGCTGCAGTCTTGTCTTTTTCATATTCTGCATGCAACTGATTTAAAACTGGATCTGGAAGCAACTGGAAGCAGCTAGATCTGGAAGCAAGTGACTGTGATTTGCTTGCGGGTATTGCCTTTGACATGTCTTCCTTTTATCCTTGAAGCTTTTGCAGTTCTTCTCCAGTACATGCATCAATGCAATGTTTGCCGTAAATAACTCTTTATTTTTAATTGCATATGAGCAATTAAAAATTCTGGAAAGCACTCCGGGTGAATGCAACTTCAATGAAGGTTTCAACTGGAAGATTGGAAGCACATGCACAAGATCCTGGAAGGAATTTTCCACGCACTGACTTCTTCACGGGCTGCATTCGAAACAAGAGGATGAAGCCTTTGTGCCGGAAGCTTTTGCAATTATGAGATCTGGATCTGGATCTGGGCCTATTGACTTCAACAAATCTAGAAGCTACGCATGATTCCGCTGAGCTTTCTCTTTCATCCCGCTTTGCCATGGCTGGAGCAATCTTTGTCTGAACAATTCTTTTTCTTCTTACTCGGCCAGAATTCTTCAAAACTGGTGCAGATCTGGATAATTTTTCAGATTCGGAGGATATATTCAATGTATTGGACATTGATTTAAGCTCCCTTTCTCTTATAAAGCACCTGTAATGAATTCCTGAGCACCTGTATCACTTATGAAAACAATTATCCAGACATAAATCAACTTCTTTCAACCTGTGCGCCAATTCTGGAAGCTTTTAGGATTAATTACACCTTTTGAGCAAAAATCCTCTTCAAATGGGGCGCAGCTTTTCCTCTGGCTGCACTTCTCTGCATGTGAATTAATTAATTCATCCTTATGGCAGCCCCTACTTATATAATCCTTATGATTCTATAATTAATTAATGCCTTTCCTATTACTGACAATTAATTAATTAATTAATAAGCTTCACTCTTCAAATGGGGTGCCTATTTTGTGCATGCTTATGGCTGCCATTAAATAAAATAAATTTATTTAATTTTAGACTTTTGCTTCCACTTAACTCAAGCCTCACAGTATGCTTTGACCTTAGCCACTGAAAATAGGAATTAATTTAATCATTTAATACTTAAAAAGTATTATTTATCTCCCAAAAGCTAGATGTCTGAAACGCCTAAGCACCCCCGTACCGGCTGGAAATGTACTGGTATTGGTACGAGTGCGGTATTGTGGTACGCTTGAAGCGTGCCCACAGGGGACAGTGCGGTCCGGTACGGTTTTGCCGTGCATTCTGCATCTGCACCACTGCCCCTGTGGGTATGTTTCCAAGCGTACTCGTAAAAAAACTTGCCAAAGACTGTTTGTTTCCTTTTTTGGCAATTCTTTCCTTTTTTGGATATTTGGTGGAAAAATCACAAGCATAGAAAAAAATTTGCCATTTTTGGAAAGGGTCCTGAAAGATGTAGCAGTAAGAACTTGCATGTGCCAAACTTTCATTCTCGTGACTCCGTTTCAAGTGTCGTTTTCTCTAAAAGTGTATATTTTCTCGAGCTCTACGCATTGATGGCAATATTTTTCTTATTTTCATAAAATCCATTTTTGCACCTTTTTGTACTCAAGCAACTTCTTGCAATCTTCCGAAAGAATCACGAGCTTTGATCGCTTTGTAGACAAATTAGTAATTAAAAATACTTGGATAGCTTTCCAAAACTCGGCGAGTATTCTCCCGTGCTCGACTAATCGTCCCACCCGCCGACTTGGATCCATATTTTTCTTGCTTAGTTATGATGTTTCAGAAATATGTCGACATATACTATCGTCTTTGAGTGGATCAAGGAAGGTCACCATGAACAATCAAAACTCCTTGAATCTTATCACATCACTAAGATAAATAATCATGATAGAGAAATAATAAATTTCAATAAGTATGCAAATGCTTCTTTAAATTTATAATTTATATACATATTTATATATTTATATACATGTATATATAAATATATATATATATAAAACGTACCCAAAAGCGTACCGTACCCAAGATTTTTAAAAATTTGCCGTATCGGCGTCTGCACTGCACTACCGTTCTCGTACCTTACCCGTATCCAGATGTCTAGCCCAAAAGGGGCGCACTTTTTGACATAAAGGGGCTGCATTAAATAAATATTATTTATTTAATTTTAGAACAGTCTATTTTCAACCTCCTTTTGTCCATTTACCTCTGTTGACTTTTCCACAAGCCTGGGCGCCAAAATTGGGTGAATAAATATTAACAAATATTTATTTAATGCATTTATTATTCACCCAAGGTGGGTCGCACTTTTTGGAATAAAGAATTTCTATTTTTAAAAGTCAGATGACAATGGGATTATTTACCTTACAAGGCAGCCTTGAAAATCCCATGATTCACTTAAGTCGTTTGACTTTCATAATGAGATTATTTACCTTGCAAGGCAGGCAATAAAATCCCATGATTCACTTAAGTGATTTTTCTTTTATTCCACAATGAGAATTTTTACCTGCAAGGTAGGTAAGAAATTCCCGCCTGCCTGTTGCCTCTAATTTTCCCATTGTGACTTAAGTGACGTTGCTTCCATGGGAAAAAGTACCCTGCTAGGCAGGTACAAAATTCCCACCTGCCTGCTGCTTACCAAAATCCCATGATCCACTTCAAACCTTCTTTTCCCAAAAATGCGGCCAACCCAGAAGAGGCTTTTTGGTGCATGACTTCGTCTTTTCCCAGAGAACTAGACCTCCAATGGCGAATTCCTTCTGGCACAACGTGCATATGTGATCTCCAAATACTCCGTGCCAAGAATCGGACCAAAACGAAAAGGAATTGATCCAGGAGAAATTTCACAGAAAAAGCAAGACGGAAAAACACAAACACAAAACGTTGCTTGAAGTCACAAACAAAGCCCGGGATTCATTCCTCGGTTAAAACCCTCTTGGTATATGGGAATAACGATATGCGATCACAACAGAAAAACTGGAGTGCAAATTGCCTCAAACGGGCTCAAAATAATTAAATACAAATTTCCCGAGCAAACCCCAATGACAAAAAATAAAACAATTTTGGGCATCTGGGTATTTGGCGAAAATGGCTTATATGGCTCCTTGGGAATATCTTGACACATTATAGGAACTTTCTAGCAATAAAAACACAAAACGACCCATTATTTTAAAAGTACGAAATTTTTTCGGATAGGGTAGTCTTAGATTTTAGGATGAAATTTGGGGACACCAGTTGGCTCCGTTTGTGGACATCTTTTTCTCTGTCAGAATGACAAGGGAAAAGATGAGATCCCAACATCTCTGGTTTCGCATCTTGTCTTTTGGGCACGGGGTCAGGCAAACAAAAACAACACAACACAAAAACAAAAACAAGGAAAAACAAACAAGGTTTTATTTATATACATACAGGTTTTACCCTGCTCTTCATGTCTGGAACAACTTCAGATGCTTTGCCGTTGAAAGGCAGTGGTAACTCAATTCCATCCCGGTAGGCAAGGAAGGAAGTATCCAGTCCTGCAGCTCTTTTGATCACGAAGGGCCCTTTCCAGAGTGAATCAGATTTGTCGTGCATGCCCTTCGGTTCATATCTCATGTCCCCCAAAGTACCCAGTCTCCGATCTTGAACTTCCTTTCTCTGGCCTTCTTGTCAAGTACTCTGGGCAAGTCCTTATCAACTTCATCTGGTGGTGGCTCATCCTTTCTTCTCTCTGTGGCGGGTAAGTCTGCATCAACTTGCTCCGTTCCCAAATTTATTTGCTGCATTTCGAGGAAGAACTATCACCATATCCTTTGTTCTTCTTCAGGTACTGATCATGCTTGTTGAAAGTCTCCACTAAGGAAACTAAATCCTTGGGAATTTTGTTACCTTTTGGTTGGATCATTCCACTGCTATCACCATAACCTGGATCAGTTTTGCCTGTGACTGTTTGTTGTGGTGGTGATTTCCGCCTTGACATGCGGACATACGCAGATGTTTGTTTAGGGACTTTGGGGCGGTAGACCATCTCTACTTTATAGTTTCCTTGTCTGAATATGGACGGTGGTCTATCCGGATTCAATAGTGCAGCCGTGATTGCCAAAGAATTTCCCTTAGAATTCTGATTCATTGGAATGAAGTCAATAGAGAAGGCTGCAAAATCGAATGTGGCAGAAAGTACTCTATCTCTGTAATGCTCTAGCTTATCTCTTTTGACTTGACTTTGCCCTCGAACCTGCTTTACTAGAAGTTCAGCATCTCCTTGGGCTTTGAGGAGTTTTACTCCCTTCTTTTTAGCTTACTCCATTCCTAGAAGCAATGCTTCATACTCCGCCGTATGATTGGTGTTCTCGAACATCAGCTTGTGGGAGTATGGGAATATCTCATGATCTGGAGATATTAGTAGAACGCCGGCTCCTGATCCAAAAGAACAACAGGTGCCTTTAAACTCTAGAGTCCAAACTTTTTCTTCTTCTTTTCTTGCTCTGGCTCTGGTCGAAGTTCTGGCTCTGGAATGTCTTTATCCGTTTCCAAGAAATAGACCCCACGGTTAGATTCCTGAAAAAGAATATGAGATCTAGGATCCTCAGATTTTGTCACCGTGTACTTGGACTTCTTTTCCAGCTCCAACTTCTGATTAATTCCTTTGATAGGAATATGAGCATAGGACCAATCCATCTTTACTTCTCCTCCCAGCTCTTTGTAGAAGTTTCTACTCAGCAACATCCCGTAAGAGACAAGAATATCTGCAATTAGAATGATCATCTTTAATCTTTTGTCAGAAAAAGTTGCGAACAACAGTGCATATTTGATTTGTCCGATTAAAGGGACTTGTCTCTTCATGGAATAGCACCTTTTTATGGTCTTTGTCAAGGTAAGCCCAAGAACATCTGCAACTTTAGCTGGCATGACATTGTCAGAAGCACCCGAATCTAGAATGCAATTGCTTAACTTGAAACCATTAAGCAATAAGGAGACATAGAAAGGTTCCACCCTTTCAGAAGATGGTGAGGGTTTAACAACTGCAGTGTTGTTTTGTGGAGGAGTATCTTTGGGCTTAGGCAAAAGGCCTTTTGATGTATTGGATTGTCCTGGTGATTGTACATATTTGACTAGCCTATTTAATTGCTCAGGAAAAGCTCTCAGGTATTCGGCTTCTGACATTTGAACTTTAGTTTTCTTGGCATGATCAATAATGTCGAAGGAAGGTATAGATTCGTATACTCAGAGCGCTTTGCTTTACATGGGCCGAGATGAAGAACTCGCATGCTTACTTCGGGAGCTAAGGAAGAAGGCAAAGGGATGCCCCTTCTTTGCTCATCTGCTAATGCTTCAGCTTGGCGAGTTTGTGATCTTGTAAGTACTGCATATGTATGACCATGATCATCTTCATGAAGTTTCTCATCGTCATGTTCAAATTTGTAGTTCAAGTAATTAATGTTGGAGTCGCCAGTAGGACCTATAAAATCATCATTCTCGAGCTGATCAACGATCAACTTCCTGGTCTTCTTCATTCATCTCCACATTGTTTCTGGGAGCAACTTCAATTGCTAATCTTTGGGAACCAGCAATGCGGTTCCGGTTGTTGAAATTCCGAGTAGGGGTAATATTGTTGCCCTGAGCCATTTGCTCCATTTGTTTCTTTATCTGCAACATCTCATTTGCTAACCTTTGCAATAGTGAATCGGAGGTAGTAGCAGAGGATGAACTTTCAGCTCTAGAAGTGTTGCTCTTTATTTTTCCAACCATGATGAGGTCGTCTTCAATTTCAACCGCCATGTTTTGGGTTGCTAACAAATCAGCAGGACGCGCTCTTCGGAATTGATAGCTTACTTCGGAAGGAAAGCATTGATGAAGAATACCTTTTGATTCTCGTCATTCGAGAAGCGAAGCTGAAATTTTGTACGAGAATCTTTGAAATTTTGCAATAAAATCCCGCATGTGCTCATGTGGCTCTTTCTTCAATTGAGTCACCGAGTTATCAAGGTATTAGAATCTTCAGCTGCCTTGAACCTTTTCAGGAACGCATCCCGCATAGTAGCCCAGTTGGTTATGGTGCCAGGAGCTAGCCGGTAGAACCATTCTCCAGCCAAGTCATGCAGAGTCTCTATGAAGAGTCTGACAGAGACATCTTCATGCTCCACAGCAAGCACGCCACAAGATATGAAGAAAGCAACCGGTGTGGTCATCTGGATTTTGCTTGCCATCTCCAAAGAATTTTGGAAAATTCTTTCTCGTCCCTTTAGGTAGATCATGCATAGGAGTCAGATTCAAAGGTCCAAAGGCTGCACCCCATGGAACAAGTGCTGCAGGGGCAAGTGGCTGATTCTGCATCATGAAAGGAGCACGTCTTCTCCGAGAGTAGACTTGGTGAATAATTCCAGCTGCCGGAATATGCTGAAGATGATCTAGATCTGGATGCGTGCACACTCTCCTTCCCGGTGAGAGACTAGATCTGGGCTTTTAACTTGAGGAGGATGATCAAAATTGAATTGCTCCTATGCAAGAAATGATCGACCCTTCCTTGCGCCTTCACAGATTGGGTGAATGGATGTTCAAATGTCGAGATTTGTATGAAAAACACTCGATCTTCAAGAGATAAGCTTTGATCTGCAAAGATAGTTGTTCCCAATGAGTTGTCAAAAATGTTGGCTAGATTTCCTTCATAAGCATAAAACCTAGGCAAACTCATGAAATAAATCTCCTCATTACCGGTGAGGCTCCCGTGTCATATTTGTCAATTAAAGTATGCTAGTATCTATATGGGGTTTTACTTTAATCACAACTCATAAACCATAGCTATACAAATTACAGTTAAAGTAAGAATCGTTTAAAGAAAGGAAATATTTATGGAAGAAGGGAATTATATAAACACAGAGAAGAAATGTGGAAGATGTGCATCCCAATCAATAGATAACAGAGTTGATTGTATGCACATAGAAGAAACCAATAGATATAAACACAGAATTATAAGCAAAGGCAGCTCTAGATCTAGATTTAAAATAACACAAAGTTTATTAAAAGATCTAAGATATAAAAGCTAGAAACACAATATACCGTGACACAAAGTTCTCCGGAAATGTGCTCTTGTATATTCCTTTGCTTCAAGTGGCTATCAAGGGCTTCAACACAAAGTTTGGAACACAAAATGCTTTGCTTACCAATTCTCTGATTAACCCGAAGGTTCTTCTCTACTTATAGAATGTAGAGGGCAATTACAAGTCGGAAGCTTTTAGTTGAATTGGCACATGTGGAAGTGGGAAAGGAAACAACGCAATCTCCCTCCTGAAATTCCTATTTGCATGACATGCGTGATTTGCAATGAAAATAGAACCTTCATTTTGCACGTCCCCCACCTATCTCTAAGTAGTTGACTTCTTGAACTAATGGCTTTTAAACCAATCACTTAAGTTGTATAATTTAATTGATCGCTCAATTACTTTTGTCGGAGGAAATAAGAGAAAGAAGAAGAAAGAGGAAAGTCTGCAGTCTTGTCTTTTTTTCATATTCTCGTCTGCAATTCTTTTGATTTAAAATGGATCTGGTTGGATGCAAAACAAGTTGGATCTGGAAGCGCGTTGATTGGAAGCAAGTGGATGCGTGATTTGCTTGCGGGTGTTGCCTTTGCCATGTCTTCCCTTTATCTTTGAAGCTTTTGCGGTTCTTCTCAGTACATGCATCAATGCAATGTTTGCCGTAATAACTCTTTATTTTTAATTATATGAGCAATTAAAAATTCGGAAAAGCACTCGGGTGAATGCAACTTCAATGAAGGTCTCAATTGGAAGATTGGGAAGCACATGCACAAGATCCTGGAAGGAATTTTCCACGCACTGACTTCTTCACGGGCTGCATTCGAAACAAGAGGATGAAGCCTTTGTGCTAGAAGCTTTTGCAATTATGAGATCTAGATCTGGATCTGGATCTGGGCCTATTGACTTCAACAAATCTAGAAGCTACTCATGATTCCGCTGAGCTTTCTCTTTCATCCCGCTTTGCCATGGCTGGAGCAATCTTTGTCTAGAACAATTCTTTTTCTTCTTACTCGGCCATAATTCTTCAAAATTGGTGCAGATCTGGATAATTTTTCAGATTCGGAGGATATATTCAATGTATAGACATTGATTTAAGCTCCCTTTCTCTTATAAAGCACTCAATTAATGAATTCTGAGCACTGAGTTTTATCACTTATGAAAATCAATTATCCGCAAACATAAATCAACTTCTTTCAACACTGTATCGATTATGCAAACAATTATCGCACAAATTAACCTCCTTGACGGAAGCTTTTAGGATTAATTACACCTTTTGAGCAAAATTCCTCTTCAAATGGGGTGCACTTTCCTCACAGGTTGCACTTCTCTGCTTTTGAATTAATTAATTCATCCTTATGGCAGCCCCTGCTTATATAATCCTTATGATTCTATAATTAATTAATGCCTTTCCTATTACTGACAATTAATTAATTAATTAATAAGCTTCACTCTTCAAATGGGGCGCCTATTTTGTGCATGCTTATGGCTGCCATTAAATAAAATAAATTTATTTAATTTTAGACTTCTGCTTCCACTTAACTCAAGCCTCACAGTATGCTTTGACCTTAGCCACTAAAAATAGGAATTAATTTAATCATTTAATACTTAAAAAGTATTATTTATCTCCCAAAAGGGGCACATTTTTTGACATAAAGGGGCTGCATTAAATAAATAATATTTATTTAATTTTAGAACTGTCTATTTTCAACCTCCTTTTGTCCATTTACCTCTGTTGACTTTTCCACAAGCCTGCCAAAATTGGGTGAATAAATATTAACAAATATTTATTTAATGCATTTATTATTCACCCAAGGTGGGTTGCACTTTTTGGAATAAAGAATTTCTATTTTTAAAAGTTAGATGACAATGGGATTATTTACCCTGCAAGGCAGCCTTGAAAATCCCATGATTCACTTAAGTCGTTTGACTTTTATAATGGGATTATTTATCTGCAAGGCAGGCAATAAAATCCCATGATTCACTTAAGTAATTTTTCTTTTATTCCACAATGAGAATTTTTACCTGCAAGGCAGGTAAGAAATTCCCGCCGCCTCTCTGCCTCTCTAATTTTCCCATTGTGACCTAAGTGACGTTGCTTCCATGGAAAAAGTACCTGCTTTGGGCGAAACAAAATTCCCACCTCCTTTACTACTTCCAAAATCCCATGATCCACTTCAAACCTTTTTCCAAAAATGCGGCCAACCCAAAAGAGGCTTTTTGGTGCACGACTTCGTCTTTTCCCAGAGAACCAGACCTCCGATGGCGAATTCCTTCTGGCACAACGTGCGTATGTGATCTCCAAATACTCCAAGTCAAGAATCAGACCAAACCGACAAAGGAATTGATCCAGAGAAATTTCACAGAAAACGAAACGGAAAAACACAAAAACACAAAACGTTGCCAGAAGTCACAAATAAAGCCCAAGATTCATTCCTGGTTAAAACCCTACTGGTATATGGGAATAATGATATGTACAATCACAACAGAGTTAAACCAGAGTGCAAATTGTCTCAAACGGGGCTCAAAATAATTAAATACAAATTTCCCGCAGGCAAACCCCAGCGATAGAATAAAACAATTTTGGGCATCTGGGTATTTGGCGAAAAAGGCTCATATGGCTCCTTGGGAATATCTTGACACATTACAAGAACTTTCTTGCAATAAAACACAAAACGACCCATTATTTTAAAAGTACAAAATTTTTTTAATAGGGTAGTCTTAGATTTCAAGATGAAATCTAGGGACACCATGCCCTTAGAATGTTTGGGAAGATTGAGTCGAAAGGAGTGTCAGGAAAAGAACATCAATGGTGTAAAATTGGCCAAAAATGTCCAACCTTTATCACTTCTTCAGTTTGTGGATGATTCTTAATGATGAGTCGTGCTACTACGGTAGAAGCTAATATTCAACTTGAAATTATACTTTTCAAACCTTTTCATCCACCACTGGTCTGAGTATAAATAATGGAAAATCCAATATTTACTTCTTCCATTGTTCTCAAAGACAAGAACAAATTTTGCAAATTCTTCAATTCCAAAAACTCGGAGTTCTTGAAAAGAGAGCATTCTGTTTATTCTCAATAGGCCCAAAGATTGGAAATGGTTAATTGACAGATTTGAACAGAAAATTCAAAAATGGACAAACAAATGGTTGTCTACAAGAGGAAGGATGACTCTTATTAAGGCGGTTCTCCAAGCGATGCCGATTTATGTGGCGTCTGTTTTGAATATTCCAGGTACTATTTTGAAAAAGATGGATTCCATATGTCAAAAATTTCTTTGAAGTGGAGCTCGGGAGGTTGAAAAGTGGGTTTCCTGAAATGGACATCTCTCTGCAAACCAAAACAACATGGAGGGTTGGGCTTTCGGTCATCCACTCAACAGAATATAGCTTTGGCAGCCAAATTATATTGGAGGCTTATAAGTTGTCCTGATGATCTATGGGTTGTTAATTTCAGAGGTAAATATGCGGAAAATAGCCGGAGAGAGAATAATCAAGAATGGATCTCCTACGTTAAAGTTCATTAAATGTGGAGAAAAACTGATTAAAAAACAGCTTATTATGGATAGTTCACAATGGTCATTTCTTTGTGTTCCCATTTTGGACGGACTCATTGGTTAGAGTCATCCCCAATTTTAACTATCTTCCCTCAACTTCATCCTATTAAGGAACAAATGCAAAGGGATGGATCAAGATAAATCATTACATACAAACAAATATTCAGCCTTGGGGGATATTTCACTAATGGTGACCTCTTATGGATCGGCCTTGGGATAGAGAAAAGATCCATTTGTTGAACAAAACTGTCCAGGAAGACCTCTACATATGTATTCACTAATCCCGATGAACTTGGATGGGGAGGCAGCTCTTTAGGGAAATATGATGTAGCTTCTGGATATGAATCCCTCATTACAAGTTGCACTCATCCTGTATCAAAAAGCCTTGTTTCAGCGTATATGGCAGCCAGAGATATGGCCTAAGGTAAGTTTCTTCCTTTGGCTTATCATTCATAGAAGGCTTTTAACTGGAGATAGGCTCCAAAAAAGAGGTTTCAGAGGACCTTTTAGATGTGCACTTTGCACTCAAGATGAGGAAACTTTGGATCATCTTTTCTTTCAATGCCCATGGGTTTTATGTAGGTGGACACAATTGACTCGGCTGTTTAAACTTCAATGGAATAGTTTGGGATCCCTTGCACAGATTAATGATACTTGGAAGAAAGCAATTCCCACAGGACAAAATTTGATCCCAGCTTGTTGGGATTTCTTTACTCCTTTGGAACACGTGGAAAGAGAGGAATTATAGAATATTTCGCCAAACTAGCAGAGAAGTAATATATGTTTGGGAAAAAATAAAAAGCAACTTGACAGAGAGCCTCAAACATAAGGTTTCTCTACCTGATCAACCCTCTCAAGAATGGGAGCATATCTTCCAACAACTATCTTTGGATCCCAAGGAAGCCACCATGCCACGCATTGAAAGCTGTTCACTAGAAAAAGAAAAAGTTAGTAGTAAATGCTACTGAATGCAAGATGAAAAATGACTTTGATGGGGTGATAAATATCTGGAGCTCTAGGTAATCATGGTGATAGCAACCATGGGAGCAGTTCATGTGAATCAAAGACGGGTAGAAGTTCATTTCCTATTTGCTGAAAACTTGGGAACCTCTACCAATAACATGGCTGAAATCAAAGCTATCCGTAGAGGAATACAAGAAGCTATTAAAATAGGATGGCAAAAGATCAAAATCCAATCGGATTCTAGAATCATGATGAACTTATTGAGTGATTCTAGTAATGGTTATCCTCCGCAGTGGAGAATTGCTAAGGAAGTTTGTGAAATACGAAATCTTCAGCAAAAGGTTCAAGAAATTCAGTTCACCCACATCCCCAACAAAATAACAAGTTGATGGATTGGCAAATTGGGCTTTTGACAACAAGGATATCTTTTGCTATGGGTCACCTCCTCTATGGTGGTCAACAAAGATTCAAGAAGAAATCAGGAAAATCATAAACCTTGACTCTTATCAATGAATATTCATATTGCTCCAATTGTTTATAGTGCTCTTATGGCTAGTAGCTTCATGTTGGCATGGTAGAGTATGTAATTCAACATTTATTTCAATATAATGGGTGAGATTTTTTTTTTAAAATTGTCTTGACATGGGCTGGAAAATGAAGATCAATGAGCCTATGATTGAAATCAACAAACGATGCCAACAACTCAACATTCTTATTCCTTCCTTGCTCCAACTTGACGTGAAAAATGGCTTTCAACAAGAAAGCTCCAATTTGCTCTTAATCCCTCAAATGTTCCCCACATGGAGGTCATATTATGCATGCCTGGTACCAACCAAAAATTATCACCATGAAGCTTCTTACCCTTGCTAGCCTCTATGTATTGAATGCCCTAAAGATATGCTTTTTCCTTTTTCATGCTAGCCACATTTGGAAGTATTGCCTTCTCTACTTTATCATTGCATTTCAACATAAGATGTAAAATAAGCAGAATGTCCCCGTTATTTCTTCCAGGGCTTAACGTCATTTTACAGTTTTAGCCTTGGTCATACCCAAGGGGCTAATGACGCTGGAGGCTATTGGGTATGAATGTCTGATTACCACCTTGCTTTATGTTATATTTTATCGTTGACATTAGTATTGGGCAACTTGGTGGGAATTATTGTTATATTTTGTCGTTGAGGGGGGACTCATGGTACTTTATTATTCTATTTTTTCGTTGGTGTCACTTAAGTCACTTTTAGTCCCATGGATCCCCCAATTGGAAAAAGGTAATGAAAAACTATAAAAGGAAGCGCTTGGGGAGAAAAGGGGGCATTCATACACACACATCTTTTGATATTGGAGCAATTGCTGTTTGCACTTCTCTTTGCTTGTGGAGTAAGATCCCACAGAACCCTAGCTTCGGTGGTGAGAGATCCACTCCTAGCTAGCAGAGCACTCTTTGGTGGTGAAAGATCTACCCTAGTTTGCTAATTTGGAGCTCATTTAGAGCAGATTTTTAGGCAGATTCTACAAGGTTTTCGTAGGGTTTTAGAGGTTTATTTCAGAGGTTGAAGGAGATCATTTTCCCATATATTTCAGCCATTTGCATTTCAGATTTTTCCCAACGCTTAGGGCAAGTTTGGCGCAACTTTTAGAGGAGTTTTAGAGGATTTCCAGCCCCTTTCATAGGGTGACGTCAGCCCTAGGAGATTGCAGCTGGTTTTTCTAGGGTTTCTAGGTGCCCATTTTCAAATTTGGAGGTTGGGATCATTTCTATATATGTTGTAGATGTTATTTTCAGAAAATCAGATTTTTATCAGTTGTATTAAGGTAGTTATGAATTTTTAAAATATTTCATCAGTTTGGGGCATTCTGAAACTTACTGGCAGTTATCTATTATTCAGAAATATTCATTTTTTTTTTAGTGTTTGTTATCATATCAGCAATCTCTCTATAAAGTTTCGTGTGATTTGGACAAGTGGTTTGCAAGTTATCTTTATTTTTCAGTTTGCTGCCCTATTTGGGTTTTATTCCAGAAAAATCAGAATATCATTTGCTGCAATTTTTATTAATTTGTCAAATTCCAAGTAATATTCCATAAGGGAATTTCAACAACACATACCAAAACTGATGCTCACCTCTTTTGGAAGGTTATTACCTTGCTGATTTGGGTTTTCAATTGTTGACTTGAAACTGCCCCACCGAATTTTCTCCCCCATTGAGTTTGGATCGGTCCATAGAAGTGCGGATGAGTGGGTGTAGTGTCCATGTACAACTCTAAACTTCTTCATAAGCAACGCCAAAGATGTGGGGATGTTGGCTTTGCTCAATCTCCATGTGTAAACCCTCTTACCCATCATATTAAGAGGAAAGAGTGTCCCCAAATCTGCCTCTTTCTCGCTGCCCATGGAAGCCCCATGCATAATTTTGAAGAGGACAGCCCATCATAGTTGTAGTCTAACTCAAAATTCTTGGATGTTATTGACATAGGAAGGGTGCAACAACTGTAATACTTGAAATCCCTTCCACATATCATATTAAACCCAAAAATCTTCATCAAAAATATCAACCTACAGCTGTCCAAGGAGAGAACTATCCATCCACAATGCAAATTTAGGAAGAGCATTTTACCTTGGCTGTAGCATCGTGTTGTCTCATGCAAAATTGGCATGATGGTGGTGGAAGACCATCTTGTATCCCATGCAAACACTATATCCTCTACTGTGGATGAGAAATGCATTTTTCTTGTGATTGCCAATTTTCTTATGGCTGCCATAAGGATGTAGACAACAGTCCTCAAATTTGTATCAACATCCTTCCAAAGGTTCCCTGGATCCCAAGCTTCTAGGTGCAAACAACCCGAAATTTGCAAGGAAGAATTTATGTGCCCCTTGTCCCTCAATATATTCTTCCTCTTATCAAATTGATCCTGCTGCCCTCCATGATACAAATATGGCAGCGACATAGGAGGAATCAACAAATTTGAAATATGATGGTCATACCTAGGGCTGCCCACAAAGAGTTCCCTTCTTAGGGCTAAAGTAGAATCCTCTTCCCATTTGGTACCCTTCATCCTCACAAAGTTGTTAGAATATTTCTTATGACGACCAAAATGTAGCAATTCCTTAAGAAGATGATGAAATTGCTTACCATATGTTGTTGTCCTGAAATTTCCAGCGAGCTGAAAGTGATTATAGTCACCCGGAAAAGCACTCTCTTCATCCACATGACCCCCAACAAGGTCACCCAAAAGTCTTGGTCCATTGACCCTATGCAAATCTGATTTGTCTCCATCCGTAGCATCATGAAGACTTCCCATTTGCCGTGATTTGCTTTGGAGCATCACATTTGCCCCAAGGTCATCCCTTTCAACAAATTGCCCATGACCATAAATCTGAAATGGCATAGTAGAAAGCAATAAATCTAAATTACTTTCATACCTCCGGTTGTCTTCATAGTGCTCATCTTTCTTTGCTATATGAGATTTTGTTGAAGCACTCTCATTTTGTTGATACATGTAAGGACCACATCATGAATTTTTCCGGAATCATGAACATCATCAATTTGTTTTTCATTGCTCGTTGTCCGAGAGGTCCTAGTGAGCTGATCATCCTCCTTGTCCTTTGGCAATTGAGCTGAAACCTTCAACTTCTCCTCCATCTTGTAAATCAGAATTTTCTTCTTTATTTTCCTGTAACATGTCATCATTAGAAATCAATGAATCATCATGAAATATCAAAGGATTTATACCTTCCAACTTGTGCTTCATGATTTCCTCCTCTTTTCTAGGCTTGTGCTTCAAGATTTCATCAAACCCTTGGCCCTTCATATTGTTGTTCTGAAAATCAGTCAAGGGCTCATCCTTGGGAAGAGTGATGGGTGCTTCAATGGGCTGCTCCCTCTCAATGCCCAATAACTTCGATTGTTCTTCGCCATCCTTGATCATCATGGAGGGATTTTTTCCCTTTAGGGCTGGAACATCTTTCCCATTTTCCTTGGGTATAACTTGGGTTTTGGACCTTGGTCCCATTCCCACTCTACCATTCTTCGACTCTGTGAACTCGGCGAGTGTCATGGCATCACGAATCTTTCATATGGTGGAGGGGAGGTAGGGTGTTTGTTCCTCAATCATAGCCTTTGCCATATTTCACGAGTTCTTACAATGTATGGTGAAATTCCTGATTTTGAACCATTTATGTGGTGAAGGGAAGTTACGTCGATTATTCGTTAATCACGGTCTTTAACATATTTCACTAGTTTTTAACAATATCTGGCTGAATTGTTTTTGAATCGCTTATGTGGTGAAGGGAAGGTACGACAATTATTCCTCAATCATTGCCTTCATCATATTTCGCTAGTTCTTACAATGTCCGCAAAGTTTCTGTAATATCCCTCTTATGGGATCAATGGGAAATGACAATCAAACAAGTAGAATCAACTCCAAAGAATTATCAAACTCAGTCAACAAGGATTATGGAATAAATTTTGCAATAATCAGCGATCAAATTTTCATATTCCCTTCATATAGTATCAATGAAATCTTCCTACAAACTGCTGCTATAAATTCAAACACTGCTGCCACAACATAGAAATGCTTCACTAGATCAACTTGAAATACCAATCAGCAAGAATAACTCAGTATACTGCACAAGACTGCTGCTCTAATCCAAATATAGACTGCTGCCCTAAATACTGAATCACCCTTCAAAATCAACCAAGGAGTTCGCTGCCCAGGTACACAAAAATTATATTTGAACCCTCTGATTTAGTTCGCTGCTCCAAGAGCGTTTAATATGCCCCAAAAACAATGCTAAACTCAGTCGATCTAGCCTAATCAATATATGATGAGTTCACTGCTCCAAATTTATATAAAAGGGCTCACAAACCAGATTAAGTGTCACCTACAGATCGCTGCAAGGAGTTCAAAATACCAACTACTCATGCACTGAGCTCAGTCCTCTTCACTTAGAAAATTAGCATCACAATGTAACACGAATTCGCTGCTCAACATGTATGAAGAAGGGCATATAAAATCAGACTTACAAGTCGCTGGAAACTGCTCCTTTAAATGCTCATGAAATCAGATCCAACTCCACCTATAGTTCGCTGCACAAGGGCTTTGATCACCAAACAAGCAAGCATAGATTTTGTGGTTAAGGAACACTACAAAAATCAGATCCGATCTCTATATACAGGTCGCTGCAAAAGGTGGCTGCCAATCACTCTAATCGCTGTTCACAAACATTCAAAATAGGCACCAAATATAAATCTGAATTCATCCTAGAACAGGTCGCTAATCATGGAGTCAATCAGCCAATAGAAAGGATGAGTTCGCATGAAGGGAAAATCGCTGCAATATATAACAAGAAGATATGCAAAGGCTGGATATTCCACACTCAGAAATATATGCAAAACAGCTCGCAAATATCATAAGAGAAGTCGCTACAGCAAGGGCACAATAACATGCAAAAGGTTGATCGATCCACATGCAACAGTCCACAATAAAACCAATGGAAATCGCTAGGGTTTGGAGGGATTATTCACCAAAAATCAGTTTGCAAAACACTCACAAAACCAGATGCTACAGTGACGACGCTACAGTGATTCGCTACAGTACAAATGCAGATTTTCACTTGCAAGTTTGACCAGATATTTGCCAAAGCCAAAAACATGGATCTCTCATATAACTTCTTCAATTTAATCTTCAATAACCAGTCACAATAGATCTCCAAAGCAATTTGTATCAAAAATGGGCATGCATCCCAACTCCAAGCATGGAGCATAAAATAAATATCATCATAACATGCCATCCTAGGAAATGCGACCCTCTCTTTATAGAAATTAAGGGGTGCAAATACCAATGTTCAACATTTAATGTTTTCCTTCTAAATACAAATATTTAATAAACTACTACTTGTGCATTTTATTTAATTTCTTAATTTAATATTAAGAAATTCCTATCCTAGGTGCACTTTTCTAAACTAAGAAGGCCCACAAGGGTTTACAAAAGAGATAATGAATATCTTAAGGTGAAATATGAGCCCAATCCTCAAACCCATTGGGTCGAGGGCCTTCGAATCCCTCCATGCAAATAATATCCTAAAAAGGGGACATTATAGTTTCCATTTCTGAACCTTTTAAGTGATGAAGGAGAGGTACAAAGATTATTCCACAATCATAGCCTTTACCATATTTCATATTAATGTTTTCAATAAATGTCCGTTAACATTGAGAAATTCTTCATGCATTCGACTTCTTGTACCAAAATACAATAATGATATCATAGTAGTGATATTTTAAGGATCAAGGCCTTGATAATGTTATCATGGTTCTGAGATGGTTCTTTGCTTGGTTTTCACGTCTCTTCTTAATTTTTATTGTAGATGTCCTTCAAGTAACTTGAAAACGCAGTTACTTTCCTCTTGATGAAGTGTAGGCCTGATCTGGGCAGCAACATACCTGAATGCTTTCAACCAATACATGTTTTGCATTATTTATAGTTCCTATGACCTACATTGTCGGGATATGGGTACGCAGTATCGAATGCGGTATGCGGGTACAATACGTGGATACGTCAATTTTAAAAAACCCTTGGGTACGATACATCTTGGATACGTCCGTACATATATATTAAAAATTAAAATCTATAATATGTGTGTGTGTGTGTGTGTGTGTGTGTGTGTGTGTGTGTGTGTGTACATCTACTCATTTTACTCATTTTTTAGTCCATAAAAAACTGAAATAGTAATACAAAACTTGAATCAATGTTCAAAGAATCAAAACATTCAATATACTTAAGACTTTGCATTTTTATTGATCATGTGGCTGCCATACATATGATATACGAATATCATGTGAACATGAATACGAACAAAACTTGAAATTTGAAAAATATACTAGGATCCATGTTCAAATTTTCAAAACATACAATATACTTAAGATTTTACATTTCATTGTTCATGTGGCTGCCATACATATGATATAGGAATACAAACAAATCTAGAATATATCATCTAGATTTTCCTCAAAATCAAGTTCTTGTGTGCCACTTGCGCTAGCTCCACTCTCATTAACTCCACTCTCCGCTCCTTGCTTTTTATAGCTTTTTGTGGTGATTAGGGTGGTTTATTTTATTCATTTTATTTTTAGTGTTCGGATATGTCATGGATTCGTCATCACGGATAGGGATACGTATCTGTGACGTATCCGGGAGGTACCCACACATATCCGTGGCGTATCCGTATCCGTGATGTATCCGGGAGGTACCCACACATATCCGTGCGTATCCGTGGCGTATCCGGGAGGTACCCACTGCGTATCCGTGGCGTATCCGTATCCGTATCCGTATCCGTATGTATCCGTACTGCATACGTATCAGACAAGATTCGTGGGGGGTCAGGGCGTATCTTGGCAACATAGCCTATGACAGTGAATGATTACGATCTGATTACTTTCAATGGTTGTATGATTGGTCTTTCCACCTAGTCTAAACTTTTTCATTTCTTCTGCAGGTGTTTGGCACACTTAGTCCTATCCCTGGGTTCATGCAATGGCTTCTATCTAAACTAGTGTCTCAGTCGAAGCTTGCTCAATCTACTTCTGAAAACAGTACAGATTTGGGGAAGCATCAGCGAGTGCTTTCAAAGAGAACTTACTTCTCCCAGAAGAGGAGAAGGCAATAGTAGACGCATCTATGTAAGTAATTTAAGTTGCAGTTCTTTTATTGATACTTTTTTGTGTTATTCATGCAGTTAGTAAATTTGGTGGAATTAAAATCTTTTATCTAAAAATGCCATTGTCTCAAGAGAAGAAAAAATAGTTTTAGGTCGTCATCATATGTTCTTTACTAGATTCTGGCATCTACTATATGCCATTTCTCTTAACAATACACTACAGCCTGAAGCAATGTGGTAAGATTAGCTGTTCAAAGTATTGCACTGTTTAGTGGACAAAATGCTTAAAAATGCAAAACTAATGTGTCTCAAACTGATATAAAATTTTAGTAGCTATGTTCAATATATTTTGTCACGTTTACCAACTTTCCTGAAAAAGCTTGCTTAAAAATTCTACTTTTTTTTTTGGAATATACGCTTCATATATTAGCAGAAAAATATTTACAAAAAGTCTGTACCAAAGAATCAGAAAATGTACTGGAAATATACAAAAAGGTTACAATTCAACTTTAACATCACTTTCTATTTGGTGTCAAGTTACTTATATTTTTACTTATGAGCTAAAAGGAATATCTAACTATAAGACTAGAATAATATTGTATTAGTTTATTCCAATTGGAATGGAATGAGAAAATATTGTTACATTTATTAAATAGAACAGTAGCTCTATCTACCATGGTTGGGCCAGTCATTGTTGCACCATGTTTGTTCCATTTCTTCTTAGTGGGTTCTTGAGTTGAAGTCACTTATGATCTGCAATTGGCATAGATATACCATAACACAATTCTTCTAACATGGATATATCCCTTTCCCTTATGTGCTGTCCCAAGCTCTATGCTACTGAACAACAATCTAAATGATGTAGTCACGGTTAAGGGTCCTAATGTAAGGATGCCTTAATGCATTCAGCCTTAACAAACTCTGGAGATTACAACCTAACACACACTGCCAAATCTGACTTATTACATCATTAACACACATAATTCCCATTGGCTTACAAACAATCAAACACCGCAGTTTTTCACCAAGTAATTCAATCCGACTAGCCCATCCTAGACCTATGCACATGTCTCTGATTGCAGTACTTACAACCACATCTTACACTATTTCCTCATGGGATTTCAAGATACCTATCTCTAAAGTGATGTGTTTATATAGACACACAACCAACTACTTACAATGTTAGCGTAATGTCCCCTAATGGACACTATTGAACGCCCGTTGGATTCTTGGCAAATCCAAACCCCAGATGCAATTTATAAAATATAGATCAAACCAAACTCTGCAGATCTGAAATATAATCTGAAAAAATACGATTAGGGCATGGCATTAAACACAGAAATATGTCCTTAAATTATAAGAACTTTACCCAAATCTGCCCTATAGCATTTATGAAGCCAAAACATGGAAGAACATACACATTTTGATGCATAACAAGGCTGGAAATTAATTTATAAAATCTGCCGACTGGCTGCCCATAAAAATAGATGAAAATGGTGTTGGAAATATTGTCATTGATGTCAAAGGCTTAATCATTGATGTATTTGGTTAACGGATTCGTGTAACGGAAGTTTACGGAACTGTTGACGGATTTTGACAGAAATGGTAGAAAGTAACGGAAATAACCAGCAGTATAGAAGGGTAGAAAACAAAAGTTTAAATACATGAAAAGAAGCGTTTTTGCATAAGGATTATCATGGTATAAGCAAGATATACACAGCTGTACATAAGAGAGAGATATCAGCATTTTAAGGTGTTCATATGCCATGTTTTATGGTGAAAAAGAAGATTTAATGATGGCTGACAGCGATTTAATGATAACAGCGATTTGTCTAAGGAGGGGCAGTGCTCTTATCAAGTGGTTAATTGCATTGTTTAATGTGCATTTAATAATTATGGGCTGCATTAATTATTTTTGGTTTTAGCCGACTAATGCACTTAATTAAGTTGTGTTAATGGAAAGGTTGTGTCGGTTGGAACGATGTGTCTTTTCGAAAGGATGTGAGAAGGATATATAAGGAGATGGAATCATTTGGTTTAGGCAAGCAATTTGAGTGCTTCATTCAAGTTTAAGGGAGAGAAGAAGAAGAGCAGAATATGAAATATAAAAAGGAGTGAAGGGCAGATTTATTTTTAATGAAGAGTTGTAGTGATTTATATATGTGAAGGGACTGAAATAAATCAGAAGAATATTCTTAGCAGCATTTTTGTTCTATCATCTGTTGAAGCAGCAACAACATAAAAGATAGGAAAGAGTTTGTTTTTCGTAAGGTTGGTGCCTTCATATTTGAAGAGATCGGTGTCTCTTGCTGAGTTGGTGCTTAGCAAAAAGGGGTTGGTGCTCCTGTAGGTTGGTGCCTACAAAATTGTAACTTGGGGATTGGTGTCTCCCATAGGTTGGTGCCTACAAACATTTGAGAAATATAATAAAGAAGATTTTCTTCGTGGTTTTCTCCCGAAAGGGTTTCCACGTAAATTTGTGTCTATTTGCAGTATGTTCATTTGTTTTGCATTCATTGATTGCTTTGATATATTCACTTGTGAAACTGATTAATTGTGATTACAAATTTGAGATTAAGTGTTAAATTTAAAAGAATATCATAATATTGATTCACCCCCTCTCAGTATTATCTTGTGCTTAACAATTGGTATCAGAGTGGGTGCCTTCAGGAACAATCTAACAATTGGAAGGTAGATCTCAGAAGCACATATGGCTACTCATCAAGTACAAGAAGGTTTTTCTTCGAACAAGGCTCCATTGTTTGATGGAACAAATTATGCATTTTGGAGCATAAGAATGAAAACATATCTAATGGCACTAGGGTTTGATATTTGGCAATCAATAATAGTTGGATATACAATCCCATCAGTTCCATCGACAGATCAAGCCGGAAAGAAGGCTTTTGAAAACAATGCCAAGGCGATGAATGTTATCCTATGTGGCCTATCAGAATCTGAGTTTGTTAAAGTAATGCAATGTGACACGGCGAAGGAGATATGGGACAAACTTCGAACTATCTATGAAGGTGATGACAAGGTTAAAAGGGCTAAGCTTCAAACTCATAGGAGACAATTTGAGAGCTTGAAAATGAAGGATGAGGAGAATGTTGCAGCCTATTTTCTTCGTGTGGATGAGGTTGCCAATGCCATAAGAGGGTTAGGCAAAAAGATTGAAGAATCCATGATCGTTCAAAAGATTCTAAGGTCTCTACCATTAAGATTTGATGCTAAGGTGTCTGCCATTGAAGAAATGAAGGATCTTGATAAGTTGAGCATGGACGAACTACATGGAATATTGACTGCGTATGAAATGAGGACTGAGTCAAATAAACCATCAAAGAAGGAAGTTGCATTCAAAGTCTCAAAGAAAGAAAAAATCAAAGAACCTGAGTCGAATGAGAACTCAAACAACGAAGAAGATGAGAAAGAAGCCTTGTTCATTCGAAAGTTAAAGAAAGGATTTGGAAAGTACAAAGGTAAGTTACCATTTAAATGTTTTAATTGTGGTAAAATTGGTCATTTTGCGGCTAAGTGTCCAGAGAAAGAAGATAGTGATGACGAGGAAAGCAAACCTAAATTCAAGCAAAGCAAAGGCAAGAAAAGATTTGGAAAGCAAAAGAAAAACTTATATTCAAAAGGAAGTAGTAGATCATCCGAAGAAAGTGGGATAAGTGACTCAGATAGCAATAATGAAGAAAAATTATTCATGGCTATAAAAGATGACTTAGAAAGAGATGAAGACATGGAAGAAAAAGGTGAAGTGAATCTTGAAGAGGAACTTATATGTGCCTTGGGAGAGTTAAAAGCTCTTAAAAAGAAAAATAAGAAACAAAAGCTATAGTTCCTAAAGTATGAAGAAGAAGATCGTAACTTTGAAGCTAATATATCACAATATCTTGAAGAATCATGAAAGATGATTGTGGATCTAAAAACCCAAATTGAAGAAGCAAAATGAGTTGAAGAAGAATTGAGAAATTATTTAAGGACTAAAGAAGAATATTGCGAAAAGCGTGAGTCAGAGATCGTTGCTTTGAGAAAGGACTTGGAAAAAGCAAATGCTAAAGTTACAAGTAATCTAAAATTCGAGAAAAGTACCGAGATACTAGATGAAATTCTGAACCGATGCAAAGTCAACATTCAACAAAACTGGTCTTGGATATACGGAAAGACAAGACACCGCTAACACAAAAGGTATAGAGTCGTCGAAAGGGATAAGAGAAGAGAAGTCAAAGACCTATGCAGAGACACTCGAAGGAACCTATGAAGAATGAAGAGTTGAAAAGGGAGAAGAGTTTTATGAAGATCAACACTTGTTACAATTAAAGCAACGATGAGAACAAGTTTAGAAGACCAAATCCTCCAAGATATACTCACATGTCCAGGTTTGAAAATTCTTTCTATGGCTATTACTTCTATTGTAATCATTTTGGTCATAAAGCAATAGATTGTAGAATACGGGTGAGAGACAACAATATAAAGAACAAAGGTGTGTATGGATTCTCAAATAGAAATTACAACTCCTTTGCTCCTTTATCAAACTATGTTGAAGATATTGTTTGTTATAACTGCAATAACTATGGACATATGGCAAGATTTTGTAGAACCATCTAAATCGAACTAGAAGGTAAATGCTCCAGAAATAAAGAAGAAAGAAGCTACAAAATTTTGGAAATAGAAGAAAGAGGATGATGGGAAAGATAAAGAGAAATCTATGCTTGTTCAAACAACATTCCATGCATAGGATGAAGGGTAGTTGTGGTACATTGATAGCGGATGTTCAAGACATATGATTGGAGATAAAAGTAAGTTCATCTCATTGAAGAAAGTAAATGAAGGTATGGTGAAATTTGGTGATAACGCTAAAGCAAAGATCGCTGGAAAAGGTACGCTGAGTCTTGATAATGGTAAAACAAAAATGGAGAATGTTTTATATGTTGATGGATTAAAGCATAATCTCTTAAGTGTAAGCCAAATGTGTGATCAAGGACACACACTTAAGTTTTATGCTGAAGGGTGTGAGATAAGGAAGGCAGACACGAGAGAGTTAGTAGTAGATGCACATAGAACCACAAATAACCTATACATGCTTGGAGAATTAAAAGGAGAGAAATGTTGTCTAAGTCAGGTTGAAGAGAGTTGGCTATGGCATAGAAGGATGGGGCATATAAATTTTGATAATCTTGTGAAAATCAGCAACAAGCAGGTTGTGCGGGATATGCCTAAGGTAACGAAACCTACAAGTACTCTATGCAAGCAATGTCAGCATGGAAAGCAAACCAGAGCAAGGTTTAGAACGAAGGAGTATTCGACCACCAAACCACTAGAGCTGATTCATACGGATTTATGTGGACCTACCAGAACAGAAAAGCATACAAGGTGAGAGTTATTTCATGTTATTCATTGATGACTACACTAGAATGACATGGGTAGCCTTTCTAAAAGAAAAGTCAGAAGCATTTGAGAAGTTCAAAGCTTTCAAGGATTTAGTAGAAAATGAAACCAGATTGAAAATAAAGTTCTGAGGTCGATCGTGGAGGTGAGTTCACCTCAAATGAATTCATTGAATATTGTGAAGATCATGGAATCAAAAGACAGTACTCAACTGCAAGGACTCCACAACAAAATGGAGTGGTAGAAAGAAAGAATCGAACCGTCCAAGAGATGGCTAGAACCATGTTAAATGAATCTAAGCTATCAGATAGATTTTGGAGAGAAGCGGTAAATACGGCTGTTCATATCTTGAATAGAGGGCAAATCAGAGTTAATCATGACAAAAATCCTTATGAATTGTGGAAAGGAAGACCAACTACTGTAAAATATTTCAAAGTGTTTGGGAGTAGATGCTTTATTAAAAGAAATGAAGAGAACTTGGGCAAATTCGATTCAAGAGTAGATGAAGGAATTTTTCTTGGCTACTCTATTAAAAGCAAAGCCTACAGATGCTATAACAAAAGACTACAAACTATAGTAGAAAGTGCAAATGTGAGAGTGGATGAAATCGTGAATCAAAAAGCTAAAGAACCTACAGAAGAGCCCTTAGAAATACCCGAGGTAGTAGAAGAAAAGGAAGAGGAAGAAGATGTTGAAAAATTAAGTAAATTTGAAAGGCAGGACACCAAAACACCATCTCATTTTGTTAAGAAGAATCATGCTTGAAAGTCAGATCATTGGAAACCTTGATGATGGAGTACAAACAAGAAGAATTGTAAGTGCATCGAACCAGTAAATTTCTCCTTATTATCCAAAATAGAGCCGAAGAACTTTGCAGAAGCTAGCCATGATAAACATTGGATAAAGGCAATGGAGGAAGAGTTAGATCAAATTGAGAAGAATGAAACATGAGAACTTGTACCTAGGCCAAAGGATCAGAATGTGATTGGCACTAAGTGGGTATTCCGAAATAAATTGAATGAAGATGGACAAGTCACTCGAAACAAGAAAATGTTAGTATGTAAAGGGTATGCTCAAGTAGAAGGTATTGATTTTGAAGAAACTTTTGCTCTTGTTGCTAGATTAGAAGCAATTAGAATGTTTCTTGCTTTTTCGGTATTCAAGAACTTCAAAGTCTATCAAATGGATGTCAAATCAGCATTTCTAAATGGGAAGTTAGAAGAGGAAGTATACATAGAACACCCTGAAGGGTTCCTCCTATCAAAAAATGAAGATTATGTGTGTAAGTTGAAGAAGGCCTTGTACGGATTAAAACAAGCCCCCAGAGCATGGTACTCTAGGCTTGATAAGTATCTACAAGACCAAGGGTTCAAGAGAGGACTTGCTAATAGCAATCTTTACATTAAAATTGAAGGTGAGCACCAACTGATTGTTGTGTATGTAGATGACATAATTTTTGGAGGAGACAATGAGGAAATGTCTAAGAAATTTGCCGAAGACATGCAAAAGGAGTTTGAGATGTCCATGTTGGGAGAGTTATCATTTTTCCTTGGATTGCAAATTTCTCAATCTGATAAAGGAATATTTATATCCCAAACCAAGTATGTGAAGGAAATGTTGAAGAAATTTGGCATGGAGGAGTGTGCACCTATTAGCACACCTATGGCTACCGGGACAAAGTTAAGCAAAGATGATGAATCTTCGAATGCTGATCAAACTCTCTATAGATCAATGATTGGGAGTTTACTATATGTGACAACATCCAGACCAGACATCATGCAAGCAGTGGGTATGGCTGCACGTTTTCAAGCAGGTCCGAAAGAAACACATGTGCAAGCTGTAAAACGCATATTCAGATATCTAAAGGGAACTATGGATTATGGGTTATGGTACCCAAGGGGTAAAGACTTCACATTGGTAGCTTATATAGATTCAGATTGGGCAGGATGTGTGGATGATAGAAAAAGTACAAGCGGAGGAGCATTCTTCCTTGGAGACACTGTATCTTGGTTAAGTAAAAAGCAGAACTCTGTATCCTTATCAACAAGCGAACTACGTATCCAAAGTATAAAGAGTGTTATGTTGTACTCAAATTCTATGGATGAAGCAAACCTTGAAAGATATCAAAGTAGAGTATGATCATCCAATCTCCATATTATGTGATAATACCAGTGCGATAAGTATTTCAAAGAATCCGGTTATGCATTCAAGAACAAAGCATATTCCCATAAGATACCACTTCTTAAGAGAGTAGGTGGCAGAAAAGCAAGTAAAGTTGGAATTTGTTGCTACATCTGAATAGATAGCAGATATCTTCACCAAGCCACTTCCAAAGGAGACATTTGAATATCTACGACAGAAGTTGGGAGTAATATCCTTTGCTTCTTCCCATTGAAAAACCAAGAGAAGCATCAGTTGAGGGGGAGCTAAACATTGCAATATTCAGCTCCTAGATTGACCCTTTGCCATTGATGTCAAAGGGGGAGAATGACAGTAAGGGGGAGTTACAGCAAGGGGGAGTTGCAGAAAAGAAGATTTTTTTGGAAGGTTGCCATCAATGAAAAAGGGGGAGATTGTTGGAAATATTGTCATTGATGTCAAAGGCTTAATCATTGATGTATTTGGTTAATGGAATCGTGTAACGGAAGCTGACGGAACTGTTGACGGATTTTGACGGAAATGGTAGAAAGTAACGAAATAACCAGCAGTATAGAAGGGTAGAAAATGAAAGTTTAAATACATGAAAATAAGCGTTTTTGCATAAGGATTATCATGGTATAAGCGAGATATACACAACTGTACATAAGAGAGAGATATCAACATTTTAAGGTGTTCATATGCCATGTTTTATGGTGAAAAAGAAGATTTAATGATGGCTGGCAGCGATTTAATGATAACAACGATTTGTCTAAGGAGGGGCAGCGCTCCTATCAAGTGGTTAATTGCATTGTTTAATGTGCATTTAATAATTATGGGTTGCATTAATTATTTTTTGGTTTTAGCCGACTAATGCACTTAATTAAGTTGTGTTAATGGAAAGGTTGTGTCGGTTGGAACGATGTGTCTTTTTGAAAGGATGTGAGAAGGATATATAAGGAGATGGAATCATTTGGTTTAGGCAAGCAATTTGAGTGCTTCATTAAAGTTTAAGGTAGAGAAGAAGAAGAGTAGAGTATGAAATATAAAAAGTAGTGAAGGGCGATTTATTTTTGATGAAGAGTTGCGGCGGTTTATATATGTGAAGGGACTAAAATAAATCAGAAGAATATTCTTAGCGACATTTTTGTTCTATCATCTGTTGAAGCAGCAACAACATAAAAGATAGGAAAGAGTTTGTTTTTCGTAAGGAAGGTTGGTGCCTTCATATTTGAAGAGATCGGTGTCTCTTGCTGAGTTGGTGCTTAGCAAAAAGGGGTTGGTGCTCCTGTAGGTTGGTGCCTACAAAATTGTAACTTGGGGATTGGTGTCTCCCGTAGGTTGGTGCCTACAAACATTTGAGAAATATAATAAAGAAGATTTTCTCCGTGGTTTTCTCCCGAAAGGGTTTCCACGTAAATTTGTGTCTATTTGCAGTGTGTTGGTTTGCTTTGCATTCATTGATTGCTTTGATATATTCACTGTGAAACTGATTAATTGTGATTACAAATCTGAGATTAAGTGTTAAATTTAAAAGAATATCATAATACTTGATTCAGCCCCCTCTCAGTATTATCTTGTGGTTAGCAAATGGTACCTTATTAATACCCTAAATTCTGAAAACCAGTTGATTTGATTTTTAAAAATCAGATCTGTGACTCACACTTCAAATTAGATTAGAAGTAACTTGGAATACATCGGATATGCTCTGGAAGTGGGTCGTTCCACATGGAAGAAGGGCATAGCAAAATGATAAAAACTCTCTCCAAACCCTTGCCAAAAAATTTGCAACCTTTATTCCTTCAACAATTGAAAAGATACTGAACATTATTGCTAACTCAATGATTTTCCCATTGGAAACCCTTGTGTAGAGAATCCTCACAAACTAGAGGAAGGGTTTTCGTCTTTCTCTAGGGCTCTTGGAGGGTTTTCATCCTCAAGAGTAAAAATGCAAGCCAAATGCTTAACACACAAATATGAAATTTGATAATAAAAAAGTCATGTCTCTTCTAAGCAAGTCAACTTGCTTATATAGAAAAGATGGCCCAACTAACTGTCTCAATACCAATCACATTTGTTCTCATATTAAATGTTTTTTACCACCTACCTTTCTTCTCTAGGCAAGTCGCATTTTTCCTTGGGTACTTTATTTTTATAAATGTTTTTTTCCTTTTTCTCCCAAATTTCCTTCCTAGTGCAAGTCACACTTTCCTAGAATAAATCATTTTTCGCCCAAACACTCTTCTCTTTATGTTGCCTATTTTTTCAATTTTAAGTTACTAATAATTTATTATAAGTGCATATAATGTTTTATTTTATTTTATTTTTATTTTTATTTTTATTTTGCACTTTATAATAAAATATTATAACTTAAGTCACCCTTATTTGCATCCCTTAGCCATCGGGTAGACAAAATAGGCTAAGGGTCTTTGACTGGGAAGGGGATATTACAATCCTCCCTTCCCAAAATTGCTTGCCCTCAAGCAATTCCAAACTTGTTTTGTCCAAGTGTCATGCACAATAGACAAAACATGCTTGAAGTGATCCAAAATCCTTGCACCTGTACTTGTCAAATGAGATAATTCTTGCCACAAAATATAGCTCTCATGATGCTCATAAATATGAATCTGGATCAATGGTTCAACATACTCCATAATGTAAACTTCGTTCTCTAACTTGTCATGCTTCTCATGAGGAAAATAAATTTGAATGTGCAGCAACAAATAAGACATATTATCATTCCCTTCATACCTTGGAGTATCATCATTCTTTGTCTTCAGGATGACTTGACTTCGTTGCACCAAATCCTTAGCATTATTGTCCTTAATAGGCTGAATAACATCCTGATAAAACTGCTGTAATAACATAGTATGAACATGATGCAATGAATCCTTGCTACTACTAACCTCCTTATAGAGAAGATCATCAAAATGTTTACCTTCAGCTGCTGATTTGGAAACCTCCAAAACAACATTATCACTATTGTGACTCATGATTTTAGACATAAAACAAGTATCAACATCCTTCACAATTTCATGCCCACCAATACTATGGCTTGGAAAATCCATCCCATATGACAATGACTCACTGATATGTTCCTTTGGAACTGAAGTAATTTCTCTAACTTGGCATCCAACAAGCAATGTTTCTTCCTCACTAATGCAATTATTTTGCTCAATGGAAATCATACCTTTTTCTCTAGAAGCTTCTTCTTCTTCCTTTGGTGTAGATCTAATTTTTCCTCCTTCGTGGGTGTAGACTCCATGGTTTCACTTCCTTGCTCATCCTTACCATCCTGCACATCAAATCTTTCTAGAAACCTTTGTGAGAAATCTGCAAGTGAAGCAAAGGATTCAACTCCTTGGGTCTTCAACGTTTAGTGCCACCATGTGTGTGCTACTCCATCCATGTATCTAGAGATGATCATTAGGGTATCATCCTGACACATAGGATTACAACCAAAAATGTCTCCAATTTCTTCAACTAGGATCTAGCGAGATAGTTCATTAGTACCATCAAAAAATAGAACTTGAGTCCAGCTCATTTTTTTCTTGCTTACATTCAGATCTGATTTCTGATTCTTTTCCTCACAGGCTGGGAGGATCTCACACTCTAATACCACCGTAATGTCCGCTAATGGACACTATTGAACCCCCTGTTGGATTCTTGGCAAATCCAAACCCCAAATGCAATTTCATAAAATATAGATCAAACCAAACTCTGCAGATCTGAAATATAATCTGAAAAAAATGTGACTAGGGCATGGCATTAAACATATAGAAATTTGTCCTTAAATTATGATAATTTTACCCAAATCTGCCCTATGGCATTTATGAAGCCAAAACATGGAAGAAAATACAAATTTTGATGCATAACAAGGCTGTAAATTAATTTATAAAATGTACAGATTGTCTTCCCATAAAAATAGATGAAAATGGTACCTTATTAATACCCAAAATTCTGAAAACCAGCTGATTTGATTTATAAAAATCAGATCTATGATCCACACTCCAAATCAGATTAGAAATACCTTCAAATACATCAGATATGCACTAGAAGTGGGTCGCTCCACATGGAAGAAGGGCATAGAAAAATGATAACAACTTTCTCTCCAAACCCTTGCCAAAAATCTGCAACCTTTATTCCTTCAACTGCTGAAAAGATACTGAAAATTACTGCTAACTCAATGATGCCCAATGGAAACCCTTGTGTAGAGAATCCTCACAAACTAGAGGAAGGGTTTTCGTCCTTCTCTAGGGCTCTTGGAGGGTTTTCGTCCTCAAGAGTAAAAATGCAAGCCAAATGCTTAACACACAAATCTGAAATTTGATAATAAACAAAGTCATGCCTCTCCTAAGCAAGTCGACTTGCTTATATAGAGAAAATGGCCCAACTAACCTCCCTCAACACCCAATCAGATTTGTTCTCATATTAAATGCTTTTTACCACCTACCTTTCTTCTCTATGCAAGTCGCATTTTCCTTGGGTACTTTATTTTTTTCTAAATGTTTTTTGCCTTTTTCTCCCAAGTTTCCTTCATAGTGCAAGTCGCACTTTCCTCGAATAAATCATTTTGACCCAAATCCTTTCTCTTTATGTTACCTTTTTAAAAAAAATTGAAGTTAGTAATAATTTATTGTAAGTGCATATAATGTTTTATTTTATTTTATTTTTATTTTGCACTTTAGAATAAAATATTATAATGTAAGTCACCTTATTTGCATCCCTTATTTGTCGGATAGAAAAAATAGGCCAAGAGTCTTTGACTAGGAAGGGGATATTACAGTTAGAATTAGCTACATCCTTCCCATAAATATACTAGATATGTTGCAAATATTTAATAAAGAATAAGGCCCAATGGACCCATAACGTAGCACAAATTGATACAAATCTCAAGTTGGCCGAACAATGTAATAGTGAAATTAGGTGTTATCATCAACTCCATATGTAATCTCGATGTGGCCAACAAGTGTTTCGCCATTTTTGATTCTCTAAGAACCTACATGCTATTTGTGTGAGAAGCCTATGCACACCATATCTTAAAGAAATTCCTGTAGGAAGTCTAATGACCTTGCAACCAAAATAGGCATAGGATCCTCACATTGCCATAGTACGCACGATTATCTGCCAAATATATCGCAAGTTTGTGCACTAATACTTGCAAGATGTCAACCTCTGATTCCTTCTATGTTGGTGCTGACCAAAAGACCCAACAAAATACTAACGCAAGGCTTTGCAAGTTTACACAAAACACAAACAACATATGCGCCCAAAAATAGACTTGCTTGCAGAAACAAAGCCACACTTATAAATATGCGCTAAAGAACAACATGATACATGCGCTTTCATTGGTGTCAACATGGCATGCCCATGAGAAGACTCACGCAAAACAAAGAAACAAATCCTATGCGCAATCACAGCTTGCACACTTCCCGCTCGCACTTGTATATTGTTTGGGGTGCAATCCCATTGACCTACTTTTGTGGTCATTCGTTGGACATTAATATACTTATCTTATCTTATCTTACCTACTTATTTCATTTTTCTAATAAAAATATAGTTTATTTTTCTAATCTAACATATTTTCTAATGAATGGTACTACAGCTTTAAGCCTGTCATCTACATCATAAATTCATTATGTGATGGTTTAGATGCTCACATATATGCCTTAATTCATCGCATATAATAATTCACACCCTTTCCATATTACTCTCAACATGTGGTCTTTATTTTCCACAAGACCGATAGTGCAAACAAGAGTATGTTGATTCAGTAACTTATGTGTGAATGAATTCAATCCCTGTTTGCTTGTACTCATATGCTCAGCTGATTCTTATGCTGTTATTAGGTGCTTTTATAGCAATGCAGATCTTGCATGGAATGTAAGAAAGCAATAAAGTGAATGAATACACATGAAAGAAGAGATAGACACAAGGATTACTCCAGAAGAGTGAAACTATATTCCTTAATATCCACTATTATCTTGCAAGTTCTTGCAACCCAATTTCTCCATTTGAGCCATCAAATGCATTGTAGCTTTTGCTAGTGCCTCTAAAATGCTCTATAAGCTTTCCTTGTTGCAGATTACTTACTTCTTCAACATGCTAGACTGATGTCCTCGGCAATTCTCAGCTGTTACTTTATCATCTACCACAATAAACCCCCTCACAATGCACTTCAATAGCTTGAATATTCGTGAATGTCTTTACCTAACCTATAAGATATGGGAAAATGAGTCATATAGAGGATTTCAAATGCCTCCCATGTGAAGAAACTTAGACCTATTGTCAATACAAGAAACTCTCGACTTACTCTCTTGCAAAATATTTTGCTGGTATATTAAAGCATTTAGAGGGCAATACGTCTATTTATATTAAAAGTTCGGGAAACTTTGTGTGTAAGGTGAAGGATTAGAGGGTAAAGGACAAGTAAGGACTATTAGGTTCAACGCCCCTATCTATATATCTACATCCCGACTTGTCCCCTTCTGGACCGAAGGCCCCCTATCTTTCTGTGGGGATCTATGTGGTGAGGGATGTCAATCGAGTCTATCTTTGACTTATTCTCTTGCAAAATATTTTGTTGGAATATTAAAGCATTTAGTGGGCAATATGTTTGCTTTTATTAAAAGTTTGGAAAACTTTGTGCATAAGGTGAAGGATTAGAGGGTAAATGATAATAACAAATCTAGTGAGCTTTGATGTTTTCTCACTATATACAAAGATATTGCTTGATGAGGCTATGAGTGTTATTTGTAGCATCACTAAGTCCCAAACGTAGATTTGGTAAATGTATGCTTCCGATCAACTTTCTTCACCTTTAGAGGTGAGATATATGAGCGAACCAAGGGAGTTCCAAGGGGGTCACCATTATCACCCATTATAGTTAACTTGTTCGTGGAACATTTTGAGTCAAGAGCACTAATATCTTATCCATTAAAACCTAGTTGGTGGGATAAATTTCTTGTATTGTCCCCAAATGGACACTTTTTACCCCCAAATGGATTTTAGGCAAAACCCCAATCCAAAGAACAATTTCTAAATAATTTATAAAATATTACAATGCAGATCTGAATTTTATACATGCATGGCGACTTGCATAGGAGATGAAAACCCACAAAATGAAAGGCAAAACCACTTGAATCTTTAATGGAATCAACTCAACAAATTTTAGAAAGATGGAATCAAGAGATAAAGACCATATTTGACCTCAAAATAGGTTGGAATTATTTTATTAAAAATTTGGAGATAATAATCCTCAGACACAGCAAAAAATACAATTTCCTTGGCCCAAAAATTACGCAAACCAGCTGATCTTGGCTTCTAAAATTATAACAAAGCTCTTAGTGATGAGATTCGAACAACTGTGCCCTAGAATGTACCTAAGTCCACCCACAAGGGTGTAGATGACCCTAGATATGGTTGCAAATGAAGTCAAAAAATATGCAACAAGCTTCCACCTTCAAACCCTCACTGGAAGTAACACAAATCTGCATATCTATTGTTGGAAAACACTTTGAAAAACACCAATAAATCTTTGATTCGCAATGGAAACCCCTGTGGAGAATCCTCTCAACTAGAAGATTTTTTGTTCCTCTGCTAGATCCCTTAGAGGGTTTTTGTCCTCAAGAGTGAAGATGCAAACAAAATGCTCAACATACAAATCAAATTTGATAAAATAGACAAGAGATACTCTCCTCCTCGCAAGTCGACTTGCTTATATAGAGCTAATTGTAGTATCCCCTTTCCAAATAAGACCCTTAGCCCATTTTATCTCCCGGTGACTAAGGAATAAACACGAGGAATTTAAGTTATAATAATTTATTATAAAGTGCAAATTAAAAAAGAGAAAATATTATAAAGCACTTATAATAAAATATTATGAACTTAATAATAAAATACAAATAGAAAAAAGGGAAAAGTATTTGGCAATGTTTTATTTATTCAAGGTAAAATGCAACCTCCGTAGAAGATAAAATCAAGTGGGGAAAGCATTAAATAAGGAGGAAAAATATGATTGGTTGTTGATGGAGGTTAGTTGGCCCGAGAGGAGAACATCACTTGTTTATTCTCTAATTTCTGATTTGTATCTTGAGCATTTTGCTTGCATTTTCACTCTTAAGGACGAAAACCCTCCAAGAGTTCTAGAGAAGGACGAAAACCCTCCAAGATTTCTAGAGAAGGACGAAAACCCTTCCTCTAGTTGAGAGGATTCTCCACCTTGGGGTTTCCATAGTGCATAAAAGAGTTAGCTGATTTCCAATGGTTTTCCAATCATTTAGAGGGCTGTATTTCTGCATAATTTCATAAGGGTTTGAAGAAGAAGGTTGGAGCTGCAATCTTCGTTTATTTTCAGCCTTTTCCATGGTGGTGCGACTTGCGTAGTGACTGATTTGCATGTGTTGGAGCTGGTAAAACCCATATTTGATCACATTGTTCTCATTGCAGATTTTTAGAGATCTGAATCAACTTTTGTGGAGAGGATTTTGACTCCAAATTATCATTTTTACAACTGTGTATGAAGGCAAGTCTCTGCAGATTTATAATAAATTATTTCAGCCTCTTTTGGTGTCTCAAATCTGGATTTTTCTTCATGTTTTGGCTTTGCAAATTTAGTAGATCAGATTGTGATCAGATTATCATGAGTTATCTTCTATTTTGCATGAGTTTCATCTCCTACCCTAGTCACATTTTCTAGGGATAAATCAGATCTGCATTAATAAATTTTTAATGTTCTTTATAAATTGCATTTGGTGAGTGGGGTTTTCCTAAAATCCAGAGTTAGGGGCAAAATTTGTCCATTTGGGGACATCACATTTGTAGATGATACCAATGCAAAATGGTGCCATGTGGAACTTGAAAAATTCCTCTATTTAAATGGGAGAATGGACCAAGTCCAACTCACTATGGAAAAAGAAATCGACGACTTACCTTTCCTTGATGTCCTTATCGCGAAGAATCTGGATGGTACTTTATCTCACGAGGTTGTAATGTCCCCCTTTTAAATCTGAAGTAAATAAAATTGGAAACTCCACAAAAATGATTTCTAAAATGATATCAAACTGCCAATAAAAGCAATAATGAACAACAAACTGAAAATAGCTTTTATTTATTCAAATAATCACTTTCCAAGATACCCACAAGGCCCAAAATGGCGACTTGGGGTCTAAGAACAACCCACAAGTGAAATCTGAATTTTTCTACACTTATATGAATTTACAAAATTAATTTAAGAGTTGAAACAATGTAGAAAATAACAACAGTGATTTTTATATTTGAAAATGTACCAATAGATGGCTGGAAAATGATGTCAAAATGGCCTTCAATGATGCCAAAAGGTCCCCAGTCCTGTACAGTCCGTACAACAGTGTAATACCCTTCCAAAAGGGGTCACACCACTCTCCTAGGTGGTCGTTTTTAGCCAAAAAATGCCCAGAATTTCCCAGCTGCAAATTCCTTGGAGTCAACTATGGTTTGGCTGATCCAAACCCCACAAAATTCACAAAAATCAGATCTGAAATGAAGCCCAACTGATATGAAGTGAAAACAGCCCCAAAATGTGCCCTAGATCTGAAAAACAACCTTCCAATAACTGAAAATCTGAAGTGTAGCACAATAGTGAATCCCGGGTGGATCCACCTCACAAAGTTGAGGAGTTTTTGTTCCCCAACCTTCAAACCTTGGAGGTTTTCGTCCCCAAAGCTCCTTCTCCTTAAGGGTTTTCGTCCTTAGAAGATTTGATGCAAGCAAAATAGCTTAACATGCAATGAGAGAAAATAGATTGGCAAAAGATGCTTCCCATGGCTCCCCACACCTCTATTTATCCTTTTTCCTGTCACAAACCCCAAGGAAACACCCATATGGGTCGCCCCACTTTGTATTTAATATTTTTATGATTTGCCACTTTTATTTCTTCATTGACTTTTACCTTTTTCCTCTTAATCACTTTAAGTGACATTATTATAAGTTGCTTTATAAAATAAACATAAGAAATGACTTTAGCAACTTAAAATAAAAGTCACCACCTTTCTCCCCTTTTTCACACCCCTTAAGCCCCCGGGAAGAGAATTGGGCTAAGGGTCTTCATAGGATTAATATCGAGAAGGGGACATTATAGAGGTTTATATAAAAAGACACCGTAATGTCCCCTTTTGTAAATTAAAGATGATTAAGAATATTATTTAAGTTGGGCCTGACCATTTCTAATCTTTGGGCAACTTAATAATATTATTATTATTAAAATAAAAAGTATTTTTAAATACTTAAAGTAAAATTAATGATTTAACTAAATCGTCCAAATGTAAATTTATGCTATATTATAAGGCAACTTATGTTTATTATTAAAAATAAAAGTGACTTTTAAATAAAGTAAGTCGGCCACCAAAATTGAAGGAAAGAGGAAAGAGAAGTTATAAAAGGAGGATGAAGGGGTTCATTTGGGGATCTATCATCCATCTATCATCTTGATTTTAGGAGTTGAGCACTTGTGCTTCTACTTTCAAAAAAACCTCTTAAGAATCATCACTTGAGGATGAAAACCCTTATTGTGATAAAAGTTTAGGGATGAAAACCCTCAATTTCTATTGGTTGCTTCACTCGAAGTCATATTTGTGCATAATGACAACTCGGAATGGGCTAGGGCATCATCATTGTCATTGGGTGGCGCGAGGGTAGAAGGGGCTGCTAGAGCTTTGTGAAGTTTTCAGACCCTCTCCTAGGATGGCAACTTGCATCTTGGAGGAATTTGTGAGCTTCTAGGGCACGAAAACCCAAATTTTAGTTGTATTTGGCTTCTTTATAATTTTTGGAGTTGTTTGCACTCTTTTGTGGTTGTGTTTTGGCGTGGAATCATTATTTCCAGCCGTGTTGGTGAAGTATACTTGTCATATTTTAATTCTAGGGGGTTTGGAAAATACAAAAATCATATTTTCATGTGTTCCCGTGTTATGTTTGTTCCGGCTCTTGAATAAAATAATTTGGAGGGTTTCTATATTTATTTCCAGCTGTTTTTGCATGCATGATGCCATTAAAAAATAAAAATCAGATTGCTATTAGGGTTTGAAGATAATTTTCAGTTTGCTAGTTGAATTTGAAGTATTTGAATCATAAGGGTTTCAAGGGAAATCCAAATTTTTCCAAATCTGTCCTAAAAGGGACATTACACACACATTGATCTTTTCCTTCGAGGAGCCCCTGCACCATCACCCATGCCATAAAACAGCTGCTCTTAACTCTTTGGCATTAGGGAATTCGGGATCTCTAACCTAGAGCACCTCGAACATGAAAAGGACCATTTCACAAATGTTAATGGAAAATTGATATAAACAAAGTGGGAAATTAAAAGAGTTTTCCACAAAGTTGGAATACGAGACACAGATAATAATGAAAATTTGGAAGAATCCAAGATCCTGATCGCACGGATACGGGTGCGGGTATGGTTTCTGCATTTGAAACGACAAATTTTTAAAAATCGCGGTACACGGTACACTTTTGGGTACGTTTTATATATATATAAATTATAAATTTAAATAAACATTTGCATACTTATTGAAATTTAATACTTAGTCATTGTGCATTTACACCTATATAAAGAGTAGCGAAGAGGTCTTTTACCACTCATCTATAACAAATCAATTTACAAAGTATCAAATTACTGATACATTGCTTTTCAAAATAAATAAGTATTTAGACTGTACATTCTAAGGAAATGATCAAGAAAACAAGTGTGGTAATAAAAATTATCTAAAAGGAAGGAGTTGAACATGGCAACTCCATTTGCTTCATATTTCTCTATCACAGTTATTTATCTTAGTGACTGTGATAAGATTCAAGGAGTTTTGATTGTTCATGGTGACCTTCCTTGATCCACTCAACACGATAGTATTGTTTGACATATTTCCCGAAACATCATAACTAAGCAGGAAAAATATGGATCCAAGCTGGCAGTTGGACGATTAGTCCGAGCATGGGAGAATACTCGCCGAGTTTTGGAAAGCTATCCAATATTTTTAATTACTAATTTGTCTACAGGCGATCAAAGCTCATGATTCTTTCAGAAGATTGCAAGAAGTTGCTTGGTCCAAAAGGTGCAAAAATGAATTGTATGAAAATAAGAAAAATATCCCCATCAATGCGTAGAGATTGAGAAAATATACACTTTTAGAGAAAACGACACTTGAAACGGAGCCATAGAATGAAAGTTATGGCACATGCAAGTTTTTGCTACATCTTCTTGGACCCTTTCCAAAAATGGCAATTTTTTTCTATGCTTGTGTTTTTTTCACCAAAAATCCAAAAAAGGAAAGAATTGCCAAAAAAGAAAGAAACGCTGTCTTTGGCAAGTTTTTAAGTTTTGGCGAGTTTTTTTGGACGGGTACGTCCGGAAACGTACCCATAGACACAAGGTACGTTACGGGTACGGCAAAACCATACCCGTAACGTACCTTGTGTCTGTGGGTATGTTTCGGACGTACCCACAGCGTACCAGTCCTCGTACCAGTACCTGGTACATTTCCAGGCTGGTACGAGGACCTATATGGCGTTTCCGTGCAGTCTAGCCAAGATCAACATCCTCTACATAAAAGGTATCTCAGAAAAATTAACACGAATTGCGAGGAAAGTGGGTTTACAAACTGCCTTCAAACCTTCTAACAAACTTCAATCTACTCTAGATTCTGCAAAATTTCCCTCGGGTCCTAAAGCACAAAAGATGTCTACATTGGTCAAGGCCTTGGAAGATGGTCAAGGTATTTGAGAACCTCTAGAAGCAGAGATGAGGCCTAAGAATTTTTGGTCTTGGTTACTCTAGAGATCTTCTCAACCCGCCACAATTCCCACTTTAATTAAAACAAACATTTATGCAAAATGACCCACTCAACATCAATCCTAGCATTCAGCTCACTCACACGCAATGTATTTTTTCCATTACATTATTTGCAGTTATTGTTGTTAAGAGGTAATCATTCTACTCTGCGTTGGAATGTCCATCGTTGTGATTAATATGGGAATTGCAACCACAACAGTTCTACATGTTATTTTGTTGGCATCGCTACTCAAAGGTTTTTGAAACTGGCAAAAAGATTTTCGGATGGGCCAACCCACTCAAGTGGAAGGAAATTACTTCTGCACTCAAAGCTTCCTTTATGTTCATCAAAAGTTAGGGCTAGGAACAATGGGACCCATTGTTTGTCAAGGGGGAATGATCCAAGTGGCAGTTTGGGATGGTCTTTTGGGTAGAATACAGAAAACAGTTGACCTCAGGTGAAATTCCAACTTCTAATATGTGTTGGAAAGATCATGAAAGACATCCCAAAAAACATCCCAAAGGGGCAAAAAAAACAAAAATACAAAAATGCAGATTTGTTTTTCTAAAAATAGAAAAATGTAAATTTTATATTTGTATGAGTATCGAGTTATGATAAAATTTCTCAAATTATTGGGGGAGTGCTTATTGCATGACTGTTCATATTCCAAGTCAAATCAATTTAAGTTCTGTTTTTAGACTGCTCATTCCCTGCTAAAATTTGATATAAAGGCATTGGCACCTTAATGTAAAAACAATGAAATGTGATATGAAGGAGATAGCACAGAGAGAAGACATGGATTCTTGTAGCTTCTCATCTCTTTGCAGAGATTGCAACCATTTTATAATATGCGGAAAAAGAGTGATAGCTTCACATCTCTTCTCAAAAGTTGCTAACTTATTTTTCTAAAAGTAGGGGAGAAATAGCTCACATCTTTTCTTAGAGGTAGCAGCTGATATCTCTTCTTAGAAATAACCATATATACCTCCCATATCGATGGAGCAATTTATTCTTTAATTTAGAATTTGTTCTCTACGCATATATTATTTCCATTTGTTCATTGTTCTTATTTGCTACAGTTGTGTAATATTATTGTGTTACAATTGTTGAAGTTAAAATGGTTACACGTATAGCACATTAAGTTTCTACAATTTAGGATGTTGTTCACTGGATTCTTGATCCAATCTGGATCATTCATGGATCTGTATAATCTTTGGTATCTCCAAAAGTCTTATTGTAGCTAAGGACATCTGAAAATAAAGTGCTCCTTGGCCTTTGATTTATGAAGGGTACAAGGATGACCGATCCAATCCTTTCTCCGGGCAGAATATGGCGGCCAATCTCAATATATAACTAGTGGGAGCACAAAATTCAGTTGGCCAACTAGAATCCTCAAGCCATTTGACAAATGATGTTAGAGATAGTCGAGCAGAATGATGCAGTGATATGCAAGGTGTAAGGAACACATTTGAAAAAGAATTTAGATTATTGATGGAAAACAATGCAATTGTACCAAAGCATTATATTACCAAATAAGGGAAAATAGATATTGTATGATCCTATGGCAAAACATTGAAGGAGTGTCTAAGAAAACTTTAAGAATGCCCTGTTGATGAATAGAAGAGACATGGTTCATAGAAGGGTTATGGAATTACTGACAAAGATGAAAATGGTAGCACCGACTTTGTATGATGAAACATATATCATTTAATGAATATAGAAAAGTAAGAAAATATGAGTGATAGGTTGCAAATTTTCAATGAACCTGATGAAGAGTAAACAATAGAGCCCGCCTTGATGGAAGCTTCAAGAAAAGTTTGTAGACCGTCATATTAGTATTATCTTGGTTATCAATGTAATTTCATATTTTAGTTGCTGACATATCGTGTGGTTAGTGATTGTAATTTGTATTGTTGTTCTTGGGTAGTTTTGTAATGACTCTCATTTGTATGTTCGGTTGCTGATGGATATTGGGTCTTCTTGTCATATAAATAGAAGGATATACCCCAGGGAAAGGGCACTTGTATCAAGTTCTTCCTATACTGTGTGAATTGTATTGAGACTTATATTGTTCAGATACTTTGCATCTGCCATGGTATGTTATGCCATCACTACTCCGTGTACACTGTTATTGATCATCTAGTATATCAGTAGACATTAATCATACTACAAAGTTATCATGCTAATGTTCAAAGAATGAAAGTGATACAAAATTATCACTTGTGAAAAACAAAGACAGTCAAAAAGAGGTGTCCAATGCAGAGAAAGGGGCATAATTGATCTATTTGGAAGTTCAATGCAAAGGCCTCTTTGGCATGCACCAACTCCAACCAAAACATCTGTTTGTTCTCTTGTTTTCCCGCATCCCTCGAACAATGAAGAGACATGTTGTGTAATTGAAGGCTTACACATCCAGCCTTCATTATATTATTATATTTTTTTGGTGGTATTTTCCTCGTAAGTGTTCAAGTCATCTCAAGATGACCTCCATGAGTAGTCATTACCCTAATAACATTCATGTATTTCTGGTAATAATCACAAAGTAAGGAGACTCAATTTGACAAATGCTTATGGTTCTTGTTTGCTAAAGTGAGTCCCCTTACTTTGTGATTATTACCAAAAATACATTAATCTCATTAGGGTAATTTAGGGTAATGACTACTCATGGAGGTTATCTTGAGATGACTTTAAACACAAGAGTAAAAATACCACAAAAGAATATAATAATCTAATGAAGAGACATCTTAGGTCTAAATCTAAGGGGAAAAAATGGTTTGGTGTTTGGAGGACACAACTGATGAAATCTGTAGTGAAAATGAACTAAGCGACTAAAACCAGCTAAGTCCATGATTCGAATTTGCTAAGGTGGCAATTATTCTTGAACTAAAAATCTGAAGTCACTGAAGGCACCAGCCGGGATACCCCATTAGTGGGACAACAATAGGAGAGGGAAGGAGTTTTGGTAGGTAACAAAAATGATTTGCGATGGATCAAGTCATTGAAGAAAAATCGACATGAAATAATCCTCGAAGGGCATTTTTGAGAGGGGAACAAGAGTTGTTCGAAATTGAGGACACCTCTTTACCAATTAAGGTAAATGAGATATCGTGTTGAAATTTTTAAAAGAGAACATATATCTTTGTAACTGTGTGATATATTGTTCTTGAAGGAATGCAAGCAACTCAAATTTTTATTGGTGGAGTTTCGAACCCCGGAGGGTTTCTCCACATTAATTATATCTTCCACATAGGCACAAGTTTTGACATTTTTCTGTTCAATATGTTCTCTAGTTCCCCTATACACAAAAATTAGGATTGGTGGAGTCGTAATAAAACTCTAGGATTTTTTAAAATCGTGTTTTTGGCAAATTGTGCTTTATATAATAGCTAATTAGAAAGAAAGATACAAGAAAGAAAAAAAAACGGAGGTTTTATGTACTAGTTTTGATACAGGTTTTAGTTCAGCACAGGCTTGGTTGAAGAGAGAAAATGCAGATTTGTGACGTTGAGAACTTTGAAGCAAAATTCCAAGAAGATTATCTCATATTTTCAAATTCTAAGGAAATTGGTGAGACATAGATACAACCCCATCGATGTAGACTTTACCAGAACTGCCTTCTAGCAACAATTGTCCACTCAACACCAATCCAACACCGTTGGTTGAGAAGGGAACCCACCTTTACCTTTAGTAACCACTTCAAGGTGAACCGTTCCATATTTTACCTGCGTCTTTTCATTGCCTACTATACATAGTTGCATAAAATGTGTTTCCAGATTGTGCGAGTGGAACGTTGAAATTGTAAGTATGAAAGTGTACATGAACAAACTTACAAAGTTCAATATATAGAATACATGATTTATATATGTATCCATACCAACTCGAATATTCTCGTCTTTGAAAAACTGCTGTGTTTATATTAGTATCGATACCAACAATTGTTCACTCAACACCAATCCAACACCTGTGGTTTGAGAAGGGCACCGACATTTAGTAACCACTTGAAGGTGAAACATTCCATATTTTACCCGCATCTTTACATTGCCCATTATACATAGTTGCATAAAATGTGTTTCCAGATTGTGAGAGTGAAGCATTGAAATTGTAAATATCAAGGAGTACTCAAACTTATGAAATTTAATACATAGAATACATGTTTTGCATATGTCTCCATACCAACTCGAATATTGTGGTCTTCGAAAAACTGCCATTTACGTATCCATACCAACTCGAATATTGTGGTCTTCGAAAACTGCCATTTACGTATCCATACCAACTCGAATGTAGCTATTCGTAACCATATCCTAGTAACTTAGGTAACTACCAGTTGCAAAAATATTTGGTACAGGTTTAGTGGCTTCCATGGCATCAACTTCAGTTTCTTCTAGAAAATGGAATCGGCAATCTCCTGCATAACCATTTTCATCTCTACATGCTACCTTTAACATCAGTTCCTCCCTCTGCTTCTTCTTACTTACACCTATGTCATCTAACTGAGTGGCAACATCTGACCCCTGTTCCAGCATTTGAGTAGTATTGGCTGGGATGCGGACTAGACTCAAAGAGAGATATTTCTAGGCACATAATTCAACATTTGGTTATACTTTTTGTATGAGTAATATAAATAAGACATATATATGATTATATGGAAGTAATCACATGTTCAGTAATGGACACGGATTTTAAATTCTTTATAATCTTGTGTGTTGTGTATGGGCTCATTCCAACTGATGCATCCGTTCATGTTGATGATTGAAAGGGCTCTCATATGAATTTGTCTGGCTTATGGTTCTTGGAGATTTTACATTTTTATGAGCATGAGAATAATCCGAATTCCATGATCTATGAGTCTTATTTATGATTGTGTTATTGCTTTGAATGTTGTATTATAGTAGTGTATTGTATATAGTTTTCGTTGCTTTATGCACATAATTTATGGTCAACCACCTATACTTGGAACTTGTTCTTACAAATAAAAAAGAATAGATGCAGATGATGCACAGACATTTTTTTATAGCTATTGGACTATATATTTTTACATTTAACATTTATCTTTTGTCCAAGTCTTAAATATGAATCAAGTCTTGTTTATTGTCTACTTAGTTGGGCCAAAGAAAACTCAGTTACTAGAGATTTGAGGTTCTTTTCCCAGTAACGAATCATTGTGAAAATCAACAGTTTTTAAAAAAATTCAATTACTGTTGAACTAAATAAGTTTCCAGCATTTATTTATTTTATTGTTGTTTCATCTGATACTTTCCCAGTAAAAGGTAAAATCTTGTACTCCCCTTCTTTAAGAGATACAAAACGATTTAGGATAAATTGTTTTTAGGTACCAGAAAAGATCAGAAAAATGCTAGCAAAATTAGAAAGCTGTCTTGAGCTGTATTGTTTATAAATTTCTGCGGTTGTCATGACAATTAAACACTTGATTGTTTGGGCTAGAGTGTGTGCTATTTAATAAGATCATAATTTCTAAATGCAAATTATAATTTTTCCAATTAAAGAAGGGAAAAGATGGACACACTGAAGTTCCTTGCACTTGGAACATACTTGCATCTTCCTCCTTTTAACTTTGTACATTTTGTCTTCTATATGCATTCCTTTTACACTAGTAATTATTATCACAGTAGTTTGGAAAAATTTACAAAGATGATGTATATTTGATTTAATTTTAATGGATACCCAGGAAATTGGATGGAAGTATAAGTGGCACGGAAGTCTTGTTAAAGCTTCTAAGTTCGGATGAACATGACTGGACAAGGTCTGAGACGTTGTCAGAAGTGTTACGAACTCCTATGATGCGATTGTGTGGAAGGTAACAAAAGGGATCCTTAATATGATATGTGACAATGATGAGGTAACTGCACACCTGAATCAATAATGTTCAGGGTAATGTTAAGCCTATTAAACTCATGTAGGCATGATAGTATCAACATTGAAGAACTGTCTGCACTGTTATATCCTCTCCTCCTGGACTTAAGATACATGGTAACAGATAGAACATTTACAATATATGTTTCCAACTTGATGATAAACGGGTCTTAAAAACTAATGGTAAAGCAAGGTAATTAGGGCTTTCATTAAGCTTTGGTTGTTCTACTGAGTTGAAATAAAAACTTACACTACTGTCCTAGCATGCAGTTTTGAGCATTTCATGTGATCATCACAAGTCCCGATTAAATATAATTATATATATTTGTCAATAAGAGCCAACCTTTATTTTATAGATTACCTTAAATTGTTAGGCATAGAAGTCTGGTTGTTGTGGTAGTTTATTTTGGCCTCCTGAATAAAAGATAGCAACTTAGGCCAGCCATTCCAACAAGTTCGCCTGGAGTTGCATACTACTTGGTTCACCCCACTATAAAGAACCATAATATGAAAATCGTGTATTGAATTACTGTTTAATAGTTAAAAGTGGCCTCTAATCATAAAGATAGCCCTGTATCACTTTCTTTGGTAAATATCCAAGCAAAAAGCAAAGGATAGCGCTACGACTTCAAGGTTTGGAGATATTTTGATGATTAGACATATAGAGGCAATATGAAATCTTTTTCGTTACACGAAATATAAGAAATGCAACTTCAAATAAAGAAATTTCCCATCTAGCAAAATAGAGAAGATTATGTGTTTACCTTGGTGTTCATGATAGTTATTATTGGGTTTATGATCCAAAGTTTATTTATAATTCTGTACAGGGCATGCATCTCGTGGGTGAGACACCCCCTTTAGACTAAATGCTACATTAGTAACTTTAGATTAATGTTAGGCAATAAATTAATGTTAGTCATTAATGTATTACATTAGCTGTGTAGTTAGTTATATCATGGGTGGTTGGGCCTGCAAGGAAATTAGTTGAGTTCAATGTTCAGTATACAATATTGTAAGAGTGCATTTACCCAAATATCAATGTAAGCTTCTTTACGAAATAAATTTATAGCTTTTTCCATGTTTAAGCCTGTAATTTGTCATAAAAGTGGTATTTGAGCCATGTCGTTGGATCCGTAAGGAAGAAGCTATGGAAGAGCAATGAACGAGACTTGAAGAAGTTTTAATTTGCATTGAAGGGCATGAGGAAGCTGAGACACTGTGCTGGAAATAAGAATTTTGTCAGCGTCTCCCTGAAACGGGCATGACAATAGAGAGGTGCATGATAATAGCATTTAACTTCAGCACATTGTAAGGTGGTGTGATAATATTACTTCTGCATATTTTCCACTTGTTGAACAATTTTTCCTTGCCTGGAGCATGGGGAGCTGCTCAAGAGATGTGGGAAGCTGCTCAAGAGATTGAGGAGCATTGAAAGATGCTAAATATTTGCTGAGGCATGTCATATTCTGGTAAAAGAGTGATACAGGCACTATTTGCCTGCCAAAGGAGAGAAAATATTTGCCAGAAGTGCTGAAGCGCTGATAGAAGGGTTTGAGTGCTACTGGAAGTATTTAAAGTTTTCTGAAAAGCCTTTAACGTGGTTATTCTTCGCCTGCAGGCATTGGAATTTGGCTTGAAGTGTGACATGTGTAAATATGGCATTCCAACATCTTACTGAATGCTGAAACTTCTCTGACATCTGCTGTAAACCCTTTTTGGGGGTTTATATGTAATTTCAGAATTCTGGAAATTATTGTAGCAGACTGAAAATTAATTACAGCGGGTTATTTTCTTCGTAAAAAGAGCCAAAATTCACCAACAAACATTCACCAACACTTATCAAATGATTATTAATGATTTTTGCAATGAAACAAGGCCAAATTGAATTGATTTGTACAAATTACTACTGCTGGAAATTACTGTTATCACCCAGAAATCGCAGCAGCCTTAATCTGGTTCGATTTGACTAAAATAGTGCCTCGAATTGCGTGTCAATGCAGATTTAGGCTTGATAATGCAAGTCGACTTGGAATATTGATTTTATATGATGCTAATATCATCCAATAATTCAGAAATCTTAGTAGAACAAGTCACACTTTTTGGAATAAATAACATAAATCAGTTTTGGTACAATTTGATCTTTAATATAATAATAATCTGCTACTATAAATTGTTTTAAGTGAAAAGTGAGAGGTTTTCGTCCCTCACAAAGACCTCACTTGGGGTTTTCATCCCAAATGGTGAGATAATGAGAGTTCACTCTCAAAAATCAGATTTACATATAAAGTCCATGCTTACAAATGAACCCTCCAACCCCTATTTATACTATTTCTAAGGGTGGCGCCAAAACTGAAAAGACATGACCTTTCCCTTATGTCCATTTATTATGCCTTGGCTGACCCCTTTAGTATTATTTTCTCTTCATCATGGCCGACCCATACTTTAATCTATGAACCCCTAAAAACATACTAATAAATAATAGAAAACATATAGTTGGCTTTCTCCTTGCATTCTTCTTCCGGACCATGGAGAAGGAATGGCCGAAAGATCCTTTTTAATCTGCTATTTTGGAAAAAGGGACATTACATCTGCTGTGTGAGAAGCATTGGTTTGCCTTACAATTCTGCAGCATGTCCCAATCTAACACCCTTTAGATGACATAGCTTTATTATTGGTATCCAAGTATTGCAATGATCAGCAACCGGCTACAACAGTTAACCAGTAATACACTCTCAAAAGTGGCATACGAGGGGTATGTCAACTGCCTCCGTTGGAAGCTCTCAAAAATTCTATTGCTTATGGTCGTCTAAAGATCAATCATTGCATTTTGTGCTTGTAAATCTTCCACAATTCGGAGCTGGATACGTCAAATTTTGTAGGGCACGAAATCTAATCTGAATTTGCTGTCCATCAATAATCAAATTGTTAATTATTGGTATCCAAGTATTGCAATGATCAGCAACCGGCTACAACAGTTAACCAGTAATACACTCTCAAAAGTGGCGTACGAGGGGTATGTCAACTGCCTCTGTTGGAAGCTCTCAAAAATTCTATTGCTTATGGTCGTCTAAAGATCAATCATTGCATTTTGAGCTTGTAAATCTTCCACAATTCGGATCTGGATACATCAAATTTCGTAGGGCACGAAATCTAATCTGAATTTGCTGTCCATCAATAATCAAATTGTTAATTTGATCTGTTATGGCTGTATTTTAGTTTTTATTATTTGGCTAGATATTGTTTAGATAATAGGGTTGTTTAATGGTTTTCATTTTGTTAGGATGTTAAAAATAACACATGAGAGGTTGATGGTTAGGGTTTAGACTGTCGAACAATTTCGTGATTGTAACTTAGGTGTTTGCAACTGTCTTGGGATTCGTGTCTGTATTTTTGTTATTTGTGTCTGTATGTCTGTGCTTTGCGACTATATATTTGTTCTTCACGATGTGAATAAGGGCTTCACGACTGTAATGTTTGGTTTTGCGTCTGCTTTTAGGGCTTCACAACTAGTAATTTGGGCTCCGCAACTGTGATTTTTTTGTGGTTTCTAGGGCTTGCAAGCTTCGTTGTAGGCCTTCCAAGGGCTCATGATCTCCCTTGTAGGGGTTTGTGTGCTCATGTATATGCTTCGAGGGTTAAAGGGAAGAAATTTGTAGATTTTGGTTCTGTTTTTGTAAATCTTTGAGCGTGAGGTCTATAACTCCAATTTAGTCCAGGGTTTCGTGGGTTCACATCCTTTGTATCATCTAAATTCTGTCTTCCTTGAGCTTATGTCCTTTGAGCATAGGTTATTGGACCGCATCCAACAGGATGTAATGACTTTGGAAATTTTTTCTTTGGGGCTCAAGAGGGTCTTGAAACTGGAAAGAGGGAGGATTTATGAGGAGCAGGGGCCATATGGAGTCTCCCCAACAGTGGTTGAATATGGTGGGTGCTTGGTCTATTTCTGATCTACTTGAGATTACAGGAAAAGGAGAAGCCAATCTGGTACGGGCTACTTCTGGTAAAGGCCCAATTGAGATCAAAAATTAAATTTCAGAGATGCAGTCAGAGGTGCCACTCCTGTTTCCAACAACCATTTCCAGAGAGGGCCTCTTTGGATGCCTAAGGTTGATCCTTAGAAGACTGAGCCGGGATGTATGAGGGTGGCGTGTGGGTCTCTAATTATCGAGCTCAAAATGGAGGATCTACAGGACGACATAGATGTTATGGAAATGTAAGGACTGATTTTCTGTTTGATGGGTTTTCATCTTCCTTTGATGGCGTTTAAGATTTGAGTGACTTTGTAGTGGAAGGTGAAAGGTGAGTTCACTGCTTGTATGTATCCTAGTGGATATTTTCATGTGATTTTTAGTAATAGTGAAGGTAGAGAGTAGGTTCTCCACGGGGACTATGGTTTTATGGTAGGACAGAACATTTTATGAAACCTTGGCACACAAAATTCAAAGCCGAAGAAGACCTTCCTTCCAAAGGCCCACTTTGGGTTAGGTTATTTCATTTACCTACCGAGTTTTTGAATCCAACAATCTTCATGTCTGTTGGGAACTCTTTAGGAACCTATATGATGACAATTGATGCTACATCCAGATTTAAGCATATTTTCTATACTAGACTCTATGTTTTTATGGATTTTGATAAGCTGCTTCCGAAAAAGTAAATTTTAGCATTTGGCGAGGATCAATGGGAGCAAGAGGTGGATTATGAGAATATCCCTTTTTGTTGCAGATTTTGCCATGAATATGGGCACCTTATTTGGGATTGCAAACATATCATTCCAAAATCTTCCCGGATGAGAAGTTGCCTAAGGTTTTCAATTGCCTAAGAAGAATTATATTAGACAACCTTTGGTTTGTGACCAAAATGTTATGTCTTGGAATAGATTTGCCACCTTACAGAAGACGACTCTTTACAGGATGCAAAAATTATATGGAATCAATTGTCCCAACAACTAAAGATGATCATAACAAGAAAGTGGTGGGGGCCAAAAACATGTATAAAAATATAGAACAAGTGGATTCTATTTGAAGAGATTCAAGCTAGAGGTTATCAACGAGAAGAACAAGTGGGATTTTATGGAGAAATGTTCCCCTATAGTCTAGAGACAGAGAATCCTCGGATAGACATTAACAATTTGTTCTTAATATTGACATTCCCGAGACTCTTCTTACAACCATTATGCGTCTTTATGAGGAGGTCGTGGGCCGCCTCCGCACCTTTGTTGGCTTGTCCGACTTCATCAGGAGTACCATTGGAGTCAAACAGGGTTGCCCCCTCTCTCCTACCTTATTTGGGATCTACATTGATGAGCTTGAGGATTTTCTCAGAGATCACATCCAGGAGGGTGATGGTTGTCTTCTGCACCATATTCTGATCTACATCCTCCTCTTTGCAGATGACGTAGTCCTCCTTGCCTCCTCGGCTGAGGGCCTCCAGAGGCAGCTAGATGCCTTAGCCCTATTTTGTGACCACAGGCAGCTGACAATGAACCTTGGGAAAACCAAAGTTATGGTTTTCAATTGTCTGAAGACCTTGACCTCCACTTCTTCTTTAAAGGTGAGGAGATTGAGATCACTTGCTCTTACACATACCTAGGGATTCTTTTCTTTGGACCTCATTTTAGCCTCCGTCCTGCTCTCCAACCCCAGGTTAATAAGGGGTATGGTTCTTTGGTGATTCTTGAGAGACAATGTTTTTGCCACCACTTTTAGGACATTCTTTCCAAAATGTCCCTCTCCGATTCATTGGTTAGGCCCACGGTTCTATATGGTTCAAAAATTTGGGGTCCCTCTCTTTTGGACTCAGATTGGGCTACTATTGAGCGTGTTCAGATCCTCATGCTCAGGCGTATTATCAGGTGTAAAGAATTTGTTCCTCACAACATTATTCTTGCTGAGTTTGGGGCTTGCCCTTTTCGATTGGAGACCATCTTCAGCCTTGTGTTGTTGTTGCACCGTATCCGAATGTTTTCTGGCTCTTCTGTTGATAGGGACAGGTACATTTACCTTGCCTACTGCTCCTCTAGAGCTATTGCATCCTCAGATCATAGTGGTCAATCTTGTTATTGGTATGCCTGTGTTTCACGCCTTTTTGAGTCTATTGGCATCTAGATGGACCATCTCCCACCCTTCAGGTATTCTCTGGATGCCCCTGCCCATCTCCTACCAAACCAACAGGACCTTCATAGGATAATCAGAGATGATATCTACAGACAGTTCATTCAGCACACTGAACCAACCCCTCGGGGGGTTACGTCCAAAGATGTCATTCTATGCGGCACACTTTCTTGAGATCCGTGATGGGGTCATTATTAGACCCATGTACATCTCCCGACATTGGTTACAAGTCCTTTGTATCTCTCTGGGTCAGTTTAGAGTGGGCTCACATCGACCTAGTGTGGAGTCTGATCATCACTTAGACCGCTTGGAATGGACCTTCCTGCTTTGCTCTTTCCAGGAGGTTGAAACTGAAGAACACTTCATTTTCCGGTGTCCTCTCTACTATGAGATTCGTGGGAAATTCCATTGCATGTTCCGTGAGCTTCCTTCCTTCACATCTCTCTTCAGATACTGTGATCAGAGATGTCTTGCTCTCTACCTTCAGGAGGCCCTTAGGCTTTAGGACAGGCTCCTCCACCCTCCCCCCAGACAAATGAATACTAGACTGATCACTTCTTTCTTCCCGGTGCTCTCCCGGTGAGGGGTATCAAGCGGCACTTGGACACGGGTCTGGACCCCAACTCAGATTTGTCAGGTCTCGGGACTCCATTTCTCCCACCCAAGGCTCCCTACCTCAGGCACGTCTCGGGGCCCCTCCACATAGACAGCGATCTACCAGGCCTACAGAGAGGCACTGCCTTCCTCCCGGACACCGACTTCCCAGGCATTCTACAGTCTCGCCAACTGTCATCGGCGCATTGCGAGATACTACCATCCGGGCTCGAGTTTTAGGTGATGTTGTTGGGGGTGTTGCTCCTTCTTCCGCTCCCCCCCACACCGTCATCCTATTCTTCTTTCCTCTGGTTTCTCGGCCTCTGCTTCCTTCCTTCTCCTCCTCTTCTTCTCTCATTGTATTTCGGGCGACCCGTTTGGGTCCTCTTGCTGGGTTTGTTTGCTTTGTACTCTGCAGTCCCATTGACCTAATTTTGTGGTCATGCGTTGGACATTAATATTATTATCTTATCTTATCTTATCTAAACCCCTAGATCTAGAGGGTTCTCGAGAACCTTTTGGAATTAATCGAGGCCTCTCTTAAGAAAATGTGACTTTATACCATTAAGAAACCAGGCCAACGTTCAAATCAAAGTCAGCTACTGACAAGATGGTGAAAAGTTGTTGGCATTGGGTAAGGTAAGGGATCTTGCCCAAGTTTTTAGACAATCATTCATGAAGTATATTACCCGGAATGTCAAAGTTTGCCCCTCTAAGTATAATGACATTAAAAGGTTAATTTAGATGCATCAACCTCATGTGATTTTTCTTCAAGAAACAAAGGTTTCAATGGATTCTATTTGTAAAAATATTTGGCTGCATAGTGAAGGGATTTCTCGGATATTTTTGGAGCTTCGGGGAATAACTTGGCTATGGAATCTGAAGAAAATTGTTGTCCTAGATATTGTGGCTAAATGGGAGTGTGAGGGCTTTTGGTTCAAAGTAGGGATTATTCACAACAATTTATATGTTCAAATGTTTACTCTCACATGCCCTTAGAGATAGAAGGTAGTTGTGGAATATTATTTCTTGCATTATCCATTCCTTTCCATCGGCTTGACCACTCTTGGGGTGGTAGGGACTTGAATACCATTTTATCTCTAGATGAGGAACTGGGGAGGTGTTAGAAGCTTAGATGGACATGCGGCTCTTATGTTTGAGCACATTAGGTTTATGAATTTGGTTAATATGAAATCCTCAAATGGGGTGAGTACTTGGATGAACAAGAGACATGGTCAAGATTGTATTATGGAAAGGATTGATAGATTACTAGTGTCGATGCTTTCTTCACTTTTGGTTTTATTCAAATCTTCTATTTTGATTAACATGGCTTTTGATCATTTTGGATGGTTAACTTAGAAGGATGGAAATCCCACCGCCTAGCTCTCCTTTTGGATTTCAGCTTATGTGGCTTCAAGATGACACTTTTAGAGAGAAAATTATTCTGTGGTGGCAAGAAGGAAAACTAAGATATGGTACGAAAATGTCCAGCTTTGTCAAAATGGCTTCAATTTATCAAAACTCAAGCTAAACATTGGAATGGGGAAGAGTTTTCTAACATGATTGAGAAAAAGAAAGAATTTGTTAACAGATTGGCGCAATTCAATGAGGTCATCTCGGTGCTAGGGTAAGACAAAACTTTATACTAAAGAGGAAATACATTTTATCACCCAAAAGAAGAATGGGAGAAACGTGAAGTGATTCTGGTCAAACAAGTCTTATATTCAATGGCTTCAAGATGAGGATCGTAATACTAAGTTCTTCCATGAACCCCTCTTAGCCGAAGATCTCACAATTATATTTCCTCTCTAAAGAGTCAAAAAGGTCTTCAAGACTACACTTGGGAAGGTATTCTATGCCATGTGTTGTTAGGGAGATCTTGGCGGTATGATAAACAAGCAATTGATGATGGCCTAGTGCAAATACCTACACATTGATTAAAGACGAATGGAGTACATTCTCAAGCCTATAAAGGATTCAAGTCTAGAGGTTGAGAGGAGTCCACAGTTATTGTTGGTTTCAGAGATAAGAGTTCTTGAATGTTGTGAAGACGGACAATGTGTGTTTTGTGTTCATTCCGAGGCTTGCATAGAAGATGGGGAGTGCACGTTCATCACGCAAACGAGAGGATATCCTGCAAGAGGTAAGCGATATGATAGGTGAGTACATACATATCGTGAAAAGGATATTCTAGATAGACTACCAATTGCTTGCATTATCGGTCATGAGATGGACTTGATACTAGGGGCTAGTTTGCGAAACAAAGCCGCATATATAGGTGGCGCTACAGAGAATGAAGTAACAAGGAGTCTCAAGTGTAGGAGTTGCTTGGAAAGGGTTGATATGTGAGTGTATGAGATTGTGCTTAGTACTGCAGATTGACACCAAAGAAAGGATAAGAATGGAGAATGTGCATTGATTCCAGAGCCACCAACAAAATAACTATCAAGTATAGGTTTCTATTTCCACACATGCATGATATGATGGATTGTCTTAGTGGAGGAAAGAACTTCAAGATTGATCTGAAGAGTGGATACCACCAAATCAAAATCATTGAGGAGTTGAATGGAAGACTACATTCAAAGCAAATGATGGATTGTATAAGTGGTTGGTCATGCCATTTGGGTTAACCAACACACCAAGCACGTTCATGCGGTTAATGAATGAAGTGCTGAAGCCTTTTATGGGTAAGTTTGGGATTGTTTACTTGGATGGCATTTTGATTTTCAGCAAAATGCAGGAAGGGCACTTAGTCCATTTGTGGAAAGTGTAAGAGGGTTTGTGAGAGAAGAAACTGTTGGTAAACTTGAAGAAGTGTAGTTTCATGTGGAAGGAGTTGGTCTACTTGGGATTTGTGATATCTCATTAAGGCTTGAAGATATATCTTGAGAAGGTGTGAGCTACGGTAGATTGACCATCACCCGGAAGTGTCACGAGACCCATGGTTTCTATGGACTTATGAGCTTCTATAGGAAGTTCATTGCGGATTGATTATACTAGTGGTTGGTTATGCCATTGGGTTAACCAACACACCGACCACGCTCTTGTGGTTGATAAATGAAGTGCGGATGCCTTTTATGGGTAAGTTTGTCATTGTTTACTTGGATGACATTATAATCTTCAACAAATCATAAGAAGAGCACTTAGTCCATTTGCAGAAAGTGTTAGAGCATTTGCGAGAGAGAGAAACTAGTAGTAAACTTGAAGAAATGCAATTTCATGTGGAAGGATTTTTGTACTTTGAAATTGTGATATATCATGAAGGCTTGAAGATGGATCTTGAGAAGGTGTGAGCTATAGTAGATAGGTTGTCACCCAAAAGTGTCATAGAGGCCTATAGCTTCCATGGACTTGCGATCTTCTACAGGAAGTTCATCAGAGGATTCGATGAAATTTGCGTAGTGATCATTGGTGATGCAAAAGAATAGAAGAGAGTGTTTGTGGACAGCAGATGTAGAGTATGTATTTTAGAATTTGAAGGAAAAGGTCACAAAACAACCGATATTAGAGTTTCCTAATTTCAACAAGGTATTTCAACTTAATTGCGATGCCAATGGGGTGGCAATCGAGTAATGACAAGTCAATAAGGAGACCCATTGCATACTTTAATGAGAAGTTGAATGATGTAAGGAGAAAGTATTTAATTTATGACCAATAGTTTTATGCCATCATGCAAACTCTGAAGAAGTGGAGGCACTATTTATTACCCAAAGAGTTCGTGTTGTATACGGACCACCAAGCACTTGTAATTCATAAATAGTTAGGGAAATTAAATTCGAGAAATATAAAATGGGTTGAGTTCTTGTAGAGCTACTCATTTGTCCTTATAATGTCCCCCTTTTAGAATTAATTGATTTTGGATACCCGAAGCCTATTCTTATGATTTTCCGTAGGTTAAGGGGAATTTAAGAGGGAAATAAATTAATTTAAGTGGTCCAAGGGTACTTTTATATTTTAATTGGAAAAATGACACTTAAATTATATTTTTAATAAGTGGGGCCAAAAAGCAGAAGTGGAATAAATTAATAATAAAATGATGAACTTCTATTGTGGGGGCACCAAAGATAGAATAATAATTAAATAAAGAACTTCTATTATGGGGTGCCAAAGATAGAATGGGTTGCATGAGCATCAAGCTTCTATTTTTGGATGGGGCACCAACATTGGAGAGGGAATAAAGTAATTTTATATTGTTTATTGAGCATGCAACTCCAAAAGGGGGCGCCAACTTTGGAAGAAAGCCAATCTTGGAAATTTATCAACTACTTCATTGTTTGCAAGTAGCTTCTACTTCTGCATCAATAATAGAGGACGAAAACCCTCATTTGCACACAAATCTGAGGATGGAAACCCTCATATCTAAGCTTTGTAATTCCATTAGGGGGTTGCAGTGATCATTCAAGGTACAAGTATTCATCTAGTTTAGCTAGGACATCATATTCAAGGATGTTTTAGCATTTAAAACAACAAGTACAACTAGGACGTCCCCCTTTGGGAACGAATTTTAGTGGCACCACATCCGGGGTTGTTTTCATCAAATGAGTTTTCATGCTCTTATCTTATGTTCATCTTTTCATCAAGATCAACCGTTATAAGAAAATAATTGTATTAAGACATTCTAGTATTTTTCATTAAATTTGATTTGAAATAAATAAATAAAAGTCTATTTTTCTACATATTGGGGTTTGCTGTTTTTTTAATAAAAATCAGTTTGTTGCTATTGTCATAAAAGTTCAATTTTTATACTACTACACTAGGGTTTGACAAAATATCTGGATTTGTTAGAAAGAATTTTTCAAGGATATTACGGTGGTATAAGAGTGAATTTCCTCCCAACTTGTGGAAGAGGGAAAAAAAGAGAGAAAAAAAGAAGAAAAAATTACAGCATTGAATTTCATGCAGGGTAGTGACAAAGAAGTCAAGTACCTCCAAAGGGAGAAAAAGAAAGCTCCGAACATCGAAGTCATGGGTAACAAGGATTCGAAGGAGGCAATCTTTGATAGGCTTGTTCAAGGACAAGACAGGTTAACTGATATGATGGGTCAGTTAATCCAAGCTATGCAGGACATGAATGTACAAAGGGCTCTAAACAGTGAGGGAATCTCTTTAGGAGTGAACCATAAACAACCCTATTAGAGGACAACCATTGGTTCTATTGTTAGGCCCTTCTAGCCTAACTTCCTACGTAGAGGAAGCAATTTGGGAGGCAGAAATTCAGCCTACCATAGCAAATGATATTGTTGCTAGCTATGAGGAGTACAGGGTACTTCCCGATGAGATTAGAGACGCCATATCCCTTACCAATTTTATTAATTTGAAGGAAAGAAGGGGTGGACAAAGAGTTGAACCTAGGCCACAAACTTATCAGAGAGACTTGCAGTAGGTTTTAGGGAAGTTGTCACTCCCTACTTTTGATGGATCTAATAAGAGTTCTTCCTTAGTGACGAGGAGAGGGAGAAATCATGGCACGTGAACTCAAAAAAGAAAAATTAGATCTGCAAGAAGGTTTTGGGGTGGAGTTTGAAGAAGACCATGTTGAGGGGCATGAACATGAAAAAGGGCTTTATCGGTTGCTAATGTTGATTTTCAATTTACTGAAATTTTCGAACAACCTATGGGAAACAAATTGAATGTGTTCATGACTTTAGCAAGAATCATGAAAATGTTTTATTGACTTCTAATGTTTGCATGTGTCAACAAGATTCATTTGTTGAATGTAAAGAGTTTAAGGTGGATGCTAAAAATATCACAAGGTTGGGGATGCTAAAGATATCTCAACCAAGCTTCATTCGAAATGGAAGGTGAACAAGTTGAGGATAGCCAAAGGTATGAAAGTGTTTTGGATTTGTTGCTTCCTACTAAGTCATTTCAGATGTGTGGTCATCATGGACAACATAGTGGAAATGGTGATAAGGTGAAGAACAATTTGAGTGGCAAAGGGCACGTAGATCCATTCATACAAGTTCCAAATTGTGTGAACATGAGAGTTTGAGATCCTGGTATTTGCAGAAAGGACTTGCGATTGCTTGAGGGCAAGCAATTATGGGAAGGGCGACTATAATGTCCCATTTTTAGAATTAATTGATTCTGGATACCCGAAGCCTATTCTTATTATTTTCCGTAGGCTAAGGGGAATTAAAGAGGGAAATCAATTAAGTTGTCCAAGGGTACTTTTATATCTTAATGGGAAAAAGACACTTAAATTATATTTTTAATAAGTGGGGACTAAAATGCGAAGTTGAATAAAATAATAATAAAATGATGAACTTCTATTGCAGGGGCGCCAAAGATAGAATAATAATTAAATAAAAGACTACTATTATGGGGTGCCATAGATAAAATGGGTTGTATGAGCATCAAGCTTCTATTTTTGGATGGGGCGCCAACATTAGAGAGGAATAGAGTAATTTTATATTGTTTATTGAGCATACATGTAAGTCCAAAAGGAGGCGCCAACTTTGGAAGGACTTAGTAGTTATAAAAGAAAATATTAGAGATTATTGTTAATCATCTTGGGAATTTATCAACTACTTCATTGTCTGCAAGTAGCTTCTGCTCGCTCTGCATCAACAATAGAGGATGAACATTGAAAACCCTCATTTGCTCACAGATTTGAGGATGGAAACCTTCATATCTAAGCTTGGTAATTCCATTAAGGGTTTGTAGTGATCATTCACGGTACAAAAGTATTCATTCAGTTCAGCTAGGACATCATATTTAGGGCTGTTTTAGCATCTAGAACAACAAGTACAAATAGGATGTCACCCTTTGGAAATGAATTTCAATACGATGCCACATTTGGGGGTTGTTTTCAGTCAAATCAATTTGCATGCTCTTATCTTATGTTCATCTTTTCATCCAAATCAACCGTTGTGAGAAAAAAAATGTATTCAAACATTCTAATTTTTTTATTAAAGCTATTTTGATGAGCTGAGCTGAGGGCCGCCTTCCCCTATCTCTACCTTTGGATAGGAGGGGGCTCTGCAAAATATATAGAGAGGGGGCAGATCTATAGTCTACTTTTTTATATTGGGGTTTACTGTTTTTAATAAAAACTAGTTTGCTGCTGCTGTCATAAAAGTTCAATTTTTAATACTACTGCCCTAGGGTTTGACAAAATATCCAGATTTGTTTGAATTTTTTTTTTTAGGGATATTACAGTCTGAAGCACAAAAGTGGGAAGTCCAATAGAGTTGTAGATGCGCTAAGCAAAAGATGCATATTATTGACCAAGACGCAAGGGAATGTAGAAGGGTTTGAGGGAATGGAGAAGCTCTACACGAAGGATAAAGATTTTGTGCAAGCATGGAGACTATGTGCGAGAACCAACGAGCGTCGACTACACGCCATGGTTAGAGTGCTTTTTATAGGAACGCTTGCAATTCAAAGGAATACGGTTGTGTGTTTCGGAAGGATCAATGAGAGAGAATTGATTCGGAAGAAACATTGCATGAGGAATGTTAGGATACTTTGGAATAGATAAGGCCTTGGTGCAATTGGATGAGAGATATTTTTGGCCACGAATGGCTACAAATGTGCACAAATATGTGCAAAGATGCAGAGTATGTCAATTGGTAAATGGAAAGTGTCAAAATGTAGGGTTATACGAGACCACTTCCAATACCCGAGAGACCACCGTAACATCTTAGTATGGATATTGTTTTGGGATCGCCTAGAATGCAAAAGGGTCATGGCTCAATCTTCGTTGTTACGTATAGATTCTCAAAGATGGATCATTTTTGTGCTTACAAGAAGACCATGGTTTTCCGCACACCATGGTAACTGAGAGAGATACAAAATTTGTTGGCTACTTTTGGTGCATGTTGTGGAAGAAACTCAACACGAGGTTGCAGGTTTAGTGTTACATATCACCCTTAGATGGATGAGCAAACAAAAGTTGTCAATAGGAGCCTTGGCAATTTGTTGTGATGTTTGGTATGAGAGAAGGAACATGCGATGCAATTCTTGTAGAAGCGGAGTTCGCATACAACTCTGTCAACACAAGCACTACAAAGTCACCTTTCCAAATAGTGTATGGGACAATTCTAAGAGTAATTGAACGGAGGGAGTAATCGAGGGGAAGGGAAGAGTGCGAGAAGAAGAATACTTTCCACAATACAGACAGAAATGCATGAACAAGTGCACAAATAGTTGGAGAAGAGAAATGCACAATACAAGGAACATGTAGATTGGCGAAGGAACTTGGAGTTTAAGTTGGGAACTTATGTCTTGCACACATGAGAAAATAGAGGTTTCCATGAGGTGCATATGATATCAAGTGGAAGAAGATTGGGTACCGTGCAAAGTCCCGAGGAAATTTGTAGAGAATGTATATAAGTTGGAGCTGCCAAAAGGGATAGACATCTTGCCCATGTTCAAGTATAGAGGATCTATACTTGTATTATGGGGAGCAGATGATTAGAGAAGAAGGTTGTGCAAAGTAGATTGGAGACATCAAATACTAGAGCAAGAGGCGCGCGAGTTGAATGCATTTTGGAGGAACGTGTAGTAAAGACAATGCACAAAAACGAGCACAAGGAATATCTAGTAAAATGGAGAAGAAAGGAATTTGAAGATGCATCTTGGCTTAGTGAAGTAGAGATTGTAAGACTTGGCCATTCTATTTCGACCTTTTGAATACCGCTTGAACAGGGTTCAAGTTTCGTCTTATCCGTTGCGCATGGTGCAAGAGCATTTGGGTTCATACGCAATCCTACATCAACCAAAAAAACACAGTCTTGGCAAATAAAGTTTTGTACAAGTGCCATTGCACAATGCTTTGTGCAATACTACGCCACCCTTACCAATTAAATGCAACACCGGGGAAGCTACGAAAGATTATGAATGTTACGCAACACTGCGGAACTCACACAAGATTACTCGAAGCCACGAAACACCAAATTTTGTCACGTAAGCTTGTCCCAATCCATGAACAATTAAGCCTTGTTGAGAGACACTTGTGCGTAATATTCCAAACCGCCTTACACAAATGTGTCACATTGTGCAAGAGGGTTGTGCACACTTTGCGCAATCATGTCGCACACCATTTTTGCAGAGATCGGTTGCTTAACGAAAGCATCCAATGCATGTCTTGAGTTGCGAAATGTTGTTGTCACATTGTTAGACTCCCGTGGGAGGCGCCAAGTACCACGTTTGAATGGGACCACTCCTACTTGATTAAATGATTAGATCTACATACACTTGAAGCCTTGTCAACATTGCTATAGTTGTGAAGAGTATGCGTGGGCCTTCATCCGTCCTTCACAAATAGGGACAATTAGAATCATCTGGTTTAAATATCCATTTAATGAAGGGGAATATTCCCGCGCAAAACAATGACAAACTAGGGACACCCGAGAGAGTATCCTTTCAAGGATCTTTACCTTCATTGCTATCTTTACTCTCCTATTTAGGGACTCATGAACTCTTAGAAGGGGGCTATAAACTTGAAAAGTATCTTAAGAATCTTAGATCTTAGTCTAAGGCATTAAGGTCGACTATCCTTGTAAGTGTGAGCTAGAGGTTGGTTTTATAGAAGCTTAGTAGAGTTTGCAAAGCTTAGGATAGGTCTAGGATTGGAAATCTTAGCAAAATTGTTGTGGAGTCTTATTGTAGATTGTAATTGGAGTGAATTGGTGACGTGCTTGAAGTTGTGATCTCTTTCCTTGCATTAATAGAAATATTTTTCATTTTTTCTTGTTTAGAAATTATTCCTTTGATCTTGCCTTGGTGAGATCTATTTTGACAATGGCTGCATGGTGTAAGGCGTTGTTCATTGGGAACCCCGACCCCCTCTCGCATCACAAGTGCTTACATTCCAATCGTGAACAAACACAAGTTAGCAATATCTTCGTACACACGATAGATGTCAAGGCATTTTCGTTAGTAATACTTTCATTGTAGATCATCTTCTATAGGCACCCATATTGATCTTATTAATCTCTCGTATTTTTTTTTTTCATTCAACGCAAATTATAAATAAGTAAATTTAGCCCCTTTTAAAAAATCACGAAGTGCACGAAGAGCCAACAAAAATTCGGGTAGGGCAACGAAGGTTCAGCTAGGTGACCTGCTACTTTTTCAGTGTTTTTCCTCAAAATTTGTTCCAAGCTGTGATCTGGATCACACGATGCCTTTGTGTTTTATAGTGTCAGTTTTCTATATTCCATATGGTAGCATCTTGACCATACATGTTTGAAGGAAAGCATATATACGTGTGGCAATTTGCATGCTTACATAGGGAGCTTGAGAGTTATGATGGTGGTCCCTTTTAAGAACTCATGGGCTTGATAATCTAGAATCGTCGCCATGTTTAAAGGATAGACCATTATGTTAGGCTTTGAAGGTCATATATTTTTTTGGCAGTCATTTACCTAATATTTAATGTATTGGTTTCAATATTCGGCAAGGATTCTTCACCAAATTGTTAATGCCTTGCCATATTCATGCAATGTATGTGGGAGTGTCTTTTATGGGCAGATATATCTAATAGTTAAGTTATTGTTTCGACATTTGGCAAGAATTCTTCACCAAAGTGTTAATGCCTTGCAATATTTATGTAATGTATGTGGGAGTGTCTTTTATGGCCAGGTAATTTGTTTATTGCCAATAACTTGTTCAAATATAAAAAATTGATTTGTTATAATTTCCCCGAAATGCACCCTTCTGTTAAGATTAACAAAATAGAGCAACAATTTGGTGTTTATTGTTCTTGAAGTGTCTGTGATTTTCATAGAGACAATATGTGTTGGCACAATTCACATGTCATATGAAGCATATTTAGGCTTGATTGTTGTTTTATTTGTTGAAAACTTTAATCGTGCGATCCTAGAAACAACTACGTTTTTTGCATTTAGGAGAGACGTGCTTTCTGATGACAAGAGAAAAGATTCAACATTTTCTCTTTACATCCTGATGTATGTTCAATGTTAACTGTTACAGATATTTACTCAAGGAAAAGAAGCGTGGCAAGGCTCTTGATCCTGTGACAAATTTTCATGTGCAGAATGGGGCTGTAAGTTTTATTTTTGTCAATACCAATTATGTTTTATACTTTTATGTCGTGTTTTCTTAATTTTGTTAATGAATAGTATTTCTAAGAGTGAGGATGCCAGCTGATATGTGCATGCCGAGGATGATTTTATAGCCCAAAACCTTAAAAGGTCATCACCGTATTGTAGACTATTAAACTATTTATTGCTTGTGTGTTCCACCAATATACAGCAAGACTAGAACCTAGTGGGCTCCTAAATCACCTATGAATGCAGATCTTTAAAAATCCTTAGGGAAAAACAGAATTAGAGTCACTATCATAAGATGAGGTCCTGAGGACTATGCTGTTGTAAACTACATTGTGATAGCTTTCTAGTTTCCACCAATGGTATGATATGACTGAGCCTAACTAAACGCATTGCTTGATTGATTTGGCCAATTCTTTTCCTCTGAACTGAAGCCTGAGGCTAACCAAGCACGAGGGAGCCAGATGATGTAGTTTGATGCCAATTGCAGATTGTCATCTGATTTAAAGGGAAAATCTTAAGTAGGGAATAATTTAGAGGTCATTACTTGTCTCTAGGAATATTTTACTATTATGGTAGCATGAGGACATTGATTGCAGATTTTTGAGCTCTTGAGCTATTCATTGACTTACTCGTGGATTTTCATTAATTGAATTATATTACTTTTAGTGAAACCACGCTATATTTTACTCTAGTATTGGTACTATTTGTTTTACAAATGTACTAGTATTTACTGAAGCTTAGGCACTAGAATAGTATTAAAAGTTACGTATATTGATTGTACTTATGAAATATTATAAGTTTGAAGAAATGAATACTTTGTTGATGGCCCTAGATTGAGAAAACATCATTCGGTGATGCCCTAATTGTCATATTTGGATTGTTGGTTTGTGGAGATCATAGTTTAAAAAATCGTTATCGGCAGGCCAAATTTTGACTCGGAAATTGGGAATTGGCAATTTATCGGCATTAATCGGCAACTTTATCGCTACTTTTAAAAACATTTAAATTCATAAAATAAACTTAAATTAAATGTAAAAACATTGTTAAATGATGCGAGAAGTGACTCTATAGAATGTCATAGGCCCATATGCATATTTTTGATTAAGTTTTGACCAAAAAAGAGTACAAAGTTTGCAAACAACAATGCTCATAGAGTCATGTCACATGTGACTTTTGAAGTATCACTATCAAATATCAATAATATTCCATTTCATCAAACACGCCTAAAATAAGTCTGTTGCACTTGCGGCTGCCTCGTGGAAGTGGAAGGTAAATATTCCTCCTCTGCAACACCAACATTGTCATCTACAAACATATCATCTGGATCATCACCAACTTCTAATGTCCTTGATGGTATTGCTTCTTCAGTCTCCCTCTCCAAAGCTGCTATCTCCTCTATAGTAAACATAGGCTCCACATCATCAACAATCCAGTCATCATATGGATCAATGTTAGCCAAGTCAATTGCATCATAACTCTGTGCCCCCTCCACTTGTCTCACACGAAGACGAAGATTGTATCGCACGAAGACAAGGTCATTGAGGCGTTGTGTTGTCAACTTGTTGCGCTTCTTTGTGTGAACAACTTCGAACATGCTCCAATTACATTCGCATCCAGAAGCACTGCATGACTAACACAAAATGCGGATGGCTAGTGTTTGAAGATTTAATGTTTTTGCACCATAATCTTCCCACCACAAATCTGCAAATAAAACATTTATAATTTTGTAAGTTAACTAGGCTTGAATAAATAAAAGAATTCTAGACTTCTAGTATCTAGTTCTACGTGTAATGAGACTAAATACAAATGACTCAATTTGTTTTTACCTGGCTGAGAAGTGTTTCTTCTTTTCACACATAGAGCCGAAGAAAAGAGCCTCCCCTCTGCAGTCTTGTAAATCTGCAGCTCGTCAACAATTGCATCTCTAATATCTTCGTTAGATACCATCCTCTCTATGCATGTATTAAGGCCATCCATAACCTCATCAACCTTAAATGATGGGGAATAGAAAAATTTTGGGTTTAGGTAGTACGCCGTTGCATGTATATGTCGATGGAGTGTCTTGTTCCATCTTTGATCAATTATCGTCAAATGGGTTCATATTTTTGCTGATTGTGCCCATAATATTTAGTTATGGCCTCCTCGCCACATCCATAGCCTCATACAAATAATTCATTGGGTTTTTTCCCCATCCACCATCCATAGAACTCGAACCAAAGGCTCTGACACCTAAAACAAAATAACATATAAATTTAAAATTAAAATTAATTAAATATATATATATATATATATAACAAACAAATGATAAATAAACAAATATTCAAGTTTAGATTACCTTCATGATTTCTTCCATTTGCTTTGCAAACATATCATCAAAAACGGTCTTCACGACCCTTTCCCCTTCGGTCTTCCTAGCATAGGGAGACTCCAACCATCGCGTGCTCACAAACATCTACTTAAGGGATGTTAATGAGGCTGCAATGCTCTGCAATGTAATGAAGTTTGTGGCAAATCATGTGACCCCTGATCGCACAAGCTCTTTCCATTGGTGTAAGTTTAGCACCCAAGTGTGATTGTAGATGAACTTTGTAATATTTCTTGCGTCTTCAATCACATTTTTCACCCATGAGAGTTTTCCTATGTCCTCTAATAAGAGATCCAAACAATGGGTTGCCAAGGGTCCAAAAAGATGCAGGGTGCCTCTCCTCAAGATTTCTCCTTCTTCTTTACATATGCCGCCGCATTGTCTCTGTCACAACTTGGATGACATTCTCCATGCCCATCTCCTTCACCACCTCTTCTAACATATCACACAAAATGCTTGCAGTTTTCACTTGTGGGAGACATCAATTGATTTCAAGAAGACCAACTGCCCACTTGATGCCACTAGAAGTTAATCAATGTGCGCTTTTTCCCATCTGTCCAACCATCGGGAAAAATGGTGCATCCTTTTTTTTGCCATACCTTTTTTTGTTGTTCTTTCTACAGAGCTTTGGTATGTATGACGGAATTCTCTAACAATGGGCCACTCAAATCATGTGGAGTAGGAGCCTTGAACCCCTTCCTGGCAATAGCCATCGATGCAGTGACCAAATACTCCCAATATGGACTTTTTGCCACATTAAAAGGAATTTTGTTATAGTACTCAAAAATTTGCCGTAGCTATTCTTGCTTTGTTGTGCATTTCATTATTCCAAGTGGTACCTTCAAGTGAAGGTTGTGAACCAGGACTACTTCGAGGAACAAAAAACATCGCTAAACTACTATTAGTGGATGAGCCCCATCCTTGTGTCTGACCTCATGGAGTTGGGGCAATAGAAGATGCCCCAATGTCAAAATCTTCCCTCGCTACCCTCCTATTTGCTAGGGCTGCAAGTGCATCAGCTTTCCTCTTCTTTTCTTTTTCTCTCGCATAATCTGCAAAGAAAGAAGACAACTCTGGTGGAGCCTCAGACGATGCTTGATTGCACAATGTCACTTCATTCCTTGGTATCCGTGTGATGTGGAACTTAAGGCGATAAACACCTCCACTCATGTTCATGCCACAATAATTGCATGCAACACAATTGCCTTCTTCGCTTCTTCACAATGCTTCCAAGAGGGTTCTTTTGAGTTAGGCTTACTAAGAGCAGCTAAACCGGATCCCGATGCCATTCTACAAAACAAAAAAAAAAACAATTGTCTTAGATTTACAAGCCTTAGAGAAATAAAATTGTATGACGAAATTAAGAATAATATTGCTATTGCATGAAGAAAAAATTACAACAAAGCTATATTGAAAACGTATGATTATACAAAACGAATTAAATTATAACAGTAATATACAATAATATAATAGTATACATTCGTAAAACGAATTAAAAATACAGAGTTTAACATAATTAATATATAACTAAATAGTAAATACAAAATAATATTAAACGTTTAAGCAAGATTAAATATTAACTAAAAAACAAATTACGAGTAAATGTTGAATATATAACTAAATACAAAGTTTAATTTGTTTTATTGTTATATTATATTATTATTAAATATATTAATTCGTTATACCAATTAAATATATCAAATTTTAATATTACGAATTGCGTGTTATTTTATATTCGTTTTGTATTCATTTAAAATATTATTGGTATAAGTTTATAACAAAGTAATATATTAAATGTATGCAAAAGGAATTAATTTGTAAATTCGTGAGTATACAAGATTATTATTTAAAAACTTAAAAAAGAAATATATTGTAATACTTTGTATAGTAAATATGATTTTATGGGAATTTATAGTATAGTATAGACTCTAGAGTTCTAGGGATTTATAGTACCTCCGCCACGAACTGGCTGGAAGTGGAAAGTTGAAACTGCCATGAGCTGGATAGGGCCACGAAATAGCACAAAACCACCACGAAATAGCACAAAACTGCCACGAAATAACACAACCACCACGAAAATGGCACGAAACCGCCACGTTATGCCACGAAATGCTGGAAAATAGGCACAAAATGCTGGAAAGTACGAGCCGCAAGAGAAAATACGAGTCACCCAAGACAAAATACGAATCATTTTGGTCGCTTTTTGCATTTAAACCCTTAGCCAAATGATTTTCCACGATTTTTAGGTGATTTTCCACAATTTATCAAGGTATTTATCGCGGAAAATTGCGATTTATCGCACCGAAAAATTGTGATCTTTTGAAATTTAATCGTTTTGCTTAGGGTAAACGATAAATCATGATTATCAGGGGATTTATCATGATTTTTAATACTATGGTGGCAATTATATTGACAAATATTTAGGTTGGCTAGTACTATTGTCACCAAGTTGCACCCGATAGAGAATGGTGTGTGTACTCTCTCTCCTCTTGACAAAATTGGAACACCTCAAGGCTATGGGTAGCCTATGTCGAGGTGAACCTCTAGAGAGGGCTGGTTTCCTTGTGAAACACTAAAAAACGAAAACTTTGACAAGGAAAAGGGAAAATGAATGCAAAAAATGGGAAATAGGGTGATACACCAATAATTTAACACATGCATGTAACTCGGCATAGAGAAATAAAAATCCACGCACTTGTACATCTCTAGACTATTTTACATAATAAATTCAAGGGTTTAGGAGAGAAGAATAACGATAGAGGGAATCAATTCCACATTAAAGCAACACAATATTCTTATTAAACACAATGAATAATCAGAAAAACAACAATATGAGAGGGCAAAAATGGAGCTTTTTATTCAGAGGTGCAAGTACAAGGCTAGAATTGCCAGAGAAAATCAGCCCAAGTGTGTCTAATTATTCAATAATACAAAACTGAGCCTACATAGGCTGTTGCGTCAAAAATAGTTGTCTGCATGCTATTTTATTTATTTTCTAACCCCTTATGGCGCATGGGCAGCAGCATGTCCCTTTTAATTATTTAATTCTTTCCTCCATCCTTGGCACCAAACATCAAGTAGACTGCTGCATGCATTGATTTTAATTTATTTCATTCATCCTTCTCCTTTTTACGACAACACTCAAAACAGTTTGTTGCATGCTTTTATTAATTTATTTTCCTCCTGCTGCTGCCAAACTCTAGCTAGAACAACTCTTTTTATATATTTAATTCCCATTTCTGTCTTTGGCTGGCATATGGGACAAAAGTTGACTTTATTTTATTTGTTTTATTCTATTTTGTCTCATCCATGCTTGTCTTCATGCTTGGCGCCATATTTTAGAACTAAAGTTCTATTTTTAATTATTTTCCCTTGACTATTCATGCACATGGGACAAAAACTGTTTTGTTTTATTCATTTATTCACTTCTCCATGCTTTGGCGCCGGTCTTAAAATTGGAACAACAATCTCCTTTTTATTTTAATTCTATCCATGCATGCTTCTCTTCCTTTGCCTGGCGCCAATTTGGACTGAACAACAGTTCTTTTGTTTTAATTTATTTCTCTTCCTATCCTTAGCGCCAATTTGAACTGGAGTTGCAGTTCCTTTCCTTTGCATATATTCTATTCATGCACCCTCCTTATCTCTCCTTGGCGTGGAAAATATGGTAACATTTTGGCGACATCACGGGATTGTTTTCCTGCTAAACAAAGAGATCAGTAGCCTTCTGCATCCATTGGGCTATGGAGTCACATACCTTTGTCAACAACTTTGAAACAAAACAACTGAGATATTCTCTCCAACAAAAGGAAAACATGTGCATGCAAACACTTCTTGAAAAGACAACTAAGAAAATGAAAAAACAATGTGCATGCAAACACTTATTGAAAGTAAACTACTCTAATGATGTTGAATCCTCAATAACAAGCTTTGAGGAAAATCCCATTAACCGGGATTGGTAGTTCTTCACCATTCAACCGAGATAACTGAAAAACATTGTGAGGCTTGCACGCTGAAATAACATATGGCCCACTCCAAATAGCATCAAATTTGGTGTGGTTTCCCGGTTTTGCTTTGTTTGCATCCCACTTAAGAACAAGATCACCTTCCTGAAAGACTCTTGCAATTGCTTTCTTGTCAAAATTCTTCTTTACCTGAGCTTGGTGAGTTTCTATGACGAGCATGGCTTCATGTCTTAATTCTTCCAACTGCATAAGTTTTGCATACCTTACCTCCATGGGACTGCTTCCAACAACTCTAATTGATGAATAAGCTCTAAAGCGGGTAGCTCAAGAGAAATTGGAAGTCTTGCTTCCTTGCCATAAACCAACATGTATGGAGAATTATCAATAGATTTTTGGGAGTGATTTTGTTAGCCCACAAAGCGGTTTTGAGTTTTGTGTGCCAAGACCTTTGATTTTCATCCAGAACCCTTCTAATAATCTTCAACAATTTTTTATTTGTAGACTCTGCAAGACCATTACCTTGTGGGTAATAATTTGATGAAGTACTCAAGTAAATACCATTCCGGACAACCCACTCTGTAATTTTAGCACCAACAAAAACAAGACCATTATCTGAAATAATAGTAGTAAGAACTTCAAATCTAATAATAATACCTTCATAGAAGTCCAACACACTAGTTTCATTCGCTTCTTTCAATACAACTGCTTTTGTCCATCTGGTAAAATAATCAGTGGTAGTAAGAATCCACTTGTGACCCAAACTGGATGGTGGATTAATCATTCCAATGAAGTCCAATCCCCACTGCATAAAGGGTTGATCTGCTGAAATAGGATGAAGAGGAAGGGCTGCAAGCTTTTCCTTACCCACGAAGAAGGCACACTCTTCTGACATCTTTTGACCCATGCATAACAATCTTTGAAAATACTTGGCCAATAATAACTTGCTTTCATGATTTTGAGAGCAGTAGTCCTTGGAGCATAATGGCCACCTAATAAACCTTCATGAAATTCTTGCAATAATCTGTCAACTTGTGAAGGTTCTACACATCTCAGAAGAACACCATTAATATCCCTCTTAAATAATATACCATCAATGAGTGCATAAGGAATAGCTTGTAACCGGAAATACCTCCTTTTTGTCTTATCCAAACCTTGGGGAAGAATACCCGCATGCAAGTATTGAATCATGTCTTGTGTCCAACTCATAGAAGATGGTATTTCAGCTGCTTGTGGCTGATTTATGAGTGCAAAACAACTTTCTTTGATTCCAAATCTGAAACTAAGTGCTCACATAACCCTTTTCCTCGATCAACTTTGTTACCTTGAAGTCTACGTCATATTCCATGACTTTTGTGATCCAACCAACCCTCTTTTCATTCAGATCCTTGCTCAACAAAAACTCTTTCACATTTGAGCAACCATAACATGAATTCTATTTTTATTTTTTAATTTTTTTAAACAATCATCCATTATATTGATAAAAAAATTGAATTACAGACTCTATCATGCCAAGCATGGAAGCTATTAGCCATATCCCTAGCACTATAAACAAAAGAAACAATATAAATGATCATTGAGAAGATTCAAGATTTATGATTTTCCTGATTTCTTCTTGTATCTTAGTTGATCACCATAGAGGGGGAAGCCCATAATAGATGATATCCTTGTTGTCAAGTGCCCAATTAGCTAATCCATCGGCAACTTTGTTATTATGTCTAGGAATGTGGATGAATCGAATCTCTTGAATCCGAATGGTGTCCCCGAGATTTTACCCTGAAATTTGGGACTACCCCTTTTAAAACTTTTCGTTCTTTTCAAAGTAGCGTGTCGTTTTGTGTTTGTTTTGCTTGTAATTGTTTGCATTGCTTTAAGGCATCCCCAGAGTCATAAAAGCCAAATTCCAGAAATATCCTCATGTTGAAACTCACTCTATCCCTTCGCCAGGTTTTGTCTGAGAGAATTTTATTTATTTATTTATTAGATGAGTAAAGTCCTATTTTAAAATAAATTGTGCTGCGCAGTTGAACGCTCGAGGATTTTCACGTCATTATTGCTTCCGCCTCGATGGTTTTAAAATAATGGGTCGTTTTGTGTTTTTATTGCCAGAAAGTTCTTGTATTGCGTCAAGATATTCCCAAAGAGCCATATTAGCCATTTTCGCCAAATACCCAGATGCCCAAAATTGTTATATTCTATCGTCGGGATTTGTCTGCGGGAAATTTGTATTTAATTATTTTGAGCCCCGTTTGAGGCAATTTGCGCTCCGATTTAACTCTGTTGTGATCGTACATATCATTATTCCTATATACCAGTAGGGTTTTAACTAGGAATGAGTTCTGCACTTTATTTGTGACTTTTGGCAACGTTTTGTGTTTTTGTGTTTTCCCATTTCATTTTCTGTGAAATTTCTCTAGATCAATTCCTTTGCCGGTTTGGCTTGATTCTTGGCCTGGAGTAATTGGGGATCATATACGCACGTTATGCCAGAAGGAAGTCGCCATCGGAGGTCTGGTTCACTGGGAAAAGACGAAGTCGTGCACCAAAAAGCCTCTTCTGGGCTGGCCGCATTTTTGGAAAAAGAAGAATTGAAGTGGATCATGGGAAAATTAGAAGCAGCAGGCAGGTGGGAATTTTGTACTGCTAGCAGGGTACTTTTTCCCATGAAAGCAACGCCACTTAAGTGACAATGGAAAAATTAGAGGCAGCAGGCAGGCGGGAATTTCTTACCTGCCTTGCAGGGTAAAAATTCCATTGTGGAATAAAAGAAAGATCACTTAAGTGAATCATGGGATTTTATTGCTTGCCTTGCAGGGTAAATAATCCCATTATGAAAGTCAAGTGACTTAAGTGAATCATGGGATTTTCAGGGCTGCCTTGCAGGGTAAAAATCCCATTGTCATGTGTTTCTTAAAAATAGAATTCTTTATGCCAAAAAGTGTGCCCCCTTTGGAGAAGTAAAGGCAGCCTTTAAATTGATTAATTTAATTAATTATTCACCCAATTTTGGCGCCCAGGCTTGTGGAAAAGTCAACAGAAGTTAAAGGACAAAAGGTGGTTGAAAATAGACTGTTCTAAAATTAAATAAATAATATTTATTTAATGCAGCCCCTTTATGTCAAAAAGTGCGCCCCTTTTGGGAGAGAAATAATACTTTTTAAAGTATTAAATGATTAAATTAATTCCTATTTTCAGTGGCTAAGGTCAAAGCATACTGTGAGGCTTGAGTTAACTGGAAGCAGAAGTCTAAAATTAAATAAATTTAATTTATTTAATGGCAGCCATAAGCATGCACAAAATAGGCGCCCCATTTGAAGAGTGAAGCTTATTAATTAATTAATTAATTGCCAGTAATAGCAAAGGCATTAATTAATTATAGAATCACAAGGATTATATAAGCAGGGGCTGCCATAAGGATGAATTAATTAATTCACAGGTAAAGAAGTGCAGCCCAGAGGAAAAGTGCGCCCCATTTGAAGAGGATTTTTGCTCAAAAGAAGGTGAAATTAATGCTAAAAGCTTCCAATTTTGGCGCACAGGTTGAAGGAAGTTGATTTGTGTCTGGATAATTGTTTGCATAAGTGATACAGGTGCTCAGGTGAAGTTGGTAAAATTCATGCTCGCTTTGCATGCAAATAAAACATCAATTTTTGGGGCAGCAGGCTTGAATTATGCAGATTTTTATGATTAAAATCCATTGTTCATGTTCGGTTGCCATCTTTGTCTGAATTAATTGCAAGAATTCATTACGGTGCTTTCTGAAAAGAAAAGGAGCTTTAATCAATGTCCAATACATTGAATATATCCTCCGAATATGAAGAATTATCTAGATCTGCACCAGTTTTGAAGAATTCCGCCGAATAAGAAGAAAAAGAATTATTCAGACAAAGATAGACAAAGCCATGGCAAAGAGGGATGAAAAAGAAAGCACAATGGAGTCATGCATCACTTCCAAATTTGCAGACATAGGAGACACAGATCTAGGTCCGGAACCTCTTTCCGAATTGATTGATAGATCCAGAGCAGGAAAGACTTCACTCATGCGTGCAGTTAAAAGCAGTGGAATTATTCGAGCTGCAGCCTTTCCATACACAACCCAGTTGCCAGAGTTCGTTATGGAGTGTGCTAGGTCTTACCATCCTTCATCCAGATCAGTGCGAGATGCTACGGGGAAAACAATAATTCGGTTGGATGCAGAGTTCATCAATTATTGCTTGAAGATTCCGGCTCGAAAGGTGGTGACTTCCATTAGCATTCAGGATGCGGCAGCAGGTGGGAGAAGCATAGAGTTGACTGCGTGAACATAATGAACAACAGATACATGAAGAAGCCCAGATCTCCTTCTAAGTTCCCAAGAACTCTTCCACGGTCCAATCTGGTGCAGGAGGTAGATGATATTGCCAAATTGTTATGCAGGATTAATGGCGAGGCGAATGCTCACACTTTCCGTACATGGATGTATGCTTTCATCAGGACCATTGAAGTCAACAAGGTTGATTCCATAATCAATTGGTCGGAAATCATTAGCGACAACATTGGTGAGCAACTCTGGAACGTGAAGCGTACTTTCAGCTTCAAAATGACTTCTTATTTGGTATATGCAGCAGCTTCACAAGGCATCTTCTCCAAGTTGGATAGATGTGGCGTTCTTTCTAAGGACCCCATTTTCGAGTGCTACCCACAACTTATTGTACTGCGTGCGAAAGATTTCAAGTGCAGGATTAATGTGGTGAACGCTCACACTTTCCGTACATGGATGTATGCTTCATTCCATTGAAGTCAACAAGGTTGATTCCATAATGAATTGGGTCGGTTCAATTGACAACATTGGTGAGCAACTCCGGGCGTGAAGCGTACTTTCACTTTAAAATGACTTCTTTGGTATATGCGGCTGACTTCACAAGGCATCTTCTCCAAGTTTGGATAGATGTGGCGTTCTTTCTAAGGACCCAATTTTTGAGTGCTACCCACGACTTCTTTGTACTGCGTGCGAAAGATTTCAAAGTAGTCATGATGGATTCTTCTACGAATTCATTTCCAGGCTAGACAGGGATAAAGGCCAACAGGGTGAGCAGGAAGCGTGGGAAGTTGTATCCAAGATTGGCAGTCTATTCATTCAGTTTGCAGATTTCACATACCTCAGGGTTACGGCTTTTCTGGAGAACCGGTTAAGTTGCCCAGATATCCGAATGATAGATTGATCACCATGGAGTTGAGCAGACAACTTGTGGAGATACACGACCTTCAGTCGAAACGGCACAAGTCTACGGGCTTCTTCCCGATCACTGTGGGACATTATAGCTGCCAGAGCATTCATAAGGCCCGAGGATTGGAAGCGGAAATGTTATCCGAGTATGAGCAAGAGTTCTTTCGGCATGGCTAAACTTCGATCCATTTGGAGTAGCCAGGAAGACGATCTCCCAGGAGTACGCACATGTGCCTTCATTAGAGGATTTCTGGATGAAGTGCAAAAGTGAGTACGAGGTTAGAAAGAAGGATTTCAGCAGGCTATCAGCACGGCAAGTGTTCGACTTTGGACTAGCACGGATACCTGCGGATCTTAAAGATGATGGGAATGTGTTACTTGACGCTTACCATCAAATGGGAGGAGATAGAGCCGTACTTCAGGATAACGTAGGGGGCTGCCATACGATTGAAGAAAGGTCTGGCGTTGTTTTGGTGAATACTTCAAGCTGTTCTTTGTGAAGGGATATTGCCTTGATGAAGCATAATGAATCAAATCACGGGAACTTCGGCACGGAGATTCCCTCGAGAGAAGCACGGAGGAGAAAGCGTGAGGTCGAGAAGATGAAAGTGCACAGAAAGATCTCAATCAAAGGAGAAGATCACTTCCACGGCCATGACTTTAGTTCGGCTTCTCCAGCATCCAGTACTTCACCGACTGTTGCACCTCAGCAGGACACTTCCATGCCTCCACTGAATCCGGCGACATTCATCTTCTCTCCTCAGCCACTCCGTTCGGCTTTGTTCGAAAGAGGCGTTGAAGGCTGCGAGATGGCGAGTTCGAAAGAGCTTTGTCCTTGGATGATTCAGAAGATGGCAGCCATAACACTGTAGCATTTCTGATGGAGAGGAAACAGCGGGAGATAGTAGTGCACTCAACAACTTCTCATTCTCAGAAGTAACTTCTCAGAATGGTTGGCTTCACAGTTGGTTCCAGAAGCTAGAGTGGAAATGAACTTGGAGGAACACGACTTGCAGCTGCTCCAGTCTAGGCGGAAAAGACAGAAGACCTAAAGTTGCTAAGGTAACTTCAAGGTTGATCATCGAGGAGTCGGGGCAGAAGTTTGCTGAGATGTCAATTCCGGCGGAAGGAAAGAAGGAAGATGAGCTCACGGCAGAAGATGTAACAGTAACCAGAGTACCCATCGGTCAAGCCACCACAGAAGGATTGAAGCAGGATACACAGACATTGATAGATGCTCTATTCCTTAGGCTTGACAGAGAAAAGGCGGAGAAAGACGAACTTCAGAAGCAGGTATCTCAGTTGTGCGAGATCATAGCCAAGGTTGCTAAACCTTCCACTCAGCCCATTTCAGAGCAGGTGAGTGATCATCTTATGCAGGAGATGGAGGATCTAGCAATCAGGTGAAAGCTATTGTGAATGGAAGAATCGATTATTCGTCAGCTTACTGTGCACTGACTTGGAGAGGTGCCCACCCGCTTTGAAGGTTATGAATGATGCGTGAAATCAGTGAAAGCAATTTGGTGTGCGAGCATAGTAGATATGAACACGATTCTTTAAGAGTAACTTTGAGTACTTTGGCGAAATCAACAAGGCTGCTAGGGAGAAGTATTGGTTGCGGAGCAGTTATGCGGATGGATCAGTTGAGAAGGGGAAGCAGTTGGAGTTTGCAGTATCTTTCCGTTTGGAGATCTGCAGAGTTTTGTTGAAGAGGATGCAGGCACTTGAGAGTAGGACATCGTCCTTACCGAGACATATATCATTTCTTTCAGCGAGGAGGAAGTGGTGGAAATGTTACTTCATACGTGCGGATCATTCCTAGCAGCGAGTGCCTAATTCCTGGAAGGGTCTCTTTTAATGTACAAAAGAGAATTGATGGAGCTCTTAAACCTTTCACGATGAATTCCATTAGCAGACTGGTGGCACTGCAGGCGGATATTGCGAGGTTCGGGCCAAGCTTGGAGGATGTGGAAGAGTGTATCAAGGTGTTGAACGAAGGATTGTTGCAGTTCAGGACAGAAAAAGGAAGCGATGGCTAAAAGATGGGAAGATGTTGAATTACATGTTAAAAGTATATCGATGTCGAGAACAAAAAGAAGACATAAATGTTACAGCTTGGCTTGACTTCTTCTTCTATTCTTTCTTCTTCTATTTTCCACGTTCCGGATGAAATTGTAAAACTTTAAAGTTATTGGTTTTGAAACCATTACTTAAAGTTATGTGGAACAATTCTATTAGTTAAGTGATACATGTGTCACTTAAGGAGAAGTTAGTGGAGGATGATTGCCAAATGTCATCTTTACTTGTTGTTTATGTTTTAGTTCAGTTGAGTTTCCCATTTGTACTTTCCCTTCTACATTCTATAAGTAGAAGAAGAACCTCAGGTTAATGATCAAAATTTGTAAGCAGCATCCTTGTGTTCCAGACTTTGTGCTGAAACCCTTGAGAGCCACTTGAAGCAAAGGAATATACAGGAGCAGATTTCCGGAGAACTTTGTGTCACGGTGTATTGTGTTTCTAGCTTTTATATCTTAGATCTTTTAATAAACTTTGTGTTATTTTAGATCTAGATCTAGAGCTACCTTTGCTTATAATTATGTGTTTATATCTATTGGTTTCTTCTATGTGCATGTAATCAACTCTGTTATCTATTGATTGGGATGCACATCTTCCCATTTCTTCTCTGTGTTTATATAATTCCTTCTTATAAATATTTCCTTTCTTTAAACTTTCTTACTTGCTGCTTAAGCTGTAACTATGGTTCATGAGTTAGTTAAAGTAAAACCCCATATAGATACTAGCATACTTTAATTGACAAATCTGACACGGGAGCCTCACCGGTAAATGAGGGAGATTAAAGTAAAACCCCATATAGATACTAGCATACTTTTTTAATTGACAAAGTGAAATGTAGACCCCAAAGCGAAAGGGGTAAAATTTTACCTGCCTGCTGCTTATGTTTTTCCCTCAAAAGCAACTTAAGTGAAAAGCAGAAAAGTAGACCCCAAGCGAGTAAGGTAAAATGTTTTTCCTTCAAAAGCAACTTAAGTGAAAAGCAAACAGTTGGACCCTTGCAGCGGGTAAAATTTTACCTCCACCTCGATCCATTCTTGCTTTTAGAGCCATCAAAGTATAAACTCCACAATCCTGTATGAATCTCATCAGTTTTAACCAATAATGGTAAAAAAACATCCTCCTGATGCATGCAATAAATTTCCAAACCAACATCTTTAATGTATGTTTCTTCAACATATTTGTAAGGATCAAAACCATGATGGTCAATTGCCCACTCATCCAATAATAAATTTGGTATGCTCTCAGAGTGGGTGTCTGTATCATGAACAACTGGATGATCTCCTTGGTACAAAACAATACAATTTACACTGCATGCATTAGGCACATAAGGCTCAATATGAAACTTAGCAAGAGGCTCAAAATTAATTGTTACCTTCGTGCCATACCTTGTTCTGAAAAATAGATAAGACCAATATGATGATAGATAACCTCCAATCTTAACTGTAATGTATCTAGATGAACACAAAGCGAAGTATGGAGGTAGATCTACTACCATTATATCCTGTAAGATTCGAAGACTTGGACATGCATGCAAGCCTAATTTCAGATCTCTGATTATACCAACTGTTTTAGTAGTTGTGCCATCCAACTGCAAAACCCCTTTGTCATGTGGCTCATATTTGAGTCCTAGCTTATCTGCTATCTGCTTAGGCATAACTGTACTGCTAGCACCACTATCAACCATGCAATTATGGACAAAGTAATCACCAGTAAACAAAGAAAGGTAGAAAGGAGGCTTACCAATCCCTTTTTCCTGAAAATCATTCTTAGAGGGCAGATCTATATTGGCAAGCACTACACTAGCTCTATCTGAATGATCCATCTGTAACTGATAGTTTGGCCAACTCATCTTGTAACAAGCTCTTTTGACCCGGAATAGTCAACGTATCCCACATGGATAAGCTCACATGAGCTTTCTTCATTTGATCTATGATATTAAGGGAAGAGTTGCCCCCTTTTGCTTGACCTTTTGGAACACTTTCAACCTCTTTTCCCGATTCTTTTGTGCTTCCAAGCTGCCCTTCTGAATCTGATTTTTTGTCTCTCTTTCTCATTAGGGACAACAACAACCTTATTAGTATTATCAGGAAATAAAGAAGATGAACCATGCAAATTAGTTACCTTTGTGGGTTCTCCCACTGCTCTTCTTTTGTATACCCTTGTATTAGCTGCATGTTGATCCTCTTGTTGCCAATTTACCAAATTTGCCTCTGGTGGCTTTGGTGCTTCTTTAGAATCCCCTTGAGGAGGAGCCTCAACTGCTGAAAGTTGTGGAATCATCCCTTGTGCAATCAAAGCTTGATTTAACATTCCATTAGCACAAGAAAAAAGATCATGCGAATGATTGCATGGAGCACACCAAAAAGGTTCTTAAATTAGATTAGTTTGCACTGGAACAAGAGCCATAGATGTAGGAGCATTAGGATCAACTTTAATGGCTGGTGGGCCTTGATATGGAGGCCTACTTGTAGGATATGCTGGATATGAAGGTCTAGCAGATTGGAAAGGAGCTTGATACGGTCTGTAAGGTTGAGCAAGTTGTCTCTCAATAGATACAAATTTATTTCCAAAAGCTTGCAAAATACCTTTTATTTCACTCAACTCAGAGGGCTGATTTGGATTTTGGCTAATCATTATTGGAATTGGATTTATAGCTAAAGTTGGTGGCTGAATAGTTGGAAAGATAGGCATGGGAGGTCTAGGTGCAATTTTTCCAGCTTGTATGAGGTTATTTTTAGCTCTAATGGCTAGATCAAAGGCAATAGGGATTGAGTTACCCCCATGGACTGAATTAGGACAACGATGTCACTGTTTAAGGATCTCAAATAATACAAGAATGCATGCTCTGTTGTAGGCTTGATGGCACGGGGAATTCTCTCCCAAGTTCTCTAGAATCTCAAGTTAAAATCAACCATGAACTCTTGAGGGGCTCTTTTGATTGTGCTCAATTTCTCAATCAAGGATAGGTGGTCAGATTTTTCCTCAAATTGGTTACAAAGGGTTGTTCCTAATTGATCCCAAGAATTGATAGAATTAATAGGTAGATTTTGGTACCATTGCAAGACTTTATCTTTGAAGGAAGCTGCAAGAAGTCTCATGGCTACATTCTCCTAAGTGATATTATAAACAGAGCAAAGATTTGCAACATCTCTAATGTGCTCTACAGGAGTGGTTTGAGTTAAACCGGTAAAGAATGGTAAACTCTTTAATGCGGAAGGTGGATATCATTGTATACAACAATATTCAAGGGGCTGCCATCATTAAAGGTCACAAAAGCTTCATTTCTAGGAAGAGCCATTAGGAAATTTAGAACAGGAAGTGGGATTTTGGGCAATTGATTTAGCTTGTTAGCTCGGGAAATATATGGGAAGACCTTCTTTTATAAGAATTTAAAGGTAGCTGAATAAATTAAAATGGAATACCTTTGGCTTTTAACCTGGTGGTCACTTTGGGCATTAGTTTTGACTAGTCTGCAACTAGTATGTCTATGAAAATCCGAGGAGTTGCGGATGTTGAGTTTTTTCAATACCTTTTGCTTTGCAATTTGCTAAACTAACATCAATTCTTTGAATACTTTGTCCCACCTAGTGTGCTGAAACCGTTGTCACCCGTGAAGTTGCACCCGATAAAGAATGGTGTGTGTATTCTCTCTCTCTCTATTGAAAAAATTGGAACACCGCAAGGATGTGGGTAACTTATGTCTCGAGGTGAACCTCCAGGAGGGCTGGTTCCCTTGTGAAACACCTAAAAACTTAAATTTTGAGAAGGAAAAGGGAAAAGAAATGTGGAAAATGGGGAATAGGGTGATTGATAATAATGGTATAGCTTAGATACCAAATGATAGAATAGAATAAGATTGCGAATGACCAAAGAGGGACTAAGCCCCACAAATATTATTGATCATGAAATCAGATTGCATAACAATGCAAGAAGCGTAATATTTATAGATATTAGACAAACCTCATATGGATAGACATGACACCCTAGCAGACACCAACTACGAGATGATAAGACCCATCTCACATGCACATGTAATTACTACTAATACTAATATTGAATGTTATCCAACATAACAATATTGAATGCAAGTCACTAGACTGAGTGCACATGTTGCACATTATTAAATAAAAGACAATGCGATAAAATGCAATAAATATGCCTATGCTAAATTATGCTAACATTCCCCCTTAATTTTGCATAGTTTCGATGAAGTGGAGAGGAACTCTCGAATAAAGGTGAATTTGTCACGTGCAAGTGACTTAGTGAAAACATCTGCCTTCTGTTCAGCTGTAGGACAGAAATGGAGCTGTATGTTGTGCTTCAAGACATGCTCACGTATGAAATGAACTTGTACTTCAATATGCTTGGTTCTCTCATGAAATACTGGATTGCGAACAAGCTTTAGAACTCCTTCATTATCAACATATACTGGAGTAGATTTCTGTTGTGGTAGACCAATTCCTTCCAGTATTCGGCGTAGCCATATTGCTTCACAAACAGCTTCACCTGCAGCTCGATACTCTACTTCTGTAGAAGAGCGAGAAACAAAGTTCTGTTTCTTGCTTCCCCATGATATCGGTCCAGATCCCATAAAGAAGACGAAGCCTGATGTTGACTTCCTATCATCCATGTTTCCTGCATGATCTGAATCAATATCCCGTCTGAGTTGTCGTTCTTGTACTCTAGACCAAGGTCAACTCGTACCCTTTAAAGTTTAGATATCTTAGTATTCTCTTTGCTTTGCTTTCCAATGACATATTTTTGGTTATTGCATGAAGCGTGATAAATAGCTGACTGCAAAGCTGATATCTAGTCTGGTATATGTCAGGTAAATGAGACTCCCGATCAACTGCCGATAGAGAGTTGCATTCACCGGTGGTGATGGATCGGAACGAGATAACTAAAGTCTCGCTTCCATAGGTGTAGCAATAGGAGTGCAGTCCATCATCCTAAATTTCTCGAGCATTGTCTTGGTGTATTTCAACTGCGACACAAAGATATGATTCTCTTTTTGCCATACTTCCAACCCAAGACAATAGTGCATCGATCATCTTCACGAATCGCCTGTAATGACTAGATCGTCGACATAAACAACCACAAATGACAATCTCCCCCTTGCTTTTGAGGTAGAGATTGGGGTCATAAGGATTCCTTTCAATCCATGACTTATGAGATGCTCATCAATTTTGATGTACCATGCCCGAGGTGCCTGTTTTAGGCCATATAGAGATTTTATGAGTCTGCATACCATCATCTCTTTTCCTGGTATTACATAACCCTCTGGCTGAGTCATATAGACTTCTTGCAAATCTCCATTAAGAAAGGCACTTTTCACATCCATTTGGTGGATTTTCCAACCAAATTGTGCGGAGAGCAAAGATCATCCCGATTGTCTTGATCTTGGGTGTGGGAGCAAATGTCTCCTCATAATCAATGCCTTCTTGTTGTGTGCATACCCCTTTCTTTCTGAAGCCTTGCTTTATACTTGTCAATAGTCCCATCTGATTTGTACTTAGTCTTGAATATCCATCTGCATCCAATGGGTTTCTTCCCTGGTGGAAGGTCGACAAGTTGCCATGTGTTGTTCTTCATCACTGACTGATACTCTGAATCCATGGCATCTTTCCAAGCTTTTGATTGTAGGGCTTCTGAAACTGTAGATGGCTCAACTGTTTCAACAACTCTGCTCATTAGGGCATAATTGACCTCTTCACGAGCTTGACTGCGAGTTCTAGGTCCAGGATTGGATGATGTGCTAGGTGCTTCATCCAAATTTGCATCTCTTATTAATTGAGTATACCATTTAGGTAACTTCTTAGCTGTTCCATTGGCTTGTGGTGGATCCAAGTTTTCACCATCATCCAATTCATCACTGTCATCTTCAGTGGGAACATCAAATTCTGTCTTCACAAGAGGTGTATTTTGCATGTTTGTTGAGTCGTTGAGTGGAGCATCTGCTTGTTTCTTCTCAAAGAACTCAACATCCCTACTTGTGTATACTTTCTTTGCTTTCGGATCCCATAATCTGTACCCAAGTGCTTCTTCACTGTATCCAATGAATATTAGTTTCTCAGCTTTCATATCCAACTTGTTCCTGTTCTTCTTGGGTATGTGCATGCTAGCTTTACACCCAAATACTCTTAGGTGTGCAATTGGTTTCCTATTTGACCATGCTTCTTGAGGTGTCACTCCTTCAAGAGCTACTTTGTGGCACACTCTGTTCAACAAATAGACTGCAGCTTCTTGCAGCCTTCGCCCAAAATGTCTTTGTTAAACTGAGTCGTCAATCATACATCGCACCATTTCCATGATAATACGATTCCTTCTCTCTCAACTATACCATTTTCTTTTGGTGTGTGAGTAGGAGGCATTTGTCGACGAATCCCATGAGCTTCCAAGCAAGTCTTGTACTCATTGCTTATGAATTCCCCCTCGATCCGAGCGGTGAGTTTTGATCTTGTGACCAACTTCATTCTCAACAAGTGCTTTGAACTTCGAAATGTCTCAAAGGCTTGACTCTTGTTTCTTAGACAATATATCCACATTTTTCTTGAGTAGTCATCAACACAAAGCATGAAGAATTGACATCTAGAATGACTTAGTTGCATGGGCCCGCAAAGATCGATGTGCACCAAATCAAGCTTTCCCTTAGCTCTATATGTGTTCTTCTGGAAGGGTACTCTGTGTTGCTTTCCAGCTAGGCAATTGTGACACTTGTTAGTGTTGTGCTTGAGTGTAGGCAATCCTTTCACCATGTTGCCCTTTTGAAGTGTTTGGAGATAGCCAAAACTGATGTGACCATATCTGCGATGCCATAGTTCTGCAGATTGTGTGTCTTTGGCCACTAGAGCTTGATCATCCTTGTGGACAAAATCAAGTTGGAACATGCGTCCCACATTGGAGGCCTTACTTTCTGATCTTGGAACCTCTTGACTTATCTCTTATCAAGCACACTTTTTCTCCATTATTACTGCAAAATCCAACTTCAAGTTGTGATCAAGAGTTGACTAACGATAGCAAATTCTTGGTTAATCCAGGTACATACAATACATCTGTGATTTTGCGGTTATGCTTTCCAAGAGGCAAGAAATGTTTCCAATCCCTTGACACTCGTATGATGAGTCATCACCTAATGACACATGGTTCTTGTTAGGTGAGTCACGTAGTGTGTAGAACCAATCCTTGCGTCCCAGGTCATGTGTCGAGTTGCACCCGAGTCAACATACCGGATATCTTGTGTGGACTTGGTTTCTTCATCAAATCGAGCGAATACATGTGGTGTCCTTCATCCGAATCATCCTCATGTTCGCAATGTACCCTTGTTGTTTGGGTTTTCTTTGCCAATTACCATTTTTCTGCCCTTGATTGTTGTTGTTGGACTTCCCTTTATTTGAATTATTGTTACCCTGTTGGTTATTGGGTTTTGAATTGCTTGATGAACCCTTTTTATAGGAATTGTACCAACAATCTTTGATGTCATGTCCCCTCTATCGCAAATGAGACACTTCTTGGTGTTGTCTCGTTGACTTTGGTTTTGTTGGGACTCCTTGTGATTGGACTGAAATTTCCCCTTTCCTTTATGATTGGAAGATAGTGCTTGCTCATCTTCATGATCTTTGTTGTTTATCGCCTCTTCTTGTTGGAGTAGATTGACCAACTTCTTTAAGGTGACTGTGTGTTCATTCATATTGATAGTTGTCACAAAGATTCTATAGGAAGGAGAAAGTGCTCGCAACACAATTGTACGAGGTCTTCATCACTTATCTCTTTCTCAATGCCAATAGAGATGCCCTCAAAGTAGCACTCGTCTCAAAAAACTTCAACCTTCTCATTGTGCTTGAACTTGAGAGTATGCGGTTGTGATAGTAGGTTGAGGATGGCATTCTTGTTCTTTGCCTCATAGACCGTGCTCAACTTATCCCATGCATCCTTGGCGATGTGGCATCTCTAATGTGGGGTTGCGCATCGTGCATTACGCTAAACAAGATGATCAACTTGGCCTTTTGATTGGCCTGTCAAATTGAACTTGTTGTCTTCCATCATCAAGTGATCTTGTTGTTTTTCCATCTACAACCGTCCATAGGTCTTCAAACTCAAGTAACACCTTGATCTTCGGTTTCCATGCAGATAGTTGTCTCCTCTAGCGATTGTGAATCGCAAGAACTTTGGTGCTTGTGCACCCATTTCTGCAATCTGAATTTCTAAACTTTGAATTTCTAAAACTCGAATTTCGACAAAGGGTAAGACTCTTATCGGTCTAGGTTTGTGGTCTCCCTCTCAATATACCGTCAGCCGATATACCAAACCTTTCTATATACGCTCCTTCCAATATACCCGTCGGTGTGGAAGAAGATCATCCTTTCAATATACACAAGACGGAAAGAGGTGTTAACGCACGTGAAAGAATTTAGTACGTGGTACTTAGACAATACGGAGAGGGGTTTGTGCAAGCACAAACGGATGGGAGGGCTCAAATGTGTGTGTATTGTGTCCTTATTACTCCCCGTCGATTTTATAGGGTCGATGCCCAGACGACGTTTAGGCAGCTGTGTTAGGCGTTAAGTGCAGTAGTAGTCGCGACGGCATCACCCGTAAGCACTTCCCAGAGGCACCGTATATACCGAACGTTGCTATGAGATCAAAGATCTCGTGTGATAGAACCAAACATAAAATAAAAAATGTGCACTTTTTTTTTTTCACTTTATGCACCAAGATTAGTACAACATCCTCTCAAAGTACATCAAAATGAAGTTTTTGTGTCCCCCCTCTTTAGAAAAAAGGGTCTAGAATCACAAAATACACAATTTAGGCCAAAAATATTTTTTACCCCCCAATAGGTGTTTTTTCGCTAAATTTAGCGGTGGCTCTAAATGTGTTTGGTGAGCTTCTAAATTTAGAAATCTCCCAAAATTTAGTAATTTCTCCAAATTTTCTAAAAAAATAATTTAATAAAAAATATGGAGAGAGTGGGAATTGAACCACTGACCTGTTTGTTCCTAAGATCCAAACAAACAATTTGAATATTGTTTTCACCTTTTCTCACAAACCGTGATCTGGGTTTTTTTAAATTTTGACAGCAGCATCATACAATATTTTTCTTGAAACCCACAAAATTTCAGAAGAATCGGAATCTTAGTTTTTGAGATCTTACCAAATTACAATGGATCTGATTTTTTTTTTTTCAGAAAAAAATGGTCCAACTTGTACAGAATTTTCGTCATATGTAGAGGCCGAATCTAAAGATGATGTAAACTGCAAAGTTGTGCGTCTCCTTATCTTTCCAGCAAAAAAAACGGCACATCAATCCGACACTTATGAAAAAGTTATGTCCTTTTTCTAAGAGCTATCTCTCTGGAATTTTGTTGTGACTTTGGACTGCTTCAACCTTTGCTCCCGAATTCTTCACACCTCCACTTTCAGATCTGATTTTTTTTTTTAGATCTGATCTTTTTTTTTTAGATCTGCAAAAAAATTCAAGATCTCTCTCCTTTTTTTTTTAAGATCTCTTTTTTTTTTTCACAAATTTTTTTTTTTTTTTTTTTAGATCTGCAATTTTTTTCAAGATCTTTTCCTTTTTTTTTTTTTTAAAGATCTCCAAATCTGAAATATTCCGCCAATATGTTAGATCAATTGGCTATACCAATGACTAATAAAAAAATTTACCTTCCAAATAAGTGGATAGGTCAAATTTTAGTTGAGGGATGCTTGGAAGGAATGGAGGCTACGGGATGCTTCAATGGCTCTCTTTTGATGTAGATCTTCTTCTCCAATAGATTCTCTCCAATAGTGCTCCTCTTCAACCTTGCTTGGATAGAACCTGCTCTAATACCAAATGATAATAATGGTATAACTTAGATACCAAATGATAGAATAGAATAAGATTGCAATGACCAAAGAGGGACGGAAGCCTCACAAATATTATTGATCATGAAATCAGATTACATAACAATGCAAGAAGCTCGTAATATTTATAGATATTAGACAGTCTCATATGGATAGACATGACACCCTAAATGAGACACCAACTACGAGATGATAAGACCCATCTCACATGCACATGTAATTACTACTAATACCAATATTGAATGTTATCCAACATAACAATATTGAATGCAAGTCACTAGGACTCGAGTGCACATGTTGCACATTATTAAATAAAAGACAATGCAATAAAATGCAATAAATATGCCTATGCTAAATTATGCTAATAAAGGATACACCAATAATTTAACACATGCACGTAACTCTGCTCATAGAGAAATCAAAGATTCACACACTGCACAACTCTAGACTATTTTGCATAATAAATTCAAGGGTTTAGGAGAGGACAGCGATAGAGAATAAATTCCACACTAAAGCACATAGCACAAAACCTAGGCAGTCATGAGATAAATCTCCCTCATTTAACCGGTGAGACTCCCGTGTCAGATTTGTCAATTTAAGTATGCTAATATCTAAATGGGGTTTTACTTTAACTACTCAGTTCATGAACCATAACTGAACAGTTCTACAATAAGTAAGCAGTTGTTTAAAGAAAGGAAAAGTTATAGAAGAAGGTAATTACATAAACATATAGAAGAAATGGGGAAGATGTGCATCCCAATCAGTAGATGGCAGAGCTGATTATATGCACATAGAAGAATCCAATAGATATAAACACAGAATTCTAAAACAAAGGCAGCTCTAGATCCAGATCTAAAATAACACAAAGTTTATTAAGAGATCTAAGATTAAAAGAAAAAACACAGTACACCGTGACACAAAGTTCTTCGGAAACCTGCTCCTTTGTATTCCTTTGCTCCAGTGGCTCTCGGGGTTTAACACAAAGTCTAGAACACAAGATTGCTTGCTTACAAATTCGATGATTAACTCGAAGGTTCTTCCTCTACTTATAGAATGTAGAGGGTTACAAGTTGGAAGCTTTTAGTTGAGCACATGTGGAAGTCGGAAAAGCAAGCGGCAATCTCCCTAGTTCCTCTTTGCATGACATGTATGATTTGCAATGAAAATAGAACCTTCTATTTTGCACGTGCTACCTATCTCCAAGTAGTTGACTTCTTCAAGTAATGGCTTTTAAACTAATCACTTAAGTTGTATAATTTAATTGATCGCTCAATTACTTTGTCGGAGGAAAGAAGAAGGAAGAGAAAAGTTAAGTCTTGTCCTTTTTCATGTCTGCATGCGGTGATTCTTTTGCCTTTGATTCTCACCAAACAATCTGAAGCAGCTGGATCTGGAAGCAAGTTTGGATCTCGGAACAAGCTTAGGATTTGAATCAACAAGTGGAAAGGAAAGCAATGGAATTGGAAAGTTTTTTACCTTCGCCTTGTCTTCTCTTTTATCCTTGAAGCTTTTGCAGTTCTTCTCCAGTACATGCATCAATGCAATGTTTGTCGTAGATAACTCATCATCCTTATTTTTAATTGCATATGAGCAATTAAAAATTCTGGAAAGCACTCCGGATGAATGAAAATTCAATGAAGGCTTCAACTGGAAGATGGGAGCATTTGCACAAGATCTTGGAAGGAATTTTCCACACTGACTTCTTCACGGGTTGCATTTGAAACAAGAGGATGAAGCCTTTGTGCCGGAAGCTTTTGCAACTATGAGATCTGGATCTGGATCTGCATATGGATTTGCATCTACATCTGCATCTGGATATGGATCTGCACCTGCATAACAAACTCTGGCAACTGGGTTGTGGATGGAAAAGCTGCAGCTCGAATAATTCCACTGCTTTTAATCTGCACGCATGAGTGAAGTTTTCCCGCACGCATGAGTGAAGTCTTTCTACTCTGGACTATCAATCAATTTACAAAGAGGTTCGGACCTAGATTTGTGTCTCCTATATCTCGCAATTTTAGAGAAGTGATGCATGACTCCGTTGTGCTTTCTTTTTCATCTCTCTTCGCCATGGCTTTGTCTATCTTTGTCTGAATAATTCTTTTTCTTCTTACTTGGCTGGATTTCTTCAAAACTGGTGTAGATCTGGATATTTCTTTAGATTCGGAGGATATATGCAATGTATTGGACATTGATTAAAGCTCCTTTTCTTTTGTAAAACACCTGTAATGAATTCCTGCAATTAATCCAGACAAAGATGGCCACCGTAGCATGAATAGTGAATTTTAATTATAAAAATCTGCACTTTTCAAGCCTGCTGCCCCAAAAATTGGGGTTTTAATTTGCACATAAAGAGAGCATGAATCTTTTCAACAACACCTTAGCACTTGTAACACTTATGCAAACAATTATGCAGACAAAGATCAACCTCCTTCAAAGCATGCGCCAAATTTGGAAGCTTTTAGCCTTGTTTCCACCTTGCCTGAGCAAAATCCTTCTTCAAATGGGGCGCACTTTTCCTCTTGGCTGCAATTCTTTACCTGTGAATTAAATAATTCACCCATATGGCAGCCCATGCTTATATAACCCTCACAATTCTATAATTAATAATTGCCCTTCCTATTCTGACAATTAATTAATTAAAAATCATGCTTCTCTCTTTAAAAATAGCATGTTTAAGGACAACCATCCAATAAATTAAATTAATCCAATTTAATCATTCACACTTCATTTCACTTAAGCTTCACAAGGTGTGCTTTAACCTTAGCCACTTTGAAAATAGAATTAATATAATCATTTAATACTTTAAAAGTATTAATTCCTTCTCAAAAAAGGCATTTAAATAAATTAAATTTATTTAATTTTTTGGAATTCTATTTTTAAATTCTTTTTGTCCACTTCCCTTTGTTGACTTTTCCACAAGCACAGGGCATCAAAATTGGGTGAATAAATATTAACAAATATTTATTTAATGCATTATTATTCACCCAAGGTGGGTCGCACTTTTTAGCATAATAGAATTCTATTTTTAAGAATTTTCAACAATGGGATTCTTTACCCTGCAAGGCAATTCTATGATTTAAGTGATTTGACTTTGACAATGGATTATTTACCTGCAAGGCAGCCCCGAAAATCCCATGATCCACTTAAGTGATTTGACTTTGATGGGATTATTTACCTGCAAGGCGAGGAATAAATTCCCATGATTTCACTTAAGTCACTTTTCTTTTATTTCACCATGAGAATTTTTACCCTGCAAGGCAGGCAATAAATTCCCGCTTGCCTGCTGCCTCTAATTTTCCCACTGCAGCTTAAGTGAATTTTCTATCATGGGAAAAAGTACCTGCTGAGGCGGTACAATAAAATCCCACCTTGCCTATTGCTTCTATTTTTCCCATTGCAGCTTAAATCCTTTGTTTTCCAAAAATGCGCCCAACCCCGCAGGGGCTTTTTAGTGCACGACTTCGCTTTTTCCCAGTGATCTAGACCTCCGATGGTGACTTCCTTCGGGCATAATGTGCGTATATGTTCTCCAGTTCTCCAGATAAGAATCGGGCTAACCCGAAAGGAATTGATTTAGAGAAATTTCACGAGAAAATGCGAAGCGAAACAAAAAACACGAAAAATTGCCAAAAGTCACAAATAAAGCCCAAAACTTATTCCTTGTTAAAATCCTTCTGGTACAAGGGAATAATGATATGTTCGATCATAACAGAGTTAAAACGGAGTGCAAATAGCCTCATACGGGGCTCAAAATAATTAAATACAAATTTTCTGCAGACAAATCCCGACGACAGAATATAACAATTTTGGGCATTTGGGTATTTGGCGAAAAAGGCTAATATGGCTCTTTGGGAATATCTTGACACAATACAAGAACTTTCAGGCAATAAAAACACAAAACGACCCATTATTTTAAAAGTATGAAATTTTTTTGAATAGGGTAGTCACAGATTTCAGGATGAAATCAGGTACACCAGTTGGCTCCGTCTGTGGACATCTTTTTCTCTGTCAGAATGACAAGGGAAAAGATGAGATCCCAGCATCTCTAGTTTCGTATCTTGTCCTTTGGGCACGAGGTCAGGCAAACAAACACAACACAAAAACAAAAACAAAAACAAAACAAGAAAAACAAACAAAGTTTTATTTATGTACATACAGGTTTTAACCTGCTTTTTCAGTTCTGAAACACTTCAGATGTTGCCCATTGAAAGGCAATGGTAACTCAATTCCATCCCGGTAGGCAAGGAAGAAAGTATCCATTCCTGCAACTCTTTTGATCACGAAGGGCCCTTTCCAGAGTGAATCAAATTTGTCGTGCATGCCCTTCGGTTCATGTCTCTTGTCCCACCAGAGTACCCAGTCTCCGATCTTGAACTTCCTTTCTTTGGCCTTCTTGTCAAATACTCTGGGCAAGTCCTTATCAACTTCATCTGGTGGTGGCTCATCCTTTCTTCTCTCTCGTGGTGGGTAAGTCTGCATCAACTTGCTCTCGTTCCCAGATTTATTTGCTGCATTTTTGAGAAGAATTATCACCATATTCTTTGTTCTTCTTGATGCGATCATGCTTGTTGAAAGTCTCCACTAAGGAAACTAAACCCTTGGGATTTTGTTACCTTTTGGTTGGACTATTCCACTATTGTCATCATAACCTGGATCATCTTTTTTCTTGTGACTGTTTGTCGTGGTGGTGATTTACTCCCTTCAACATGCAGACATGTAGATGTTTGTTCAGGGACTCTGGGGTGGTAGACCATCTCCACTTTATAGTTTCCTTGTCTGAATATGGATGGTGGTCTATCCGGATTCAATAGTGCAGTTGTGACTGCCAAAGAATCTGCCTTAGATTTTGATTTATTGGAATGAAGTCAATAGAGAAGGCTACAAAATCGAATGTGGCAGAAAGCACTTTATCTCTGTAATGCTCCAGCTTATCTCTTTTGACTTGATTTTTCCCTCGAACCTGCTTTACTAGAAGTTCAGCATCTCCTTGGGCTTTGAGGAGTTTTACTCCTTTCTTTTTAGCTTGCTCCATTCCTAAAAGCAATGCTTCATACTCCGCCGTATTATTGGTGTTCTCGAACATCAGCTTGTGGGAGTATGGAAATATCTCATGATCTGGAGATATTAGTAGAGCACGCCGACTCCTGATCCAAAAGAACAACATGTGCCTTTAAACTCCAGTCCAAACTTTTTCTTCTTTTTTTTTGGCTCTAGCTCTGGTTGAAATTCTGGCTCTGGAATGCCTTTATCCATTTCCAAGAAGTAGACCCCACGGTCAGATTCCTGAAAAAGAATTTGAGATCTAGGATCCTCATATTTTGTCACCGTGTACTGGACTTCTTTTCCGGCTCTAGCTTATGGTTAAGCCCTTTGATAGGAATATGTGCACAGGACCAATCCATCTTTACTTCTCCTCCCAACTCTTTGCAGAAGTTTCTACTCAACAACATCCCGTAGGAGACAGGAATATCTGCAACTAGAATTGTCATCTTTAATCTTTTGTCAGGAAAAGCTGCCAGAACAACTTGTGCATCTTTGATTTGTCCGATTAAAGGGACTTGTCTCTCCATGGAGTAGCACCTTTTTATGGTCTTTGTCAGGGTAAGCCCAAGAGCATCTGCAACTTTAGCTGGCATGACATTGTCAGAAGCACCCGAATCTAGAATGCAATTGCTTAACTTGAAACCATTAAGCAATAAGGAGACATAGAAAGGTTCCACCCTTTCAGAAGATGGTGAGGGTTTAACAACTGCAGTGTTGTTTTGTGGAGGAGTATCTTTGGGCTTAGGCAAAAGGCCTTTTGATGTATTGGATTGTCCTGGTGATTGTACATATTTGACTAGCCTATTTAACTGCTCAGGAAAAGCTCTCAGGTATTCGGCTTCTGACATTTGAACTTTAGTTTTCTTGGCATGATCAATAATGTCAAAAGAAGAAATAGATTCAGATACCTGAGCCACTTTCTGTGGTTGAGATGAAGAACTCGCATGCTTACTTCTAGGAGCTAAGGAAGAAGGTAAAGGGATGCCCCTTCTTTGTTCGTCTGCTAATGCTTCAGCTTGGCAAGTTTGTGATCTTGTAAGTACTACATATGTATGACCATGATCATCTTCATGAAGTTTCTCATCGTCATGTTCAAATTTGTAGTTCAGGTAATTAATGTTGGAGTCACCAACAGGTCCTATAAAATCATCATCCTCGAGCTGATCAGCGTCAACTTCTGGTCTTCTTCATTCATCTCCACGTTGTTTAGGAGCAACTTCAATTGCTAATCTTTGGGAACCAAGCAATGCGGTTCCGGTTGTTGTTTGAAATTCCGAGCAGGGGCAGTGTTGTTGCCTTGAGCCATTTGAGCCATTTGTTTCTTCATCTGCATCATCTCATTTGCTAACTTTTGCAATAGTGAATCGGATGTAGTAGCAGAGGATGAACTTTCAGCTCTAGAAGTGTTGCTCTTTATCTTTCCAGCCATGATGAGGTCATCTTCAATTTCAACCGCCATGTTTTGAGCTACTAACAAATCAGCAGGACGTGCTCTTCGCAGTTGATAGCTTACTTCAGGAAGCAAAGCATTGATGAAGAACACCTTTTGATTCTCATCATTCAGAGAAGCAGAAGCTGAATTTTGTACAATAATCTTTGGAATTTTGCAATAAAATCCTGCATGTGCTCATGTGGCTCCTTCTTCGTTGAGTGAGTTGAGTTATCAATGTACTGGAATCTTTAGCTGGTTTGAATCTTTTCAGGAACGCATCCCGCATAGTAGCCCAATTGGTTATGGTGCCAGGAGCTAGCCGGTAGAACCATTCTCCAGCCAAGTCATGCAGAGTCTCTATGAAGAGTCTGATAGATACATCTTCATGTTCGACTACAAGCACTCCACAGGATATGAAAAACGCAGCCAAGTGGTCATCTGGATTCTACTTTCCATCTCCAAAGAATTTCATGGAAAAAGTCTTTCTCGTCCCTTTAGGTAGATCATGCATAGGAGTCAGATTCAGAGGTCCAAAGGTTGCACCCCATGGAACAGGCGTTGCTGTGCAAGGGCAAGTGGATGATTCTACATCATGAAAGGAGCACGTCTTCTTTGAGAATAGACTTGATGAATAATTCCAGTTGTAGATTATGTTGAAGATGATCCGGATCTAGGATGTGTTTGCACTCTTCTTCTGGTGAGAGACTAGATCTGCGGCTTCTAACTTGAGGAGGATGATTGAAATTGAATTGCTCCTGCAGTCTAAAGAAATGATCAGTCCTTCCTTGCGCCTTCACGGATCGGGTGAATGGACGTTCAGCCAGGTTGAGATTTGTATGGAAAACACTTTGATCTTCAATAGATAAGCTTTGATCTGCAAAGATAGTTGTTCCCCAGTGGAGTCGCCAAAAATTGTTGGCTAGATTTTCTGCATAGCACAAAACCTAGGCAGTCATGAGATAAATCTCCCTCATTTAACCGGTGAGGCTCCCGTGTCGATTTTTGTCAATTTAAGTATGCTAATATCTAAATGGGGTTTTACTTTAACTACTCAGTTCATGAACCATAACTAAACAGTTCTGCAGTAAGTAAGTAGCTGTTTTTAAAGAAAGGAAAAGTTATAGAAGAAGGTAATTACATAAACATATAGAAGAAATGGGGAAGATGTGCATCCCAATCAGTAGATGGCAGAGTTGATTGCATGCACATAGAAGAATCCAATAGATATAAACACAAGAATTCTAAAACAAAGGCAGCTCTAGATCTAGATCTAAAATAACACAAAGTTTATTAAGAGATCTAAGATTAAAAGCAAGAAACACAGTACACCGTGACACAAAGTTCTCTGAAACCTGCTCCTTTGTATTCCTTTGCTCCAAGTGGCTCTCAGGGGTTTAGCACAAAGTCTAGAACACAAGATTGCTTTACTACAATTCGATCATTAACTCGAAGGTTCTTCCTCTACTTATAGAATGTAGAGGGGCAATTACAAGTTGGAAGCTTTTAGTTGAACTGGCACATGTGGAAGTCGGAAAAGAAACAACTGGCAATCTCCTTTCTGGAATTCCTCTTTGCATGACATGTATGATTTGCAACTGAAAATAGAACCTTCTATTTTGCACGTGCCACCTATCTCCAAGTAGTTGACTTCTTCAAGTAATGGCTTTTAAACCAATCACTTAAGTTGTATAATTTAATTGATCGCTCAATTACTTTGTCGGAGGAAAGAAGAAGGAAGAGGAAAGTTGCAGTCTTGTCCTTTTTCATGTCTGCATGCAGCTGATTCTTTTGCCTTTGATTCTCAAACTGGATCTGGGAGCTAGATGGGAAACTGGAAGTGGATCTGGAAACAATGGATCTAAAACAAGCTTTGGATGGATCTGGAACAAGTTGGAATTGGAAACAACTAGATTTTGCCTTCGCCTTGTCTTCTCTTTTATCCTTGAAGCTTTTGCAGTTCTTCTCCAGTACATGCATCAATGCAATGTTTGTCGTAGATAACTCATCATCCTTATTTTTAATTGCATATGAGCAATTAAAAATTCTGGAAAGCACTCGGATGAATGAAAATTCAATGAAGGCTTCAATTGGAAGATGGGAGCATTTGCACAAGATCTTGGAAGGAATTTTCCACGCACTGACTTCTTCATGGGCTGCATTCGAAACAAGAGGATGAAGCCTTTGTGTCGGAAGCTTTTGCAACTATGAGATCTGGATCTGGATCTGCATATGGATTTGCATCTGCATCTGCATCGCATCTGGATATGGATCTGCACCTGCATAACAAACTTTGGCAACTGGGTTGTGGATGGAAAAGCTGCAGCTCGAATAATTCCACTGCTTTTAATCTGCACGCATGAGTGAAGTTTTTCCTGCACGCATGAGTGAAGTTTTTCCTGCACGCATGAGTGAAGTCTTTCCTGCTCTGGATCTATCAATCAATTTAGAAAGAGGTTCGGACCTAGATCTGTGTCTCCTATGTCTGCAAATTTAGAAGTGATGCATGACTCTATTGTGCTTTCTTTTCATCTCTTTGCCATGGCTTTGTCTATCTTTGTCTGAATAATTCTTTTTCTTCTTACTTGGCCGGATTTCTTCAAAACTAGTGTAGATCTGGATATTTCTTTAGATTCGGAGGATATATGCAATGTATTGGACATTGATTAAAGCTCATTTTCTTTTGTAAAACACCCGTAATGAATTCTTTGAATTAATCCAGACAAAGATGGCCACCGTAGCATGAATAGTGAATTTTAATTATAAAAATCTACACTTTTCAAGCCTGCTGCCCCAAAAAATTGGTGTTTAATTTGCACATAAAGAGAGCATGAATCTTTTCAACAACACCTTAGCACCTGTAACACTTATGCGAACAATTATGCAGACAAAGATCAACCTTCTTCAAAACATGCGCCAAATTTGGAAGCTTTTAGCCTTGTTTCCACCTTGCTTGAGCAAAATCCTTCTTCAAATGGGGTGCACTTTTCCTCTTGGCTGCAATTCTTTACCTGTGAATTAAATAATTCACCCATATGGCAGCCCATGCTTATATAACCCTCACAATTCTATAATTAATAATTGCCCTTCCTATTCCTGACAATTAATTAATTAAAAATCATGCTTCTCTCTTTAAAAATAACATGTTTAAGGACAGCCATCCAATAAATTAAATTAATCCAATTTAATCCTTCACACTTCACTTCACTTAAGCTTCACAGTGTGCTTTAACCTAGCCACTGAAAATAGGAATTAATATAATCATTTAATACTTTAAAAAGTATTAATTCCTTCTCAAAAGGGGCTGCATTAAATAAATTAAATTTATTTAATTTTGGAATTCTATTTTTAAATTCCTTTTGTCCACTTCCCTTTGTTGACTTTTCCACAAGCCTGGGTGCCAAAATTGGGTGAATAAATATTAACAAATATTTATTTAATGCATTATTATTCACCCAAGGTGGGTCGCACTTTTTAGCATAATAGAATTCTATTTTTAAGAATTTTCAACAATGGGATTCTTTACCTGCAAGGCAATGGAAATCCCATTCCACTTAAGTGATTTGACTTTGACAAATAGATTATTTACCTTGAAGGCAGCCCCGGAAATCCCATGATCCACTTAAGTGATTTGACTTTGACAATGGGATTATTTACCTGCAAGAGCAAAATAAAATCCCATGATTTCACTTAAATCACTTTTCTTTTATTTCACCATGGGAATTTTTACCTGCAAAGAGAAGCAATAAATTCCCTTGCTGCGCCTCTCTAATTTTCCCACTACAGCTGCTTAAGTGAATTTTCTATCATGGGAAAAAGTACCTGCTGCAGCGGTAAAAAATCCCACCTTGCTGCTTTACTTCTATTTTTTTCCCACCTGCACTTAAATCCTTTATTTTCCAAAAATGCGCCCAACCCTGCAGGGGCTTTTTAGTGCACGACTTTGCTTTTTCCCAGTGATCTAGACCTCGATGGTGACTTCCTTCGAGCATAATGTGCGTATATGTTCTCCAGTTGCTCCAGGCCAAGAATCGGGCTAACTCGGAAAAGGAATTGATCTAGAGAAATTTCATAGAAAACGAAACGGAAAAACACAAAAAATTGCCAAAAGTCACAAATAAAGCCCAAAACTTATTCCTTGTTAAAATCCTTCTGGTACAAGGGAATAATGATATGTTCGATCATAACGAGTTAAAAACGGAGCGTAAATAGCCTCATACGGGGCTCAAAATAATTAAATACAAATTTCCCGCAGACAAATCCCGACGACATGAATATAACAATTTTGGGCATCTAGGTATTTGGCGAAAAAGGCTAATATGGCTCTTTGGGAATATCCTGAACTTTGCAATAAAAAGCAAAACGACCCATTATTTTAAAAGTATGAAATTTTTCCGAAGAACTTTCGAGTAAAAAAACGACCCATTATTTTAAAAGTATGAAATTTTTCCGAATAGGTAGCATAATGCGATTTCAGATGAAATCTGGGTACACCAATTTTTCAAAAATTTCGTAGTTTTCGAAAAAAAAATCAACTATCAACCTTATTTATTAAAAATATAACATTCTACATTACATTTTAAAAGTTTTTCATTGTATTTGTCAAATTTTCATATTTGTAAAATTCATTTCTTATATATTTCAGATGGATTTTCCCGAACCTTTTCAAGAATTCCGGATTTTTCACCACACTCGATTTTGCACCCTTCTCTATCGACTTCATTCCAACAAATCAGAATTCCAAGGCGACTATTTGGGAAATATAGTTGCACTACTAAATCCGGATAGATTGCTGTCCATATTCAGACAAGGAAACTATAAAGTGGAGATGGTCTACCGTCCCAAAGTCCTTGATGACGACAAACAAATATTTACATTTCAGAAACAAGACAACTTTGATGAGTTGAATGTTGAAGGGAGTAAATCACCACCACGACAAACAGTCACCACCGCTAAACCGATTCAAATTATGATGAAATCCAACTGAAAGGTAACAAAATCCCCAAGGGTTTAGTTTCCTTAGAGGAGACTTTCGACAAGCATGATCAGCACGAAGAAAAATAAAGAATATGGTGGGAGTTCTTCCTCTAAAGTACAGCTGGTAAATCAAGGTACGGAGGATGAACCCAAGATTGTGAATCTTGGGAAGTGCTGCTCTAAATAGGATGATCCATCACAAGATGAAGTTGATGAGGACTTGCCCAAGTTATTTGACAAGAAGGCCAGAGAAAGGAAGTTTGAGATCGAAGAGTGGGTACTCTTGTGGGACAAGAGGCACGAACCGAAGGGCATGCACGACAAATTTGATTCACTCTAGAAAGGGCCCGTCATGATCAAAAGAACTGCTGGAATGGATACTTTCATCCTTACCTACTAGGATGCAATTGTGTTACCGTTGCCTTTCAAATGGCAGCATTTGAAGCTCTTCAGGAACTGAGAGACAAGGTAAAACCTGTCTATACATAAATAAAATTTCCTTTTGTTTTCTTTTGTTTTTTGTTGCCTCGACCCCGAACCCAAAGGACAAGACACGAAACCAGAGATGTTGGGATCTCATCTTCACTTCTTTCATTTTGACAAAAGTAAAGATGTCCATAGACGGAGCTAATTGGTGTCCCCAAGATTTCATCTTGAAATTTGGGACTACCCCTTTTTAAATTTTTCGTTCTTTTTAAGTAACGGGTCGTTTTTGTGTTTTGTTTTTCCTGTGGTTTCTCGCGTTGCTCAAAGGTATCCCTAGGGAGTTATTAAGCCAAGTTCATCAAATACCCACATGCAAAAGCTCACTCAATTCCTTCACCAGACTTTGTTTGAAAGCGTTTTATTTATTTTTATATTAAATAAATAAAGTTCTTTTAAAAATAGGTTGAGCTAAAACTAAGAAATTTGGGTTATATAAAGCACTTCACCCCATCATTATTACCGCAAAACATTCACCCGGGGAAGAATTTTTGCAGACTAGCTAATTGGAGAAATTTTTCGAGCAATTGCCCATAGCAACTTCTTTCGGGTTTTGTTTTTATTTTATTTCTTTTGTGTTTTGGTTTTGGTCTTTCTCCGTTTTCCGTCTGGCAATCCCCGTAGCCTATTCTTTCTTCCTGCCAGACCTTTTCCCGGGCCTAGGGTTTTGAAAAGCTATCCAGTATTTTTAATTGCCAATTAATTTGTCTGCCAAAGCTTGTTTTTGAAGGTGACCAGAGCTCAAGATTTTTGCCTTGTCTGAGGTTAAATTCAAGATAAATGATCGAGCAGATCATGGATCTGGAAAAGATTGTCTTCCGTTTGCAGAGCAGCCATGGCCAAGGAAGAAAAAGCAACATTTTGGAGGATCATTCAACGGGAAAAATCACTCAAGAAATTGCATCAAGGATCAAAGTAGAGTCTTCTGGTGCAAATCGTGGTTTTTCAATGCTAAGTCGTGGTGTCTGGCAGCCAAAGTCTTCTAATTTCAACGCAATTCTGTGTATTAGAAATACAAGGCAAAGATACCCAAGGCAAATCGTGGATTTGGAGCAGTCATTCTTCCATGTTTTAGTGCAATTTTAATGGAGGGGCAATCACTTAAGGTTGTCGTGGAAATTAGAAGCAGTTGCTTCTTGTTTTAGCGCAATTTTCCAAGGGGCAATTACTTAATGCAAGTCGTAGTTTTTACAAGCTGCCTGCTGCCTCTAATTTTTACGCTGCCTTCTGCTTCTAATTTCTACACAAACTCAAAGCAAAATCACTTAGCAAGTCGTGATTTTTAGAACTGCCCTCCACTTCTATTTTTCACGTTGCCTTCTCCTTTATGTTTTCACGCAAATATTAGAGGAAGTTTGCAATACAAGTCGTGAAGTTTAGCTGCCTTCCAACTCCAACTTTTATGCAAAACTCAAGTGCAAGTCATGATTATTGAAGCTGCCTTCCATGTCTTACTTTCACGCTGCCTTGACTTATGGATTTCCACGCAAGTGTTAGGAGAAAAAGCCCATGCAAGTCGTTGATGTTAGCTGCCCTTCCACATTGATTTCCACACAAGCCTTTGGTAAGAACTTTAAGTTAAAATCGTGGAAATGATAGCTGCCCTCCATCTTCAATTTTCACGATGCCTTCATCTTCTAATTTCCACACAAATTTTAGAAGAAGTTTCCAAGTGCAAGTCGTGATTTCCAGCTGCCTTCTCCTCCAATTTCAACGCAATTTTTAAAGGGAGAAGTCTAGAGCCAAATCATGGATTCTTCATGTCTTATCTTCTATTTTGCAAAGCCTTCTGCCCCTTTCTAAAATCCACGATGCTTTCCCTCATGAGTTTCAACGCCAGTCATTAAAGCCAAATTGCGTGGATTTGGAGGACTTTGTCTTTTATTTATAAGCTGCCTTCCCTTGTGAAAATCCACAAAATCTTTAGAAGTTGCTTGCCTTCATACAAATCCACGAAGTCACCCTTTCTAAAATCCACGCAATTATTGTGAAGAGCTAAAGCAGAATCATTTAAGGCAAAATCCTCTTCCTTGAGTTTCAACGCAGCTCGTGTAAATTGCATGCAAAATCCCTTCAAAAGCACATGCATGTGCTCCCAATCTTCCAGTTGAAGCCCACATTGAATCTATTTATATTTGCCTTCACCGGAGTGATTTCCAGAATTCAAAATTGCCCCTATGCAATTAAAATAAAATAAAAGAGTGATGAGTCGAATGTTTTGTCTGAATTGTTTACGGAAAACATTTCATGTAATGTCCCCATTTTTGAAGACCCTTAGCCTATCATTCCCCTTGGGCTTTTAGGATGTTGTAAGGGGAATATTATATTAAATCATTAGATAATATTTCTGGAAAATGATTTTAATCATTTGACATTATAAACCAATATTTATTTAATTATTTAATATTTATTGAGCAAGTAATGCATTTAATTAAATTCTCAAAATGCAAATTAAAAAGGGAGAAATAATTAAATAATATTTAGGTGGCTTTTAATATTAAAATCGCCCGCCCTCGGAAAAGGGGACGCCACACTTAGGGAGGATAAACTATTTTTATTTAATGATTTCCCTCTCCTAGGGATTTCGAATTTTGTGTCTCCTTGTTTATAAAAGGAGAGCTAGGATCATTATGAGACTTATGTTATGATGAGATTATTTTGATACTCCATGCTTGGAGTTGGGATGCATGCCCATTAATGCTTTCTCTCTCTCTTGCGTGGGAAGTTAGTGAGCTGGTTTCTTTTGGCATCAATTGAAGAACTTATTATTATCCTTGGCAAATCGATTTGTTGGTAATTTCCTTCCTAGCTTTGGCGACTTGTCATTAATGTTTATGGGCTGTTTGAATACAATATCTAGTGCTGGTTTTTAGAGTATTTTGTGCTCTTGCTAAGTGAATTTATGTTAGACAAGTTTGGCGCAAAACCTGGGTGTGTTTTTGATTGGTTGTGGATGATTTTAAATTGCTGTATGTTGGTCTAAAATCTGCGACTTCATCTGGAGGGCATATTGAATGTTTGATGCAAGGGTGGAGCTATATATATCCTGCAAATTAATTGCTTTTATTTTTATAACTCCAGCGACTACTGTGGATGTGCATGGTTTGAATTTGGGCTGTAATAAACTGTTGTTTTCTCCCTCCTGGCAGCGACTCAGTTGGAGTGAGTGCTAATTATTTATTTGCATGATTGATGTCTCTCTTGGCCAGCGACTTGCATTATGCTTGATGTTATGTGATCTCTACTGCCCAGCAAATTTCCCCATGAATGTTTAATGCATGGTTATGGTGGTATGACTTGGGTGTGTGCATGGTTTTGTGAAGATATAACTTCTATATGGCAGCAACTTCCTTTATGATGAATGTTGATTGATTGGGAGTATTATATGGAATAGATCGACTAGGTGCTTGCATGTTTGTATAAGGTTTTTGCAGTCCCTCTTGACAGCGACCTAAGTAGAGCAAGTTTGGTGATCACTTCATATGATTTTTATTCAACTAAATCTGCTGTCATTTCCTGGGCAACAACGACTTGTTTTGGGGCATTTTAGGAGCAAATCAATGAGCATTTACAGTCTTATTACCAGCGACTTCATTGGGTTGGAGTATCAAGGGTTTTCTTGCATATTTAAGTCATATATGATCAGCATACTGTGTGTTTTAATTCACTAAATACCAGCAACTCTTTGAGAGCAATTGTTAGGGGTTAGTGATGTATTTTGAACCTCCTTTCAGCAGCAAATTGTATAAGTAATTTAAGCTGAGTTTGAAGTATGATTTCATCATCACTTTGACAGTGATTCATAGTTGATTGCATGACTGAAGCATCCTCACATTGGCAAGCTGGTAGTTGTATGTCTCTGTGGTATTGAAGGGCTGATTTTAGAGTATGTTTGCATGAGCTCATTGGTCAAAGAAGTCTGATTTCTAAGGAGTATAGTTTCAGCTGTGAGTGAGCCACTCGTTAGAGGCCATTAAACCCCTTTAATTGGGTTTATTGAGTCATCTATTTGATTGGTTCAAATAGTTTTGATTGAGTTTTGCTATTTGCATTTGATTGGAGTGTTGAAGAGTTGTTGATTTGCATATTTCCCATTGACCCGGAGTTGGGACATTACATTTCACTAGTGCACATACTTGAGAAGGATTGCAAAAACTTCAAGGATAAGAGGGGAATACAGGTCGAGGCAACACCCGCAAGGAAATCACGGCAGCTGCCCCGAGATCCAGCTTTGGTGAGAATCAAAGGAAAAAGTCAACCGCATGTGGGAGATGTTGGCTAGATTTTCTGCATAGCTGAAAACCTAGGCAGTCATGAGATAAATCTCCCTCATTTACCGGTGAGGCTCCCGTGTAAGATCTTGTCGATTATATTTCCTAATATCTATTTGTTGGTTTTACTTTAACTGCGTAGCTCATGGACCATAGCTAGGCAATTTTGCAGCAAGTAAGCAACTGTAAGAAATGTATATATGCAGAAGAGGGAAATAATTGAATGCGAGCAGAAAAGAAAGAAGATGTGTAGCCTAACCAATAGTTGACAGAGTTGGTCACATGCACATAGACAAAACAAATAGATCTTGAAATGCAGAATTCAAAGCAAAGGAAAGTTTCAAATCCAGATCTAAGATAACACAAAGTTTATGCAAAGATCTAAAAAGAAATAAGAAACAAATGCACCGTTGACACAAAGTTCTCCGAAATCTACCTCCTCTCTATTCCTTATCTTTCAAAAAGATATCAAGGGTTTCAACTCAAAGTTTGGAACACAAGAATGTTGATTACAAATTTTGATCATTTAACCCATAGGTTCTTCCTCTATTTATAGTGTATAGAGGGCAATTACAAATAAGAAGCCTTTTTAATGAATTGCCACATGTTGAAGCTATGAAAAAGGGAAGCAACTGACAATCTTCCTCCTGGAATTCCTCTTTGCATGACATGCATGATTTATAACTGAAAATAAAACCTTCTATTTTGCATGTCTGCCACCTATTTCCAAGTAATTGACTTCTTCAAGTAACGGATTTTAAACCAATCACTTAAGATTGCTCAATTACTTTGTCGAGAAAATAAAAGAAAAAAAAAAAGGAAAAGAAATTAGAAGAAAGCTGCAACACTCCCAGTCTTGTTCTTCTTCCATATTTTGCATGTGGTTGACTCTTTTGCCTTTGATTCTCACCAAACTGGATCTGGAAGCAACTGAATGTGATTTTTCTTACGGGTGTTGCCTCTGACATGTCTTCCCTCTTATCCTTGAAGCTTTTGTAGTTCTTCTCTAGTACGTGCACCAGTGCAATGTTTGTCGTAAACAATTCAGACAAAACTCATCATCTTTTATTTTTAATTGCATATGAGCAATTTTAAATTCTGGAGAGCACTCTGGGTGAATGCAAATACAAGTAAATTCAATGAAGGCTTCAATTGGAAGATTGGGAGCACATGCACAAGATCCTGGAAGGAATTTTCCATGCACTGACTTCCACACGGGCTGCGTTAGAAACAAGAGGATGAATTTTTGTCGAAACCTTTGCAATTGATCAATTTGTGCAGATCCGACAATTTCTTCAGATTCAAGATATATTCAATGTATCTGACATTGATTTGAACTTCCTTTCACTTATATGAGCACCTGTGATGAATACTTGCAATTAATTCAGACAAAGATGGAGTCCATGGCATGAATACTTGATTTTTATCACCAAAATCTGCATATAAAGCCTGCTGCCCTCTATTTTTAGACTTTGCTTGCATGCCAAACAAGCTAAAAATATTATTTTATTCACTTGTGCATTCACATCAACATGTAGATGCTCTGAATAATAAAAAGAAAGCTTCTCCAACCCTAGGCGCCAAAATTGGATGCTTCCCGGCAATTAAAAAAATCAGCTTTTAGACATTTAGCTATGCCAAAATGGGTCGCACTTTTTGGTTAGAAGTCAAAGCAATGAAAATTTTCACCCTGCAAAGTAGGCAAGAAATTCCCACTTTCACTTAAGTGACTTTACTTCCATAATGGGAATTTTCACCATGCAAGGCAGGCAAAAAATTTCCGCTTTTCACTTAAGTGATTTTACTTTTCATAATGGAAATTTTCACCCTGTTAGGTAGGTAAGAAATTCCCGCTTTTCACTTAAGTGACTTTACTTTCATAATGAGAATTTTCACCCTGCTAGGCAGGTAAGAAATTCTTGCTGCCTGCCACCTCCAAAATTCCCATTGGCAGCTTAAGTGATTAGACTTGATGGGAAAAAGTAACCTGCTAGGCAGGCAAGAAATTCCCGCTTGCCTGCCACTGCCAAAATTCCCACTGGCAACTTAAACCCTTCCTTCCAAAAAGTGCGACTTGCATGAAAAATAGCTATTTTCCAAAAGTGCGACTTGCATTGTGACTTCTGCATTAAAAATTGTGTGAAAATTCGTCACTGAAGGCAACGTGGAAATTGGACGCGGAAGGCAGCCTTGAAAATTGCGACTGGCATGAAGACAACATTTCTTTCCTTTTTTGGATTTTTGGTGAAGAAAACACAAGGACAGAATAAAATTTGCCATTTTTGGAAAGGGTTCGGAAGAGCAAAGAAAAAACTTGCATGTGCCATAACTTTCATTCATTGGCTCCGCTTTTAGGTGTCGGTTTCTCTAAAAGTTCATATTTTCTCGAGTTATGACGCATTGATGGCAATATTTTTCTTATTTTCATAAAATCCATATTTGCACCTTTTTGGACCAAGTAACTTTTTCCAATCGTCCAAAGAATCCCGAGCTCGATCGCCATGTAGACAGATTAGTAATTAAAAATACTGGATAGCTTTTCAAAACCCTAGGCCTGGGGAAAGATCTGGCAGGAAGAATGAATAGGCTACGGGAATTGCCAGAGAAAACAAACCAAAACACGACAAAAAAAAAAAAAAAATAAAACAAAAAAGAAGCTGCAAGCAATTGCTCAAAAATTTCTCCAATTAGCTGATCTGCAAAAAATTCTTCCCCTGGGTGAATGTTCTATGGTAATAATGATGGGGTGAAGTGCTTTATATAACCTAAATCCTCCAATTTTAGCTCAATCTATTTTTAAAATAACTTTATTTATTTAATAAATAAATAAATAAAATTCTCTCGAGCATAAAACTCCGCGAAGGGATAGAGTGAGTTTCAACATGTGGGCACTTGGGGAATTTGGCTTTTATGACTATCTGAGGATACCTTAGAGCAATGCAAACAACTGCAGGAAAAACAAACACAAAATGACCCATTACTTTGAAAAGAACTCTTTTTTTTTTAAAAGGGGTAGTCCCAAATTTCAGGGTGAAATCTCGGGGGACACCAGAGAAAAAGCTTCTTAGATTCAAGGCAGAGGCATCATTCATATCATTCATGAGGCGGAAGTGCAATACAGGTTGGATCAACATGCAGAGTATGGAAGAAGAACAAGACTGGGAGTGTTGCAGCAGGAATAACTTCTTTTCTTCTTTTCCTTTTTCTTCTTCTTTCTCTTATTTTCTCCGACAAAGTAATTGAGTAATCAATTAAATTGAACTCTTAAGTGATTGGTTTAAAAGCCGTTACTTCAAGTTACTGGAAGAAGTCAATTACTTGGAAATAGGTGGCAGACATGCAAAATAGAAGGTTCTATTTTTAGTTGTAAGGCATGCATGTCATGCAAAGAGGAATTCTAGGGGAAATACGCCAATTGTTTCCTTTACGGCTTCCACATGCGGCAGTTCATTGAGAGTTTCCTATTTGTAATTGCCCTCTATGCACTATAAATAGAGGAAGAGCCTACAGGTTAAATTATAAAAAAGATCAGGATAAAAAGATCAATATCACAATTTGTTCGTCACAATTTGTTTAGCAAAACATTCTTGAGTTTTCAAACTTTGTGCTTTGGAACCGATTTTTGTGAAAGCCGGGAATTGAATAAAAGGTGGATTTTCAAGAACTTTGTGTCTACGGTTCTTTGCTCATCACTTCTATTTGAGGTTTTAGATAAACTTTGTGTTATCTTAGATCTAGGTTAAAAGCTATTTGTTTCCCTTACCGCTAAATGCTGTAATTTTTCTCTCTTATTTAATTTGTGTGGATGAGACCAACTTTAATAGCTATTGGTTTAGTTAACACATCTCCCTTTCTTTTCTTTCCTTACCGCTGTTTTTCCCACTTTTGCACATCTTCCCAAAACAATTGCTTACTTGCTGCCAAATTACCCGGCTGTGGTTCACGAGCTGGATAATTAAAGTAAAACCCTTGAAAATAGTTATTAGGATTCACCCTTACGAAATAGATAAACATCTTACACGGGAGCTTCACCGTTAAATGAAGGAGATTTATCTCATGACTGCCTAGGTTTTAAGTTGTGCATAAAATCTAGCCAACAAATCACTTCTGATTTTGTGATTTTTACATCTGATTTAATGGGAATAAGTGAAAGTTCAGAATTGTCTATGGCAAGCATAAGTGTTGGAAAGCATGATTGGGCTTTAGGAGATCCGGAAGTAAGAAGGAAAAGTATTTTTCAAGGAGTTAATGATGACTTTCTAATTGGGAAACTTGTTATGGCAACTACTAAGGGTAAGCACTTTGATTTGTTGTATCATCATCATACTTTGTCCTTGCCTTGCTTTGTTCATTATGAATATTGTGCTAACAATGAAGACAAGATGAAAGGTGCTAAGTGGATAAAGAATCTTCCTAAGGCAGCCCGGATCATTGGCAAGAAGGCCAACACCTTCTAAAATTCAGTCCAAGTGAAAGTAAGGGCAGCAAAGGAGTGATTTCAAAATGTGGTAAGATACTTAGTTTTATTTCCACTCAATTCAGTTTTGATTACATTACTTGGGCTGATGCATGTGAGAAAAATATTGGAAGGTGGCATGGAGATACGGTCATAAATTCCATCATCATGAGGGAGTTTATGTTGGAAAACAAACAAGAAGAATGTTATCTTGCTGCCCCAAGTAAGATAAAACAGATGCGTGTGGAATACTTGCTGGAAAATGACAGAAATCTCGAGTATATATTGTTAGTGTTGGCTACCATGCAAGCTAGGACTGTTGTACCTTCCATTTTCAGTTTGCTATTTTCTATAATTGCTGCCCAACACACAGAAATTGATGTTTGGATGATAATATTGAGATATGACAGTCGTTGCCCTTTCATTTTTACCACTCTCATCCATACTTTCAGCTCACTAATCACTTCTATAGTTGGGTTCCCAGCCATACAGTTGAAGAATTTGTTGTTAGTATTGTGTGGTGGCCTATGCATAATTGTCTTGTGGTGGATTCCAGCTCTTTCATTTCTGATCTGTGGGATGAAAATTCATAATTATAACAGTGTTTGGGGCAGCATAGTGACATTTGGGGGCAGCCCATACATGAAGGAGACTTGTGAGCCATTCACACCATGGAGACATATTGGAAAAGTGTTTTTCAACACTTGTTTTTTTAATGAGTTTGCTTCATGTGCAGGTATGAAGACACACGAAGATAAGATGTTGACTTTCAATCTCCACGAAAGTATCTTTGAGTGGGTAGCATTTGAGCTTTGTAATATCCCCTTGTAGGATATTAACTGATTATTATTAAATACTTGCAAAAATAAACACTTAGAAGATAAACCCTCCTAGGTTTACCTCAATGAACCCTAGTGTCAGCTTTCAATACAACCCAAATAGGGTTGGAGTGAGCCAAGGTGAGGGTTTGATGGGCAATCCAATTGGTATTTACACTCCTTTATCCAATACAATTTGCAGAAGTAAAAATAATAAATAATAACTACTGAAAATTAGCTGAAACTTTGGAAATTAATAACTCCCAAAATACTAACTCTTTTAACTTGAAACCAAATGCAGTAGAAAGGGAAAATTATGAGCTTCTCATCAAAATAAATATCAGATCTTTGCATGCACTAGAAACCACTCAAATCAGCCCCCGAAATCCCAAACCCAGTCGCTAGGGTTAGGGTAAATTGCATAAATAATTTCCAGCACTTAGAACCCTTCAAAATACTCAATAACATGCAGATTTTACCCTCAATAAAATGCGCCAATACCCTAGACAAGTCGCCAAAGCTAGAGAGAAAATATCATGCACAAACACCTTCAACACAAGAGAGCAAAATGGAAAGAACAATGGAGTCTTCAATAATCTTCAATAATGGATCCAAATAAGAGAGAGATCAATGCAAGAAGTGAAATCAATAATTCATCAACATGACCCTCTAAGGAAAATGTGACCTCCCTTTTATAGAACTAAGGGGTGCAATATCCAATAAAGACCGACCTTTCCCTTTTGGAGGGAAAACATAAACTCTCATTAAAATATTTAATACTAAGACTATGTGCACTTTATTTATTTATTAATTAAATAAATAAAAGTAACTAACCTATGTGCACATTAAACTAACTAAAAAGACTCCCACTTGTAGCGCTAGGCATGCCAAGGGGTTACAATGCAAATGAAAAATAAATATTAATAATGTCTTGAAAAAGGGGACATTACAAGCTTAGTAAAGCTCACCCTATTGTTGGCTCCACATCCCATGATGAGGACACCATCACTTGGAGCACATATTATGGAGCTGACTACACACCCACTTGGATTGGAATGAGGGAAGGAAACAAGTTCTTCCCAATGCTTCACCATTTGACCGGCACCAGTTCGAGACTTTGGAGGCACCACCCCACATCTTCTCTTTGGGGCTTGATCCATGAACTTGCTATTGCTTGAGGGAAAACAATCTCCGAAAGGGAAGAACTGTAATGTCCCCTTTTTTGGGACATTCTTAAGAGCTCTCTTTTGGTCGACTTTGCATTGTGGATCAAGATAGAAAAGTGGCAGGCGAGCATGAAAATCGACAAGTAGCCTTTCTTCGTACCCGACCTCCCGAGGTCATGCCGAGACAACTGCCGGTGGAAATGAAATATATGCGGATGTAGATAAACTAGTTGGGCAATCTTATATCCTCAACATGCAATAACGGGATCTGCGAGTCTAAGGCACAGAAAGCTCTCCTAACCTGAATTGGTGTAATGGATCGTTTAGATATAATAGCTACTCGGAGGCTCCAATCAATGTCGAGCTCTGCCGAGATCCTATCTATTGGTTGTTGGACGCATGGAAAGTGACCTGTAGGTGCTTCATGTATATTTCCAAACAAGGTCATGAAAGTGGTAGAGAGGTGTAGTGGATTTGCTGAAACTATGGGCGGTTTTCTGGTCTAACCCAAAAAATATTATCTTGATTGGCTTCTATCTTCACACGGAAAATTGTGTTATGATATCCGGTGGGAGTGGTGAGGATCTAAATACCAGCGTACGTAAATCGGGTGTCAATGTTTAACTGATTAGCAGGCCTCGTTGGGTTGTGGGACCTGGGGATCACAACCATGAGTTCATGGTTGTTGTGGACCTTTTATGGTCATGTGAAGAATCAATCTCTTCTTCCAACTATCCAATAGTCATAAGCTTTTTCAGCTTCTATGTTTAATACCAGGAGTTGTGCGATCTTCTCAAAATACCTTACGGGTGTTCTAACAACTTGTATATGTAAGCCTGTGTCTATGTCAATGAGAAGGTCTCCTGCGTTTGGTTATGGAACTAATGAATCACAACCAAATGTTTTCTCTCTTTCGGTTCTTGTATGGTCATGTGGATATCCTATCAAGGCAATCTATAGTTGGGTTGATTTGACCAGAATTCATATGCTTTGTCGTCTTCAATATTTAATTCTCTCAATTGCTCACTAACTGCTTGTGGGTTTGTTGTTGTTCGAAGACGTGAATTCTAAGACCTTGATCTATATCTGCTAACGTTGTGAAGAGATTTGGCTGAGGTATTACCGGTTCGAATACGTAATCCCTGGGCTCTCTGGGTCCCGTAATTGTCATGCAAGAGATAACCAAACTTAACTGAATGAAGTAAACTAATTATGAAAATAAATCTACACTATGCTTTTTTTTTTTTATTTTCAAAGATGTGAATTTGAATGAAATTAAAGAGCGACTATTCTAATAAATTCAGATAATGAACAATTAATCTAATAATGGGATTAAAACAAGCAAGGTAGCCAGATGTAGCTATTTTCCTGTGCATTTGTGAATTGATCCTAAATATAAATAACTAATTTAATTGAAAGACCTTCAATCTTACCTCAGAAGTGAGGAATAAATCACATCTTCTCAAAAGCTATCATTCCCCACAACTTCCCTGGTAATGTTGAAAGCAAGCTTAACTGAAATAAAATGATTTTCTATTCTATTTGATATATTATAACTACAACTTCGACAATTCAAACCTGGAGTTTACAGACAACAAAAATCCAATTGTATTGTAACTTGTCCCCTCAGTGTGATCTCTTCGTTCCTACGTGTTCTCGTGAATCCAAAAAAGTGGGAATGTGACAGTGGTAAAGTAGGAGAAGATGTTCGAATAGTGGCAGCTTGGACGTAAGCCGAATAGAATGCAAGTAGGAGAGGGATAGCAAGAGAATAAAGCTTGGCTATGCGATTCCTAGCAGGATTGTTGCAGGGATACAACACAAACACACCAAAATCTCTAGGACCTATACTTCCTATGATGAAACAACAACCTATAACTCTAAGCAGAATCAAGATTCAAATGAACTTAATCTAGAACTAGAACTTTTTATGCTAAGCCAGTTGTTTGGAGAACAACAATGGAACAAGATGAAACTAGAGAGATCCAGTGATCTCTAAACCAGAACTGTGGAGCCTTGAACTGAGAGGCTGAGAGCTTTACAAAATCTAAACCTGTTGAGACTTATTGAAGAACTTTCAAAACACACTGAATAATAAATCATAGAGGGAGAGGGGCCATTTTCTTGTAAACAAGCTTGGTATTTATAGCACTTTGATTTACCAGAGGGTAAGATTGAATTGAACTCTTCTATTATTAAAAAAGGAATTACTATTTACCAGTGGCTAAAAACTTTAATGCAAGCAAGAGTGGTTGAGAATTACAAGTGCAACTTGATTTTTACGTTGACAAAAGCGTCGAAAAGTTCTGGAAAACGCGCACAAGACCGTCGCCAAAGTCACAGGGGTGGTGGTTACAGACCACCACCTTGTCCCATCCCGCGGCGGTCGTCATGGGACCATTGCCCGAGCAGGGTGGCGGTCCTATAACTAAAGACCAAAATGCAAGGAAAAGAGAGGAAAGGGGTTAGAAACAAAGCATGCGAAGGTTGGATAAGGCATTTTAGGATGCAAATGTATACTCAAGCGATCTTTCTAGATTCCGAACACCTTGCAAAGAGATTTGAATCATCATTGGGGTTTCGTAACCTCTTTCCGATAGTACAATACATACAATTTTGGGTATGTACATATTGCCCCCTCGTAGAGAAGCATTTTAGCCATGAAGGGGCATAAAACGGTGGGTCTGAGTATGGTGGTCCCAAAATGGGGAGTTAGAAGCTATACCTGACACGCCCATGTGTCACAATGTCACCATCCAGATTCCCGCTATCTGCAAAATGAAAAGAGGACTCAAGTGTAGATAGATAAAAGAAATCAAAAATAAATACTAAATTAAAATGAAATGTGGACTTACCATTTGCGCGGGGATAAGAACTTACCTCTGTCGGCGCTCCATCTCTACGAAAGAACATTCAAAACAAGGTTAGAATGTTATATATATAAATAATGAGCTCATTTTTCCTATTCATTTGTGCGTATCGATTTGGCAATTTTTGAGCTCTAGGGACCCACAATAACCATTTTTGACGAGAGTGTAGTCAAAAATTTCATTGCGAGATCGTGATCATGCCTCCGAGAGTAGGAGATCGACCCTCAAGTCTCAGGTTAGTTTTTCTCAATTCATTGTTTTTAAACCTAAAATATAAAAATGTTGAAATCTTTGTCTTGGGGGTTATTTTCAAAATCTTAGTGTTAAATGAGTCTCTAGGGGGGGCGCCCATAGGGTAGGCTTTTATTTTGCTCAAAATGGTGTATTTTTGTTGTTTTTAAGCATTTTTAGGGCTTTAGGGCGTAGCACGTCAATCGCATACCGTACCGCACACTCACTACAGGGGGGTCAGACCGCCGCCTCACAGAGAGCGGTCACAGACCACCGCCCTGAAGGCGGCGGTCATGGAACCGCCGCTCTGCGTAGGGTGGCGGTTCTAACAGAAAAAAAAAGATGCCTAAGTTAATTGTTTTTGCATTTTTGACATTTTTCTATGTTTTTTATGAGCTTATCTATTGGATTATGTTGCTAACTTGCTCTTTTTCTCTGTTTTGGGTGGATGCAAAAGGAGGAGGAGTATATTCGGTGGAGCAGAGAGAGGGAGTGTGATTGGCTCCCAGCAGTGTTAGACATGCTGACCCAGACAGAGCGAGACACTCTGCAGAGGGCCGGTATTTTGAGGATTTCACAGGTTCCTCATGTTGCTCCTACCAGTCACATATTGTGTGACTTATTCTCATACTGGGATGCGGACCGGAATACTTTCCGGTTACCAGGTGTTAGGGGTGAGTGGACTATCACCCTGGAGGATGTTTATCGTATATTGGGGTTCCGATTCTTGGGAGGCGGTTGTCTCTTAAGACAGCAGATTCAGGTCTCAGATGATTCAGTGGGCTACTTATATGGGAGATGTTTTCTCCTTTGGCTCAAAGAAGGGGGTGAAGGTCCGATCTATTGTTTGCTGCTCTCCTATCCCCATCATCCGTAAGGCTATTATGGGTATCTTGGCCTCATGGTTGATTGGGATAAGGGAGGAGATACTCTCTTATACTGCTGGGCTCCCATTATTGCACAAATTGAGGCCCATGGCCATACTTATGCTTGGGGAGCAGACATTCTTGGGACCACATACCATGACTTATACAGGGTGGTCAAGTTATAGGGGCAGTCTTTGAGTCATCCTACTCTAGTTATGAGTTGGGTGTATGAGCGTATCGTCCCCTATGGGAGGGGTGTACTAGCAGAGGATCCGGGGGTTATTAGAGCAGCGAGGTGGATGGGGATGTCAATACTCAAGATGCCACATCAGCTAGTGGCTTCACTGACTACTACAGATATGGAGGCCACTCCTTATCAGGCCATGGCAGGAGTATGGGGAGAGGAGATGCTTACATTGATTGCCTACTCTACTACAGTCAGTTAGTAGACAGAGATAGGGAGGGTGGAGGTCCACCCATTTGATCGAGTCCCTCGCAGTTTGGCCTCCCCTATGTTGATATGCTTCCTCCAAATGGGGCCAGTGTACAGGACTGTTCGTGAGGCCCGGGGAGGTCCTAGAGGAGATCGAGGTTGGACCACGGTTACTCCTGGAGTTCCTATTGCATGTTAGGTGGGTGGTTCGTGCTCGAGGGCAGTGGTGCTCCTCGAGCACCCTTACTTTAGATCGGGGCTGCTCTTACTTTCAGTGGGGAGGAGGATGAGCCTATTGATGTGGACTCAGACTCTGAGGAGTTCACAGGAGGGGAGACTGAGGAGGAGACGATGGGAGAGGGAGTTGGAGGTGAGGCCGGTGGGATGGCCGAGGAGGATGATAGCGATTCTGAGTGGCATGACACTCAGGATATCTTGAGGGAGAGAGGGCGGAGGCGAGTGCGAGAGAAGGAGACCTTGGTCTCAGAGGAGTTGCCTTCTCAGGACATTGAGGGAGATGATGAGTCCATGGCAGGACGTCATTTCTTTCCAGATTTTGGGGAGGCTCCACAGTGGCAGCAGCATCGAGTAGCAGGCGCAGATCCTAGAGACCCTACCTAGATGCCTGGAGATCCGAGTGAGTTACTACTCTTCTCTCGACCTTGTTAGTTAGAGATGTTAGTTGATATTTTTTTTTTTGTTTTGCTTTTTTTGCTTGTTTTTGGTGATTTTCTAACTTGTTATTTCCTTTTTTTTTGCAGCAACTGACTCAGGGATGGCGGGATTTGATTCACGGGTGTGTGCGACACCCTATTTGCTCCCTTTGGGAAGACTCGGCTCAACTTACTAAGGACGTTGGAGAGCCTTTAGCAGCCTGTGAAGACACACTGATGTGTTTTCCCCTGTCTAGAAGGTGGCAGAGTTAGTGACCTCCCTTCGTACTCAGGTAGCTAGATACGAGACTGCTTGAGCGACCTGATGAGGCGGAGTCGTTCTCGTAGTGAGACCACAGCCAATGGTCGTGATCATGAGCACTCCCATCATTCAATGCATTCAGAGTGTCATTGTAGTAGGAGCCCTAGACGCGGTCGTGCACCCTCCGAGGGATCCCACAGGGATTGAGAGGCCATTTGGTCTTTTTGTAGTGATTTTTTCAGATGTTTATATGAGTTGTTTTTATATTTTTCGGGCTCATTGAGCATTTTGACCATGCCTAGTGCATGATGGCATTGTATGTAAAACACGATTCCTATATATATATATCCTTTTTTATTTTTGATCTAGATCTTCTTTGTATCTAGAGTTTTTGTGATTCATTTCTCATGTGTACACTAGATGTTTTTAGAATCTTTGTTTTTATATGCTTTTTCAAAATGTATGCAATGGATGACAAGTGATAACAAGTGTTGAATAGAATGTTTCTCTTTTGTTTGTTTTTGTAATGCTGATATGTGATGATGCAAACATATTGTAGTACTTGAACTTTTGGCTTCTTTGGGCAATGTTCGTTGCTTCTTCTTGTTTTGGAAAAACGTGATGAATATGTAGTGATAATGAGATGAACTTGCCCCACTCCTAACTCCACGCAACTAGTAAGATGCGAGGGCTCAACACCGAGAGTTGGGAAGGGCGCAAATTGTATGAGTTTGACTAAATGGAAATGATGAGAGAAAGACAAGGTATTGACATGAAACCAAATTTAGACCTACGTACTTACCTTTACTCAAAACTACTACATAGCTCAAAATGCAACTTACTTTCCAGTTTATCTAGACTTAGATCCATGAATGGCAATTTGGTTGACAAAATATGGTTTTGAGGATTTGATCTCTTTGGAATTTGGATGCTTAATTTCACTTAATACACTTTGCTTTGAATTTTTAAAATACTAAGATTCATTAATTTGCGTGAATGGACCCCCTACGCCCTACCCCATACTACTAGTAAGAAGTATGGGCTTATCACCGAAGGCAGGACATAGGCGAGTAAGGGCACTTCTTTCCTTTCTCAACCTCGCACCACTAGTAAGAGATGCGGGCTCATCACCGAAGGTTGGTAGGGCAAAGAAGTGTGTAAAATAAAATATTCTATTTTGTTTAGTGTTTTTTATTTAATTTGGCTTTGACATTTCTGATCTGTGATTTTGGAGTATCCTTGTTTCAAAGAGACGTAAGAGGGATAGATGTGACACCAAGAAGCTTCTAGAATAGACCGTAGGTAAGAACAACTTAACCTAGTAGAAGAAATGAGTATGACCAAGTATGCAGGCCTTGGTATGGTTTTTGTCAAGATTTTGTCTGTCGAATTGATGAGATGATTTTGAAACCATTTGATGATATTATGAAAATTGAAGAGATATGATTTGAATGCTTTTGCCAATATTTTCAGAAGCTTGTAATAAATTGCTTAAGAATAAGTTCCTTGACCACAAAATTTACGAAATGAGTGAACAAAATGAAACAACTGAGTGACTAATGCAATGCAGGTAGACATAATATACAAATGGTGATGCTGATGACTTATGCGTAAAACTCATTTAAGATGCAAGGAATTGATAGTTTCATTGAATTCCTCACCTTCTAGTGTACACAAGAGATACGCACCGTTTCCGTAGTCTTTCATGACTCGGTATGGGCCCAACCACTTGGGCCGAATTTCCTTCCTTCGCCGGTTTTCTTATCAATCCGGTTGTCTAGTCTCAGAACTAGATCTCCCTCGTATATTTCTCATTCGTAGACCTTTTTGTTATATTGCGCACATCCGGTCAGCATAGGCTCTGTGCCGTTGTTCAATTGTTTAACCTGGCCTCATCAAGGCTTTCTAGTTGAGAGAGGCGTGCCTCTCTATAGGCTTCTTCTCCCAAGATCCCTTGTAATGAGATGTGAGACTGGGTATTTTGACCTCAAGCGGGAGAACTGCTTCTACCCGAATACCAATGAGAAAGGGGTTGTCCTGTTGGTGTTCTTATTGACGTTCGATAGGCCCACAAGGCCGGGTATAATTTTAAATGCCAATCCCATTTGTTCTCCTTAACTATTTTGAGGAGAATGGATTTTAATGTTTTGTTTGTTGCTTCAGCCTATCCATTGGCTTGGGGTAATAAAGAGAGGTCGTGTGATGGTTTATCTTAAATTTGCTTTGCATAACTCACGGACCTCATCATTTCTTGAAGGATGTGCCATTATCTGAGATAATGACTTATGGGACACCGTACCTGCAAATGATTTGATTCAAAATGAACTTAGCGATTACAGAACCTGGTATGGTGGTGAGAGGCATGGCCTCTACCCATTTAGTAAAATATTTTGTGGTTGTGATTATAAAGTTATGGCCATCTGTTGATGAGGGAGAGAATTTCCCTATCAAATCTAGGCCCCACGTGGAAAAGGGCCATGGGGTTGCGATTGGTTGCAGAGCCTGTGCTGGCATGTGAATCTCGTGGGAGAATTCTTGGCATTTATGACACTTGTGCACAAATTCTACTACATCATGTTCCAGAGTGGGCCAGAAATAGCCCATTTGATGTATTTTGCGAGCAGTGGCATGGCCACCAAGTGGCCTCCACATATCCCATTGTGGGATTTGTAAAGAATCTTTTTGGATTCTTCCGTGTCAACACATCTTAAAAGCATTCCGTCAAAGGCTCTACGATAGAGCACCTATTCTAAAATAACATATTTAGCAGCGATAATGCGTAACCGCCTTCTTTGTTGCGATGTGGCACCTTCTGGGTATGTGTGGTCCATGATGAAATTGACGATGTCAGTGTACCAAGGACATATAGAGATGGGGGCCTGGTTTCGACAAAATATATGCACTCATCGAAAGTCTAGATCTACCAGATCACCCCATCCAATGGATTGTCAGCCAACCAGTCTGCAATGATTTGTCCCTTAACAGATTTTTGGTTTACAAATGTTAGTTCAAACTCACCCATTAAGGTTATGAAACGTCCAACCTTTTTAGATAAAGACCCTTGCGTGAGGAATGTCCGTAAGTGATCTGTCTTTACAATAACCCTTGTTTCTTGATTCAACATGTAATGTCTTAAACGTTTTGTTGCGAAGACTATGGCAAGGCATTCTCTTTCTTCCTAGTGTGTAACGTGTTTCATAATCAAGCAACGTCCGACTAATGAAATAGACTGCACATTCCCGTTTATCATTATCTTCCTGAGCCAACATACAGGCTAGCGAGACATCAGTAGCTCATGAATACAAGATCAAAGGATGATCTGGTCTAGGAGGCATTAGCGTGGGAGGAGACAACAAGAAGCGTTTAACTGCTTCGAAGGCCTCGTTGCATTCTTCCATCCAATCAATGCTATAATCCTTTTTAATAAATTGTTGATTGGATGAACAACAAAACTTAAGTTAGGGATGAACCTTCGAATTGCATTGAGTTTCCCAAGAAATGATCTAATACTAGACTCGTCTGATGGTGGAATCATTTCAAGAACAACTCGGATTTTGGTCAGGTCAACATCAATCCCTCGTGATGATATAATGTAACCTAGAAGCTTGCCTCTGTTACACCGAATACACATTTCTCTGGATTCAATGTGATGCCATATTCGATCAATCGTGAGAGAATGATATGGAGTACTTCGGGTGATCACAACGCTTCTTGGCCTTGGCCAAGCAAGTCATCTACGTAGGATTCCACAATCTTATGAATAAGGTCATGGAATATGTATGTCATTTCTGTTGGTATGTAGCACCAGCGTTCTTAAGACCGAATGGCATGACAACATGTAAATAAGTTCCCCAAGGAGTTATAAACGTAGTCTTGGCTTGATCCTCTTCAAATATTTTGATTTGATTATATCCCGAGAACCCATCCATGAGAGACAAAAGCTCAAATCCAGTTGTTGCGTCAACAATGACGTTGATGGATGGTAATGGGAAGTCATCTTTGGGGCAAGCTTTGTTAATGTCCCGAAGTCTATGCAAATGCATATCTTCCCATTCTTTTTGAGAACAGGGACGATATTAGATACCCATTGTGAATAGTCGACTGGTTTGATGAATCCCACCTGGAGAAGTTTCATTACTTCTTCTTTCACCATGAGAGCCACTTTTGGTTTCATTGGTCTCGACTTTTGCTTAATTGGCTTTGCATCTAGTTTGGTGACAAGATTGTGTACCGCGATATGTGGTGCAATTCCCGTCATTTCTTTGTAATTAAATGCAAAAGCCTTTTGATGTTCCTTGAGGATCTGGGTATGTATTTCTATCTCCTCTGGAGTTAATGAGGATCCCAACTTCAAAATCTTCGGTTCTTCCTCTCATTCCAATATTTATGTCAATCGTTCCTTCGATTAAGGAAGCGTTTCCTTCTTCAAATTCAGGTGGGGCCAGAGGTAGTTCCAAACTTTCTTCATTCTCTACCTCGTAGATTTCAAGATTCTTTTGTGGGGAGATTCTATCATGGGATTTCCAAAATAGGAAGAGGAATATGGGATTAGGGAGAAATCTACTATGTGATGAGCGAGATGCAATTTGCATAGGCATTTAGATATCCAAGAGTGACCCTATCATTTTCAAAGTGATCTAGGATGGTAAACTCATTCTCAACTTCTATGTGTCAAGATCGGGGTTATTGGTATTTTACGCACCAATGGTTCAGTATGAAGTGATACCATGAAATTTGTATTTTCCAACTCACTTCTTGGAGTGAAACAGGAAGCCGAGGTTGCTATTGAATCTGCGAGAAGGTTCTGTTCTCGTGGGATTGCTTCAATTGATATGAAGTCGAATCCCTTGGTTAGATCTAATACCGCCGTTTTATAGAGTTGTAAGTGTTCAACTCTAGTCTCATATACCTCAGATAGTTGGTTTGCAACTAATTGTGAGTCTCCTAACACTCTAATGTTATCAATGCCCATCCTTTTGGCTATGATGAGGCCAAGGAGGAGGGCTTCGTATTCAGCCCCGTTGTTTGTACATTCAAAGTTTAACTTAAAGGAAAAGGTAAGATCTTTCCCTCGGGAGAAGTAAAGATCACACCTGCCCTAGCTGCCAAAACGACATCTAGCTCCATCAAGTGGAGAGTCCAATATTTGCTCAAAAAAATGGATGTTGGAACATTCTTCGTGTCTCTTCTTTTCCTCGGTTACTTCTACCATACAAACTTCGTCACTGGAAGGGAACCAATTCCTAGGGTACATCCTATACCCATGGAATCAAATGGTAGGAGAATAGGTAGATCTTTCTCTAGTAACTCAACAATTTTTGCGGTAGTTCCTAATGATACTTGTCTCTATGATGTTGGTCTCATTTTTGAGTGCCAGAATGCCTTCGACTAGATTCGTGACTTCTAATTCTGTTGTAGGTACCAACTTTACTTCTAGCTTTGAATTGACTAGTTTGTTAAGTTGATTCATTGGGAGCTCAAACTTAGAGTGGACGCCTTTGGTCTCTTTTTCAAATCTACTAAGTGTATGTCGAAAGGTTTTGGGTCACCTTGCCACAAAGATTTTTCCTAGGTGTAAAAATCTTATTTCCTAGAATAACGTGGAAGGGATTGCCTTCATGCGATGTATCCATGGTCGACCGAGAATCATATTATAGTTGGTTTCCCGATCTATAATATAAAATTCGGTGAGGACTGTCTTGGGTCCTAAGGTGACTGGTAACACTATAGTCCCAATTGAAGTGGCCTTGAGGCTATCATAACCCCTTAGCGTATTTCGTGTTGAGGAACAATTTGTTTCTCCATATCCTAGATTTTGAAGAAAAGCGAAGGGGACTATGTTAATTGCTGCCCCATCATCAATCATTGCACTTAACATAATTATTATAAACCCATACCTGCAAATGCAAGGTCAGGGTCGCCTCTACGTGTAATTTCAGCGTCTCATTGGCATTTTGCTTATATCAAATATAAACTCAGTATCCCTATTTGGCTGCCCTCGGAGGGTAGACGTCAAAGTCTACATGGTTTACTTGCGTTTCGGAGGAGTGATGTTAATCAGATGACCAAGACCCAACGCTTCTAAGAGAGCAGCCCTGTGAGCGGGAGAGTTTTTCAACAAATCCAAGAAGGAAATGTGAGAGAAGGTCTTTGTTAGGTCATTAATTAGATCGTAAGCACCTATAGGTTTTGCCAGTGTTTGTTGAACGTTGTCTGGTACTAATGGGTAGGTTGGAACTGGTTGAGAAGAATAATCTCGCATTCTTGTTATGGTTTCTACGTGTAGCTCGGTGTCTAACTCTACCAGACCAACTATCTTGGTTTGTGGTCGAGTTCCTAATTGGGGTGCGACCGGTGGATTTGATGAAGTTGAGGCTTCATGATCGTTACTTCCTGCCATAACACCCTTGTTTGTCCCATTTGGATCTAACCTGTTATTGTTAGAGTGATTCGGGAGAGGATCATTAAAAATCTTGAGGGGTGCATTTTGAGGGGAAATTGCTCCCGTATAGGTGTTCGGCGTGGGTAATGTAGAATTTGTTAAAAACATATCTACAAAGAGTTGTCTTTGATCTTCTGGAAAACATTACATGAATTTATTGTAGTCACGACAAGTCCTAGTATCATGGCCTTGAATCTTGTGGAAACCACAATACAAGTTGGGATTATAGTTTCGAGGTTGTTGGTTTGAAACTTGTTGTGGTCCAAAATTCTGATTAGGTTGCTGGTTGTTAGAGTTGAAATTTTGAGGCTGTTGCCTTTGGCTTTGGTTCTGATATCCAGTTGGGTTTTGGATTGGACCTTGTGTCTGGATTTGCCATTGTTGTTGTTGTGATGGATGATTAAAATCCACTGCGTTGATTGTTGGAGTAAAGTTATTATTTTGCTGATTCGATCCACACTATGGAAGAGTTTAGCCAAAGGATTATGGAGAGATTTGATAGGAAAGATCCGGAGTTACACTTTCGTGAGTTGGCACAACTCAAACAAATGCATAGTGTTGAGGAGTATGTGGCATATTTTCAGAGGGTTGCAGTCATGGTTACAGATGTTAGTGAGAAGAGAGTATGCAATGTCCTCCTTTTCAAATAAAAATTAAAATAAGAGAAAATCGATTTGCACATATAAATTTAAAAATAAAAATATATTTTTATGTGCAAATAAAAATAAAAGAGAAATTCGATTTTACCTTGGGATAATAATTATTTATTTTAAAGGTAAATTAAGTGACTAAGCAAGTCGCATTTTTCTGGGAATTATTTAATGATTGTTATTTAGAATAAATCGATTTATTCTAAGCATGGGTCGATTCATATGGGCATCTTTTAATTTAATTTCCCTATGCATTTAATATTTGCTTTGAGTGTGATTTCCAGGCTTTTAAAATGAGATTCCCTCTTAGATTTTGGCACCAAAAATGGAGAGAACTTTGGAGGATGTGCAAGGAAAAAGATATAAAAGAAGATGTGGGTACTCCTTTTTCGCATGTTGACGGTTTATCAAACTTATCTTCATGCTTGAAGAGGGATGTATGCCCACTAATGATCTAAAACAAAAGGTGTTCTTCAACACCACCTTTGAGTGAAGTGTGTATGCCCTTTGAGCTTGAATTGATAAGTTATTTGCATTTTATTCCATATATGTGAGTCGCCATTTTTGGAGAGTGCATGAGCTTGTTTGATGAGGGTTTTGAGGGATTTGTGTGAAGATTTCAATCTGATTTTGCAGCTGATTATTGTGCATCAAGTCGACTTGTTTGGGTGGTGTTTGTGGTGCAAATTGGTGGTATTTGAAGCAAGTTCAAATCTGATAATTTCCAGCTTGTTTATTTAATTAATATGGCCATGATTTGACCATTTTTATGCTTATTTATGTGGCTGGTAATTACCTTTGCTAAATCAACTTGTGTAGAGGGTTTTAGCAATCATTGCAAAGGGTTTTCTAATATTTTATGAGTTGTTGTCATAAACCAGTTAATGCAGATTTGAAAGTGATAATTTTTAGTGTAGAAAGGTGAATATTTAAGATGGAATCAATTTTATAATTTTCCCTAACCCATGAGACTTGAATTGTAGTTTTGGGGACTGTTTTGAGTGGGTTTCAGTGGGATAAAAATTTAGCTTGTTAGTTTGCAAAACTCATAATTTTATCTTCCTTTTGCAATTTATTCGAAAAGAGTAAAAATTGAGGGAGATATTATTTTTCAAGTTTTCAACTATTTTCTGGCATATTAAATTTATTTTTCTACTTCTGCAAGTTTATTGGTTAAAGAAGTGTGAGTTCCAAGTAGATAGCCCATCTGAACCTTACCTTGGCTCACTCCAACCCCATTTGGGTTGTATTAAAGCCAACACTGGGTTAGTTGAGGTGAACCTAGAAGGGTTTCTCTTCTAAGTTTACTTCTTTTGCAAGTAGATTAATAAAAATTTATTAATATCCCAAAAAGGGATATTATAGATTAGTAGTTCTCTTCACGGAAGGTTTAATGGAGCCTCTAAAAGGTTTGGTAAGAGCTTTTAATCCTATGTCTTTGCAAGATTCTATTACTAAAGCTCTAGATTTGGAATGTGCAGCTTATAGAAATGATTTTGGGCCTAAAGGGCAGCATACTAATGTCCCACATTCGCTGTCCAAAAGTGGATTTAGAGGGCAGCCAAGGTCTGATTTGCAGCAGCCCACAAAAGTGCAAGGGGGACAACCCCTTGGGTCATCAAAAGAGGCCCCAAAAAAGCCAAATCAGCCCTATGTGCCACCACATAGGAATCAGCCCCAAAACAACATGCAAAGAGATGAAAGGGATGAATTAAGAAGGAAAGGTTTGTGTTTTGATTGTAAGACCCCTTGGGTAAGAGGTCACAATTGTAAAGGTAAAGGGCAAATCCATTTTATTGAAGTCATTGATTCAGATTTTGAATTAGATTCAGATTTTTGTGATACTAATGATGTGGATGATGAGCATGCACATGAGGAAGAAGAAAAAGAAGTGGAAGGTTCATTTGCAGTTCTTTCCGGCACTCCCAAATATCTTCCTTTCCGGGTGGAAGGTAGACTTCACAAGCATAAGGTAATCATTCTAATAGATAGTGGGTCAACTCATAATTTTATTAATGAGAGGTTGGTGACAAGGCTTGGTTTGCATGATGAAGTTTTTCAAGGATTTAATGTTACCATAGCTGATGGGTTTATTTTATCATGCACTAGAAGAGTTTGCAAGCTTTCCATTTCCATAGGAGACTATGAGCTTATTGATGATTTCTATATGATTGACATGGAAGATATGGATCTTGTGTTAGGAGTGCAATGGTTGCATTCTTTGGGGGATTTCACCCTCAATTATAAGAACTTGTTGCTTAAATTCATGGTGGGAGACAAGAACATCATTTTCCAAGGTATGACAAGAAACTCCACTCTTTGTAATCATCCAAGGGAAGTAGAAATTTGTTTTGTATCTTTTATATCAGCTGATTGGAAGGATTTAATCACTCTTGAGTATGCAAAAAATCAGTTTTCTAATGATGTGATTGAAGGGGTAATTGTTGATGAAAGATACAAGGTGGTAGATGGCCTCATTCTCTACAAAGGAAGGGTGTTTTTGACCCCAAAATCAGAAGTTAAAAATCTGATTTTAAAAGCAGCACATGATGCCCCTACAAGTGGACACCAAGGGTACTTCAAGACCTATAAGATGGTAAGAGAAAGGTTTGCTTGGAAAGGTATGAAGAAAGATGTTCTTAAGCATGTTAGGGAGTGTGTTGTTTGCCAAAAGAATAAGAATGAACATACTTTTCCAGCTGGTCTTTTGCAGCCCCTTCCTATTCCATCCCAAAAATGGGAAAGTGTATCCATGGATTTTGTCACCGGATTGCCAAATGTTCAAGGTAAGACTTGTTTATATGTAGTGGTGGATAGACTCACTAAATATGCACATTTTCATCCACTTCCCACTAAGTTTGATGGCCCTATGATTGCTGATTTGTTTTTTAAAGAAATTTTCAGATTACATGGATTGCCAAAAAACATTGTGAGTGATAGGGACAGCAGATTTATGAGTCTTTTTTGGCAAGAATTATTCCGTCTAACTGGGACAGAACTCACACAGGGTTCTAGATATCATCCACAAACTAATGGGAAAACTGAAATAGTGAATAAGTGGGCTGAGGGATACTTGAGATTCTATGTTTCAGGGCAGCAATTTGCATGGATTAAATGGTTACATATAGCTGAGTTTTGTTACAATACTACACATCATATGTCTATTGGTATGACTCCTTTTAAGGCACTTTATGGTTATGATGCTAATTCTTTCATGGATGTGGTGTTGACAGATAGTAGAGTGCCTAGTGCACAAGATTTAGTGCAACAAAGTGTTGATATCATGAAAGCACTAAAGGAGAACTTGCAACAAGCCCAAAGTAGGCAAAAGTTGTATGCGGATCAACATAGAAGTGAGAGATCTTTTGAGGTAGATGATTGGGTATTTCTTAGATTGCAGCCCTATAGGCAATCTACCCTCAAGCAAAGTGGTAAGGAAAAGTTGAAACCACGCTTCTATGGGCCTTACAAGATTATAAGGAAGGTGGGTAAGATGGCTTATGAGTTAGAGCTTCCGGAAAGTGGTAAGATCCATAATGTATTTCATGTTTCTTGTATTAAAAAGGTTCTTGGGCAGCATGTTGTTCCTTCTTTAGAGTTGCCTCCTTTAGATGAAGAAGGCAAATTGATTTTAATTCCGGAGTCTATTATTGATACACGTGAAAGGAACTTGAGAAGACGTAGTATCAAAGAATATTTGGTAAAATGGAAGGACTTACCATTAGAGGATGCCACATGGGAGAATGATTCAGTTTTGGAGCATCCAAATTTGCAATTGCTTGAGGACAAGCAATCTTGGGAAGGGAGGACTGTAATGTCCCCTTCTTTGGGCATTAATTGAAAATAATTATGGAAGACCTTTAATCCACTCCCCTTGGATTAAAGGAATTAATTGGGGAAAATCGACCATCCCATGTGCTTTTAAATTAATATTTAATTTAATTGGGACAAGTCGAATTACTCCATGTGCTTTGGAATTTATATTTAATTCCTCTCTTGTGTTTTATTTAATATTAATTGGAGGGAATTAATATTTTATTGGAGTTTGACCTTTTTCAAGTAAAGAGGCTATTTTAAAATGATATCTCTCCTATCTAGAGAAATGCGCCAAAGGAAGGAGGGAATCTTGAAGATTTGAATCTATAAAAGGAGAAGTGGCGTCCCCTTTTTGGCATGTTGATGATTTTATTAAAAATTCTTCATGCTTGGAGAAGGGATGTATGCCCATTTGTGATCACAAACAAAGGTGTTCTTCAACACCACCATTGTTGTGGAGTGTGTGAGACCTTCTAAGCTTGCATTGTGTGGATATCATCTTATATATTCATCCTATGTGTGGCGCCATTAATTGAGAAGGATATTTGCATGTTCTTGTTGAGTTTTGGAGAGTTTAAGAGTGTTTAATGATTTGTTGTTAATGCTGCAATAAATTCCAGCCCTAGCGACTTGCATAAGTGATTATTTGGCATGTTTTGGTGATGTTTGAAGTAGTTAATCAATCTGGTCTATTTTGGTATATTTATTCCAGCTATGGCGACTTGATTTGGGCATTATTCTAACATGTTTCAAGGGTGAATCAACTATATTCATAATCTGATCTGCGTTGGCTTGTTTTTTGAGTTTGAGCAATTATTTGGGGTGCATTGGAGGGTTATAAAGTGCTGGAAATAATTTAATAAATTTATCCTAACCCTAGCGACTGGGTTTATGATTTTGGGGGCTGTTTTGGAAGAGTTTCGGTGGTCTAAAAATTCAGATCTATAGCTCTTTAGAAAGGTCTGGAATTATATATTAATCTGCATTTTATATGAGGGCAAACCATAGAATTTTGAGCAAGTTATGAATTTTCTAAGTTTCAGTTGTTCTGGTGCATTTTTAATATATTCACTGCTGCAATTAATTTCAGTTATGGATAAGATTGTTTTTCCTAACTAGTTCTCCCATCTAACCCACTGCCTTGGCCTACTCCAACCCCATTTCTGTTGTATTAGTGCTGACATTGGGTTATTTGAGGTCGAGTTAGGAGGGTTTAATCCTTCTAGAGTCAATTTGGATAATTAATTTGCATATTTGAATAATATCCCAAAAGTGGATATTACACAACATCATCCCCATTTTGCTTGGATTCTCTTGGTGGCTGAGTGATTCTATTTATTTAGCAGTTGTGTGACCAATGGTAAGGGCAATAGAGGTTCAAGGAAAGCGATGGTTGTCGAGAGATTCCTTGTATTCAGCGACAATCTCGTCAAGGGGTTAAACTTTGCCAAGAAAAAGGGATCGAGTGCGCAATCTGCTTCAACAACTTCAAAGACGGGGAGATGGTGCGATTACTTCCCAAGTGCAACCACATGTTTCATTCCGAATTAATTGACATGTGGCTCTGCTCGCATGTTGTAAGGGTACAAGAGTATTTCTCTGAAGCTGATCATTATTGCATCTTGAAAACTTTCCCACTTTATTTCTCGATTGGGTCCGTTGGTGTTCACCTAGACACAACTATGTGCTCTTCAAGATAGCATGCGGTTGTTTGATCTAACATTGGGGGACTTAGAGAAATCTCTACCAAATGTGAGAAACTTAGGTGGTAGTAATTCTTTGACATGGAGGTAGGAATTGATGTTCGACATGGTTTGAGTGTCGCCATAACCAACCAAGCCACCTATTTTGAAGAATTTCAAGAAGTTAGTGGAGGCGGAAACCATCCACTCAAGAATGACTTCTATAACGTGTCGCAACTTGTGAGTAATTCTCTTGCATTGGTGAAGAATATTTTTGATGTGGGTAAACACAATGACATTTGTTATCCGACCAGCCAATAGAAGGTCATAAAAATCATAAGGGATAGCCGGTGTGGTTGTTTTCTATGGATCAAAGGAGACATGTACAAGAGGATTATGATGGTGATGGTGATGTCCTTTCAGCTGTTTTAATTTGTGTTGCGTTTATGGGCTTTGCTAGTTTCCAATGAATATTATTTTATTCTCTTTCCATGCGAATGATGGCCTCAAACTATCCTCAGGTCAACGACCCTCTCCTCACCAACCATCGATCCCCTAGCAATTGTCAACATCGGCAAGGTTATTCTCATTACATTATTTTCATAAAATAATTTTTTATTAATTAGGTTAAATTATGTTATTACGATTTTAATAACATTTTGTCGATATTTTTTTTAGGTAAATGGTAAGGGTTTGGAAAGGCTCCCAAAACTTGTACAAAGAAAAAAAAGATAAACCAAGAAAGATGTAATGTCCCCTTTTTCGAGACATTATTAATATTTATTTTTCATTTGCATTGTAACCTCTTAGCATGCCTAGCGCTACAAGTGGGAGTCTTTTTAGTTAGTTTAATGTGCACATAAGTTAGTTACTTTTATTTATTTAATTAAAAAATAAATAAAGTGCACATAGTCTTAGTATTAAATATTTTAATGAGAGTTTATGTTTTCCCTCCAAAAGGGAAAGGTCGGTCTTTATTGGATATTGCACCCCTTAGTTCTATAAAAGGGAGGTCACATTTCCTTAGAGAGCATGTTGATGAATTATTGATTTCACTCCATGCTTGGAGAATTGGGATGTATGCCCATGGGATGTATGCCCTAGTTCTTGCATTGATCTCTCTCTTATTTGGATCCATTAGTGAAGATTATTGAAGACTCCATTGTTCTTTCCATTTTACTCTCTTGTGTTGAAGGTGTTTGTGCATGATATTTTCTCTCTAGCTTTGGCAACTTGTCTAGGGTATTGGCACATTTTATTGAGGGTAAAATCTACATGTTATTGAGTATTTTGAAGGGTTCTAAGTGCTGGAAATTATTTATGCAATTTACCCTAACCCTAGCGACTAGGTTTGGGATTTCGGGGCTGATTTGAGTGGTTTCTAGTGCATGCAAAGATCTGATATTTATTTTGATGAGAAGCTCATAATTTTCCCTTTCTACTGCATTTGGTTTCAAGTTAAAAGAGTTAGTATTTTGGGAGTTATTAATTTCCAAAGTTTCAGCTAATTTTCAGCAGTTATTATTTATTATTTTTACTTCTGCAAATTGTATTGGATAAAGGAGTGTAAATACCAACTGGATTGCCCATCAAACCCTCACCTTGGCTCACTCCAACCCTATTTGGGTTGTATTGAAGCTGACACTAGGGTTCATTGAGGTAAACCTAGGAGGGTTTATCTTCTAAGTGTTTATTTTTGCAAGTATTTAATAATAATTAGTTAATATCCTACAAGGGGATATTACAAAAGATCACTAACAACATGCACCAAACAAGATCAAAACAACTTGAACCAATTAGAAATAGACATTAGACTGCATAAAGTTAGCAAAAAGACCCCGAAAGAATATGGGATAATGCTCCAAATTAGCATCAATCTTTCCTTTTTATTGTTTTTTCTTTTAACTTCATCCGACCCCCATTAGGAGGGTTCCTTATTACCAAGAGGAGAGTATGAGATCAAGTATTCAAGATTTGGTGAGTCACTAGCTTCCTATCTCGAGTGAATTCTCTTATATGTGGCCCTAATTCAACTCTCTTGACTGCGAATCCTTGATTCACCCCCAATGAGGCCATTTGCTCCTCTCCTCTTGTAATGTCCCCTTTTTCGAACTAAATCATTTTGAAGACTTCTAGCCCATTCTACTTCCCATGGGCCAGAAGGAGGTGAACAAGGGAAGTGTTTGTTGATGTTTTTAGTGTTATTTTTGAACATTTACCTTTTTGGTTGGTGGTTTGTCATATGAAGCATGTCAGGTTGGGTTGGAGAGGTGAAAAGACAAGTCAAAAGATTAAAACAATCATCTTTAAGAGGTCGGTCTTGGGAAACACTCCCTAATTGAACTTTGGCGCCACCAAGAAGCTATAAAAGGGGTCTCTTGGAATCATTTTGGGCATGCATCTTAATATAATTTTGCATTTACTTGGTTTTGGGGATGATTCCTCTATTCCATTCCACTAGAAGGCGAAAATCCTTTGGCGTGGCACACAAGGAGGACGAAACCCTTGTTCAAGTTGGGGAACAAAATCTTTCCAATTGGTGGTTCCTAAGGGCTTTAAAGAAGGTGATCTTGTTAGTTTGCAACTAGGATTTGAAGGAGAAAAAGTTGTCAAAGTCTTCTACATTTGCACCCTCTCCTAGGGTGGTGACTTGGGTGGAGGAGGGTTTGAGTGCCTTCTAGGGCACATCTTGGCATTTGAGTTGATATTCATATTCCTCATAATTTATAAGGCTGATTTCTCACTTCATTGGTATTTTTGGGGTTTTCGATTCATCATTTCAAGCCCTTAATGGTTATTTAATTAATTATAAATGTGGTTTATCACGTGTTTCGTATTTAGTTTTGAAGTATGCTGGTTGGATAAATATCTTCATGGTTGGATAAAATAGTTGGAAGCATTCTTTATCATTTGTAGTTTGTTATTGCATGGGGATCTATGCCATTAAGTGTTGTTACAGTTTGCTGCCATAGAGGGGTTCATTAACTAATTTCCAACTGATTTTGAAGGGAGTTTTGACGCCTTAGAGTGTGATTTTCAGTTAGCTGTTAGGGTTTAATAGTTGTTCCAAAAATCAGATTGTTGATTCACTTCTCTTATATTTTTCAGTTGGCTGATATAAAAATCAGAAATATTTTCAGTTTGGGTTTGTGTTATTTCATTGCTTTTCAGCCCTAGAAAGGACATTACAGTGGTATCAGAGCTTCGGTCTTCCCAACCTAGAGGGTTTCATTCAAAAGGAATAGATAGATGGCGAACATACATGAGAGGTTTTCCCTAGGGCAAGAAAGATTGGCGAATAGGATGACACAATTGATCCAGGCCATGCAAAACCACAATGGAGAAGGAAGTTCTTCAGGAATTCATAGTGTGAGGCAGCCCTTAGGGTCAAGTTTTGGAGCTGTTGCTAGGCCATTTAAGCCTACCTTCCTCCTTAGGGAAAAGCCATTCCAAAGATTAAAATGCGAGATTTGGTGATCCATAACATTGTTATCTATGAGGAGTAGAAGGCTCTTCCGAATGAGATTCGTGATGCCATGACACTCACCGAGTTCATAGGGTTGAAGAATGGTAGAGTGGGAATTGGACCAAGGTCCAAACCCCGAGTTATACCCAAGGAAAATGGGAAAGATGTTCCATCCCTAGAGGGAAAGAATCCCTCCATCATGATCAAGGATGAAGAAGAACAATTGAAGTTGTTGGGCATTGAGAGGGAGCAGCCCATTGAAGCCCTAGAAGCACCCATCACTCTTACCAAGGACGAGCCCTTGACTGATTTTCAAAACAACAGTATGAAGGGCCAAGGGTTTGATGAAATCTTGAAGCACGAGCCTAGGGAAGAGAAGGAAATCATGAAGCACGAGTTGGAAGGTAAAAATCCTTTGATATTTAATGATGATTCATTGATTTCTAATGATGGCATGTTACAGAAAAATGAAGAAGAAAAATCAGATTTACAAGGTGTTGAAGAGAAGTTGAAGGTTGAAGCTCAATTGCCAAAGGACAAGGAGGATGATTAGCTCGCTAGGACTTTCTCGGACAACAAGCAATGAAAAACAAATTGGTGATGTTCATGATTCCGACAAGATTCATGATGTGGTTCCTTACATGTATCAACAAAATGAGAATGCTTCAACAAATTCTCATAAGGTGAAGAAAGATGAACACTATGAAGACAACCAAAGGTATGAAGGTAATTCAGATTTGTTGCTTTCTATCATGCCATTTCAGATTTACGCTCATGGGCAATTTGTTGAAAAAGATGACCTTGGGGCAAGTTTGATGCTCCATAGTAAATCACGACAAATGGGTAATCAGAATTGCAAGGGGTTAATGGGGTAAAAATTTGGGTGATCTTGTTGGGAGGCAAGCCCATGAAATAAGAATGCCCATGTTAATTTTTAGCTCACTGGGAATTTCATGACAACAGCCTATGGTAAGCAATTTAATCATCTTCTTAGCAAGGATTTGCTACATCACCTTCATGTTATGTCTTTGCAATATTTTGGTCATCATAAAAAATATTCTAACCACTTTGTGAAGATGAAGGGTACCAAGTGGGAAGAGGATTCTACTTCAGCCCTAGGAAGTGAACTCTTGGTTGACAACCCTAGACATGACCCACATAATTCAGATTTATGGGTTCCTTCTATGTTGCTGCCATATTTGTATCATGGAGGACAACATGATCAATTTGATAAGAGGAAGAACATGTTGAGGGACAAAGGGCTCATAGATTCTTCCTTGCAAATTCCAGTTTGCTTGTACATAGAAGTTTGGGATCTGGGAGATCTTTTGAAGAGTGCTGCTACAAACTTGAGGATTGTTGTTACCTACATCCTTATGGCAGCCATAAGAGAATTGGTAACCACAAGGAAAAGGCATTTCTCACCCACGGTGAAGGATGAAGTGTTCACATCAGGTGCAAGATGGTCTCCAACTACCACCATCCCAATTTTGCATGGGAAAATACAATGCTACAGCCATGGTAAGATGTTTTTTTGAATTCATATTTTGGATGGATAGTACTCTCCTTGGACAGCTGTAGGTTGACATTTATGATGAAGCTCTTTGGGTTTAATATGATGTGTGAAAGGGATTTCAAGTATTGCAGTTGTTACCTTTTTTTTTATTAGGTAAAAATGAGTGGTTTTTGTTTTTCCAAAAACCCGCAGATATGCTGATAACAATAAGTTACAAAAGGTGATAAAGATGTAAAAATGAAGAACAAGAGAAACTGCCTCTACCAAAGGCAACAAGGAACAACTAAAAAAATTCCATACAAGTAGATAAAAAGATTATATCAAAACAATTTTTAAAAAAGCCATAGATTAGCCCAAGGTGTGAGATCTAAGATTCATTTTTGGAAGGGGCTGCCATAAACTTAGAAGAGTTTCTTTTTTTGTTCTCGTACTATTTTAGGTCCATTCATCCTTGTTAGAGTCTTCAACAACTTTAGGACCACACGGAAGGATAAATTCAATGGAGTTTATGGGCCGAAATGAGGACAAACAAGGGGATTCCCTCTCCACATCCATCTCAAGAGGGGCATGATAAGGTGCTTGAGGAGGGGTCTCATCAATAAGTGCGTGTGGGTTGGAATTGGAATGGATCTCCGAGTAGTATCCTTAATAACAGGGGGTATCTACTACGAGAGGGGCACTTATTCGAAGTGGAATCATCAACCAACTTAGTAAGGGCATTAACCAAAAGTGGAAAGGAGACAATCCTTCCACCATACCCTATTCACCCCATGTTTGCATTAAATGTCCACAATCCTTCGTCAAATGACCAGTTGAAAACATCTATGACATCGGAAAAGAATTGGCTCTCGTTTGTAGTCCAGACGTTGAGTTCATAATCTATCACCAATCTAAAGGTTAATCTTGTCATGGATCTAATGAGACGTCTAGGTCTACTAAAATTCTTTCATAAGTAGTATGAAATAAATCAGCAATAGCATCATCTAGTTTGACAAATGTCCGCAAGATGTTCCCAATGGCTTCAAGGCATGGTTCATTCCAAAGTCCATTAACGGGAGGCCAGGAAGACAAACCCGATAGGGAGGAATTTAAAGGTATCTTTTGAAGAGTCAAAAGAAGGGAGCCGGGGTTTAGACATGATCCCATGATCCCCTCACCCAATACGAATTGTGGATAATATCACGGTCTTCACAAGAATCAAACACAACAATGAAAAGCTCTAGCACAAGGATAAAGCTCTATCTTGCCCTTTATTTTTGGACTCTAGTGCACAACAATCAACCCATTAAGATCAAATTTGAGCTTAGGCTAGAGGTGGTTGAAACAGCATATGAGACCCAGTTCACAATAATTTTTCTCGGATCTCGAACTTTAAGGAGAAGAGCCTCACAAAATGGAGAATTGAGGGTGCTACAGAAGGAACCAAAGGTTGCCTCCTAACATCTTTCAGTGGGTCATTAGATACCGCGACAACAAAGGAAGGTCTCTCTATAGGGACCTATAGCAATAGAGACGCCATCCGAGCCTCTCAATCTCAAAAGCATCAACAAATCCATTTTAAATACCACCGCTGGAGAGGAAGAACCAAGCAGCCCACCGTGGCCGTGAGGAAAAATCCACCTCGCATCCCCCATAGCTACCAACAAAGGCAGGTCTTTCCAAAGCCCAAATCCCTGTCTTTTGTTGATGTTTGTTTTTCTAGGACCCAGTTCGATGAAGATTTTCCTTGTTCCCTTTACTAGAACTTCCATCTGTTTGCGTGGGCTACTAGATCCGTCGCCCAACGCTGGAGCCTCCGTCTCCATTAGGGTTCCGACTAGGGTTTCGCAGATTGGTCGCCGTCTCCGTCTCCATAGGGTAAAGGAGGAAATTTTATTATCAATGTAAATATCGCTAATGTCCAATATTTTTGAGTTGGAAACGCTATGCTATAGCCATGATGGACTGTTCTTCCCAAATTTATGTATGGGGCTGTGCATATCTTCCATGGACAAGAAACAATGGACAGGTTTAGAGACATTCTTTCCATTTAATATGATGTGTAAGAGGGTTCACTCATTGAGATCAAGCATAACCAACTTCCCAACATATTTGCCGTTGACTGGGAAGAAATTTAGAGTTATACATGGCTATTACACCCACTCATCCGCACTCCTATGGTCTGATCCAAAGCAATTTGTAAAAAAATTCAGTGGGGCAGCTTGGAGGCAACATTTGGAATCCAAAATCAGCAAGGTAACATCAATCAAGAAGAGGTGAGCATAAGTATTGGTATGCAATGTTTGCATCATATGGTGGAATTCAAGAAGGCGATAATTCAAGGTAGAGTGGATGGAGTTCCAAGGATGGCTACCACAAAGAAGGAAGAGGCATATTCTCAGAGCACTCAAGGCATAGAGACAAGCAAGGGTCTACTCTTAGGTAAGGTACTCCATGGTGTTAATTTTGGTTAGTTTTGGGCATATGCAATATTATTTTCTTGTGGGGACACATGAAGAATTATTTTCAAAAGGGAGCTTTCTTGTTGAAATGCATCTTCTACACCAAGTTGGGGTAAGTGTGGGCTTTGAGAATCTTGAACTAAGGGCCAATGTATATGTTGTTTTCAATTGTAGACATGTTGTTAATTTTTCAGTTGATGTAAGACAATTTTCAGTCCCTACACTACTCATGAATTTGTTTTTTTTCATAAGATTTCAGTTTGGTAGTTGTTATGCCATTGTCATATGGCTGAACATGCAAAAATCAGAGTTGGGACTGCCAGTCATGGGCAGCAACAAGCATGTACTTTTAGGAAGGATTTCATCATTGGATGATGTGGAAAGAAGGGTACAGCTGGAAGAAACAAATAAATCAGACTCAATGGCCTTGATTTGGATGAGGTCCTCAAGTATTTTATGGCTGTTGTAACTTGTTCCCAGCCCATCCACAATCTGATTTGCATCTTGTAATAAGAGGGATAGCTGGTCAAGCTGATTGTTCATACATTTCTTGCTCTATGATGGAAATTATAGTAGTTTGAAAGGATTTTGGTGTAGCTAAGTATGCAAATGGAGTTGTCACTGGTATTTTTGAAGTGGAAGATGAAGAGGACTTCAATGAAGAGAGGGGCAGTAGAGATATGAGTTTGTTTGGGTTGAAGCTCCTTCATTTGACAGGCATGAGATTCAGATTATGGGTGCACTACAACATATTCCTTTGCCTTGATATGGTGATACTTGGACATATGAATTTGCAATTTCTTGAGAGAAAGCGATTTCGGGAAGGGAGGATTGTAATGTCCCCTTTTTCAAACTAATTCATTTTGAAGACTTCTAGCCCATTCCACTTCTCGTGGGCCAGAAGAAGGTGAACAAGGGAAGTGTTTGTTGATGTTTTTAGTCTTTTTTGTGAACATTTACCTTTTTCTTTTGTGGTTTCTCTTATGAGGCAAGTCAGTTGGGTTGGAGAGGTGAAAAGACAAGTTAAAAGATTAAAGCAATCATCCTTAAGAGGTCAGTCTTGGGAAAGACTCCCTAATTGACCTTTGACGCCACCAAGAAGCTATATAAGGGGTTGCTTGGACTCATTTTGGGCATGCATCTTAATATAATTTTACACATACTTGGTTTTGGGGCTGATTGCTCTATTCCATTCCACTAGAGGGCAAAAATTCTTTGGTGTGGCACACAAGGAGGACGAAACCCTTGTTCAAGTTGGAGAACAAAAACTCTCTAATTGGTGGTTCTTAAGGGCTTCAAAGAAGGTGATCTTGCTGGTTTGCAACTAGGGTTTGAAGGAGAAAGAGTTGTCAAGGTCTTCTACATCAATTTTGCACCCTCTCCTAGGGTGGCGACTTGGGTGGAGGAGGGTTTGAGTGCCTTCTAGGGCACATCTTGGCATTTGAGTTGATATTCATATTCCTCATAATTTATAAGGTTGATTTCTCACTTCATTGGTATTTTTGGGGTTTTGGAATCATCATTTCCAGCCCTTAATGTGAGTTGTACTTCTGCTGGTTATTTAATTAATTACAACTTTGGTTTATCACTTGCTTCTTATTTATTTTTGAAGTAGACTAGCTAGATAAATATCTGTGGTTGGATAAAATAGTTGGAAAAAATCTGTCATTTTTAGCTTGTTATTGCATGGGAATTTATGCCATTAAGTGTTGCTACAGTTCGCTGCCATTAAGTGTTGTTACAGTTCACTGCCATAGAGGGGTTTATTCACTAATTTCCAGCTGGTTTTGAAGGGAGTTTGATGCCCAAAAGTGCGATTTTCAGTTTGTTGTTAGGGTTTAATCGCTGTTGTTCCAAAATCAGACTGCTGATTCACTGTTCTATTTTTCAGTTGGCTGATATTAAAATCAGAAATATTTTCAGTTTGGATTTGTGCTATTTCATTGAATTTCAGGTCAGCCCAGAAAGGGACATTACACCTTTGTCCAACTTTGCCAGCCCACTAGCCTCTTATTGATGGAAAGGTTAGCTCGGATAAGTCTCTTTTGCTTATGTGGAGCAAGGGTTGTGTGTATCCTGATCATATTTAGAGTCAACTTCTGGTTTCAAGAACTCCATCTTTTGGGCTTTGGTTTTATCCTTTTTTTCCTAGGTGGATGAACTCTATTTTGGCGAGAGGTAGCTTGTAGATGTCCTGGGAGTCTACATTTGCAACATCAGAAAATTGTATTTTCATAATCCAACATTCGGATGTGCTGAGATCTACCCCATGTGAGTATCAATTTACCCCATGTGAGTATTAATTTATTCGGTAAACCCCTACCGAGATCTACCACCACTATAATGGGAGAAAAAGTACACGACCATGCTTTAAAGATCTTCATATCATGCTTGATGAAGATGCCTAAAGCATCACCTATCGTGTTGAGAGCAGGATAGAGATGCAAAGGCAAGATGGGAATCCAAACCCATGCAAGCATGTTAGTCAATGAGAAAGAGTTTGGGTCAAAATATGGAAACTGTGGAGTGATGAACAACCCCACATTCCCCAAAACCAGGGCCCATCTGTCAGGGCTCTTTGACAATCCTCCTGATCCCCGAATAAAGCAACGAAAAAATATTTTGAGCATAGATAAATCTCACAATGTTTTGTCCATGTTGACTGTATTAACTGATGTAGGGCATGTGTGGATTACTAGAGCCCATTAAATCTACATATTATTGGAAAATGTGCACAAAAGAGAAATTAAGAGAAAACGAAATGCACACGTTATTCATTGTGTGTCCGTCATTTAATTATGTGAGAGATGGTTACAAAATGGTTCAAGTGGTTACAACCATTTATTAGTTAACAAATAACGCTAATTTATAAGCCTTATATTCTAATACGCCCTCATAAGGCTTACATTGTAGAACATATCGATAGAAGATTAAGGTAATAGAAAAAAATAAGTTTAACACATTCTTCTAAGTTTCCTCTTTCACCACGTGCTTTTACCAAGTAAAATTCCACCAAGTTGCCTCCCGACCCTCGTAAAGGTGTAGTTCCCGAGCTGAATTCATGAGTTCCTAGATTTCACCACCTCGAACTCTCAAATTATAGAATCTCTTGAATGGTTGGACAACCATACATACTAAGCTACTCTCACGAGTGCTCCATCACGTTGTCTCATAACCCTTGTAAGGGTAAATTCTTGAGATTCATAGAGTCCCGAACCATCCGGGCAGCCATCCATTCCGATTTTTACCTATACTAAATCCCTTACTATCTTCAAAGTGTGAGGCTTTGTTTAAAATATGTATTTTCTATCAGTGAGTTCATCACTTTCAAAGATCCGGTGGATTTTCAACAATGGCTACATTAACTTCATTTGATTTGTCTTTCATTTGGATTTTTACTTTCCAAGTATGAAAGTTGAGGCCAAAATATTTGTCTAATGGAATTTCCATTCTTAGACAAAATACCTTTAAAAAAACCCTTTCCCAAAATATAGAATGACCCACAAATTAATGTAGCAAGATTTTAAAAACCGATTTTTATTTTTTTAAAGCAAAGAAAGGAAACTATACTAGACATGATTTGTGCCCTGCAGACGACTTGTTGTGACTAAAAATTGGCAAACTATGTGCCCTAAAGCAAATGATCTTTAAAAATTGCAAATTTGGAAGTGTATGCCTGTATTTTCTTTCTTTTGCACTAGCTACCTTTGAAAATCACGTTTTTCCTCTTCTTTGTGATTTTGGATTGTATTTTTGCAAAAACCGTGCCTTAAATCATGTTTTTTTGTACTGCATTCTGCATGTCACATTTGTCCTAGAAAAATTTCTTATTTTTGTGCCCTAACCGCACGAATAACCTCAAAAAATCTATAAAATGGAAAATTCCTATTTTGAGCATAGCACTTTAAAATGCCCTAAAATTCATTTGAAAACAAAGCCAAAATTGTGCCCTCGAATCATGTTTTCATGGTTTTTTGTTATTCTTTTGCACTTTTGCAAAACCGTATTTTGTCCTTGAAGCCTCGCGCAACCATGTCCTGTTCAAATTTTTCTCATCCTTAGTTTGTGCCCTATGCTCTGATACCAATGTTGGAAAATGTGCACAAAGAAGAAATGAAGAGAAATTGGAATGCACACGTTATTCATTGTCTCTGTCCTTTTATTATGTGAGAGATGGTTACAACCGTTTGTTACTTAACACAACTAATACTAACATAACGCTAATTTATAAGCCTTATATTCTAATACATGCAATCGTTGATTTTTCTATACACTCTTGGCCATTCTCCACTAGATCCTCAAGAAATTCCATTAATGGAGCCTCTTCCTCATGCACCACAATGTATGTTGATGATGGCTTCTGAATGTTTGGAGTGGATCCTAAGTTTTTATCCACTACTTAAAAGGAACTAGGTTTTACGGAGGAGGGCATCCCGGTCGCAAGGTGTAATGTCCCCTTTTTCAAGCTAGTTCGTTTTGGAGACTTCAAGCCCCTTCCACTTTCTTTGGGCAAGAAGGAAGTGAACAAGGCAAGTGTTTGTCATATTTTTCTTGCCTCTTATGGTAATTTGTCCATGATGTTTGTTGTAGTGCACCTTTGACACTTGTCCCCACTATAGAACTTCCGTTCTTGGCATTGTTGTGTTGAAGGCCATTGACTCAACTTTGTCATTTAATTTTATTTTCCATCATGAGGTTCGTCTCTCAACCATTGATGATGTTTGTAGTGATTTCTCGTGTTTCCGGGAGCACTTCTCTGGGTAACCAACACTCTTTGTTGGAGCAATTCAGCTTTGTCGCCCTTCTCTATGCCAACTCACATCATCATCAACCACTATCACCAGTTTTAGCTTGCACCAACTTAATTGAGTCTAGTTCTCCATTTGCAATTTGGAGTGAAGTTATTATAGGTGTTAAGAAACCATAGATTTTGTAGCAATGAATAAGTAGAAAATTAAATAACAAAACAACAGTTTACAGAGATAGAGATAAAAGAAATATACAAAATACCAAACATGCAAGAGACGAACACTAGATTTACGTGGTAAAACCCTAGCTGAGTGCGTAGGGAAACATCCACAGTACAAGATATCAAGCTTTTATTAACTCAAGATGAACAAGATTACATGCAAACTCATTATGAGCTACTTTGGATCTCCACAAAAATAAATACACCTAATTGGCAAAGTACAGTTAGGATTCCTCCTAAAAATAGAGTGGAAAAACGTTATTAGGATTTTCCTTCCTAAAAATAGAATTCGGTTGAATTCGTCTTTCTAGAAACAAGAGATTGACTCCATTTTTGTTTGAGGGCTCTGCCCAAAAACCCCACCAGGGGGTCCATAACATGTCACACCCCCTGGACTCCCGTACGACAAGAGTGGGGGAAGGCTCCCCCACACTCCCCTTTTGAGAAGTGAGCTACAAATTGTGCCGCAAAGGGATTCAAAATTTAACTTTGTTGTCACATATCTAACAGGGGTATTCTAAGATTCCTCTTCCCCTCTCACCAAGTTAATCTTGGGGAGAGTTTGGTGTGGTTTTATCTTTCGTAACTTAATTTTTGTACAAATAAATTTAGATATTAGAATATCCCAAATATTATGAATTACAGTAATCTGTTAGAGGCTCAAGTCAAACTCCTCATCAAAAGAGTTACATTTGTGATGATTAAGTCTCAATTAATCATAACTTCAATCATAAGCCTAGTGGATACTTAAGTATCTCCAATAAGATAAGCTTAACTTGGAGGTTTGTTTACCACATTTAGTAAAATGTCTTAAAGAGTCACCTTACACTTTTTTCTATTTAAACGCAAGAGTCATGCAAGAGTGACAGTTTATAGTATTATTATGCTGATTATTTAATGTAAAAAAAAGGGCACATTTTTTGTACCCATATATTTCTATTTATTTTGAGTTGGTTGAGTCCATGATCTTGTTCGTGTTTGTATAGGTTGAAAACCTCGATAGAATGCTTCAATGCAATGACTGTTTGAATCTCCAAAATTCATGATTGCACAGAGAGTTTAGTAGAAATACAGAGGATTTAGTGACTTTACATTCCAGTATCTACGTCCTATGCATCATACATCAAACAGCTTTGTATTAGGTACAATTTCTTCAAGAAATATTATACATAATAGAATGATAATCTTTGGTGACGTCTCCTTTGCTTTACTATGCACTTATTCCCTTTCAGCTGCCTCAGCTGCCATCATAAGTGACAATTTTCACATAACAATCTATACTTCATTTCAGTTATGGGAGTGCAACCAATAGTTGCGATAGTTAATTTGGTGTCTATGTGGCAATTAAATGGTGCCATGTCAGTATTTGGAATTTGTTTCATAGTTGAGTCAGCATATACTTAATATATATTTTTCATTTCATGTGTTCATTCGGAGGAAAGTCACCTTTTGAATTGATTTAAAATCTAAAATAAAAAATAAAAATGCACTAATAAAGGATTACACCTAAACTTATTCATTGGGTATCTAAAGGTTTGGCAAATGATGTGTCACCTCGTGATTGGCAACTTTACACCATTATTGGGTACAAGTTGTACGATAATATGTAATTTGTAACTATTTTTCATTAAAATTTATTCAAGTTTTGAATATTTCCCCCTCAAGTACCCTCTCAACAATTAGACCCCAATCAAGTATTGCCTCTTCACCCATAGTATGCAGTCAGTGACAGTCCTCCCATTTGTTCCTAATAGTTAATGCTAATAATGGTTACTTTAAATTGTCAAGCAGATTCTTGAGAGATTGAACTGGATGGCTGATCGGTCACATAAGGGTCTTTGCCAAAGCGCAGGTATCATGGTGAACTACCTCTACAGGTAATAATTATTTCAGAGTAATAAATACATGGGAGGTATTTACTTATAATGATTGCAGACCTATTAACCATTGTTCCTTCTTCAGGTTGGATGAGATAGAAGAAAATGCTCAGAAATATTTTAACACAGGATATATTGGAGCTTCAGCTTACATGGAAATTCATCATTTAAATTCTCCTCCATGAAGTTATTCTCGCCTGTACTTGGGCAAATCACATTGTGTTATTCTTGCCCTTACTTGGTAAATCACACTGTTAATTCTTTCATGTACTTTTGGAGGTTATATAGAGAGCAAACGACTCCGATCTATTTTCAGTTGAATAAATATGATGCCAAATATGTAGCTTCATCCCAGCATTGCTCAAGTTATGATCCCACTTCAACTATGGAGACATGCCATAGTCAATCCATGAAATTGTTTCTATAGTTTATATCATCTCTATTTTATAGATCTATTAATTTATAATTATTCTAATTATAATTTAGAGATGCAAGTTAAGTATAATTGGCACTCGTAATTTATAGATGTGAGTTATGCTCTCGAGGTGGTAGGGTTATACAACACGAGTGAGCCAGAGTGAGCCCTATGGTGAAGGTGTGCATTCCTTAGTGAAGGCTGCATCTTCGAGTCCAATAGGGCGGTAGGGTTATATAGCTCCTTGAACAATAAATAAGATAAATGGAAAAATAATTGCAGAAGGGGTGTCTCGTACATTCTTATGGCGGTATCTGATAAAACTACCTTTATTTATGACAGATTCGCTAAAATTACACGCTCTTAATGTGTATTTTTATTTTTTTACAAAGAAATAATCATACTTAGTTGATATATTACATATTATATTTTGTGGCTTATAATTTTCATATCGGAGTTTTAACCTTATTCATACTTAGCTGATAAACTGTAGTATAGATTATATTTTGCGGCTTATAATGTTCATATCAAATTTTTGACCTTATTCATACTTAGTTGATAAAATGTATTGTTTTTTATATTTTGTGGCTTATAATGTTTATATGTTTAAATTTTTGACGTGGAGCTTAGCAGGGATAATTTTAAGAATGGAACCCTTGAACATTTCTATAATATCTTTGGTGAATTGTAGAGTTTAGACACAATTTCATTGGTTAATCTTTCACAAAATTGTCATGTAAATGTAAATTGATTGACTATTCTATTGGCTCCTTCAACAAATATATAATTATTTGTAGAATTAAATGTAATATTCAAAGTAAACTAATGTAAATTTGAACTTTCTCTTTCGAGTCAATATAAAAATGACACTTACCGACAATGAAAGCAACCTACAAAAACTATTGTAGAATACTTGTAGACTTATAAGCACAAGTTAAACATCGTATCGCAAATCATAAGAGATCAACTTTATTGCGTAAGTACTCAATACAACAATTCAAGATAGAGGACCTATCACATTAACACCCTTAACTTGACACAACATCATTCTATTTATAAGACAAAAAATCTAACATTTTTTTTAATTAAAACACAACCATAAAATACAATCGAACACAACTTAAAGTCATTAAAACAATTTTTGACGTTGACGAGAATTATAACAACATAACAAAGTCGGATACAAAAACAATGCATTTATTAAAATCAATGGTCTACACTACTACCCTAGTATTTCCTATTATAATTAAACATATTCTTCAAGTCTTAGTGGCTTATTTGTATTATTTTGTGGACGTTAAAATTGTCACATCCCACTTTTTCCCATGTTGGGTTTTGAAGGAACTTACCTATGATTAAAATTGTTAATGATGACAAGAGTGTTCTATTGTAATACAATCAAACTGAGTATTGATTTACTTTAGTTAATTATTGTCATCATGTTTTATATGCTTATGCAATACAACTATATGGAGTTAATTATCATTTAGGAAGGTGGATGTTATGCAATTACGTGGAATAATTGACAATTATATTATTATTTTTGTTACTTAATATCATGAGGATTTGATATCATGATTTGGATAACTATTGTTTTCTTGTTTGATGTCATTTCTAGAGTATCATTAGAGAGAATGAATTAGATAGAAATTATGGATAGAGGTGAGAGAATTTGGTGGATAGGTTTGCATCCATTCTAGTTGAACTCGGGACACGTTTTTTCCAGGTTCTGGGACATGTAGTGACCACCGATAAATAATGAGCATTCATGATGTTTTTCTCTAGCTTTTTTATGTCATGGTAGATAACTATTTCTAAGGATCATTAGAGGTCAATTTTTTTGATATTGTGTAATAATTGTCATTGTATGCATAAATGTCATGTTCTTTAGTCGTAAATCAATGCATATGATTGTTATTGTGTATTGTCACTATTGAGATTTCAATTACAGAACATTTGGGATAAGTCATTGGGTCCGAACCGAATGGACATATATAGACTATAACAATAAAGGATAAAGACCATTTAATATCTTATGCAATTGTTTGACCATGTCAACCAACATTGATAAATTTGAATTGTCTTTGTGACTCTTGAACAAATATTGGTAAACTAAACTAGTTGGATGCCTAGTTATTACATTTGGTAATATAGTGACAATGCATAACGAGGATACCCATGTGTTTATAAGGTACAAGGCTTTCATTCATCAATCTAGCTCTTTCATGTCATCAAGTTTTTTTGGGAATCCACTAAACTCCACATTTGATGTATATGATGCGAGATGTTACAAATGGAAATTCTTTTGAAAAGATGAGGTGAACTCACATGCGTAAATTTGTCATGTACACTTCAAAATTCGAATGCCAAGTAATAGTCATATTATTATTTTTCATTACCAAATATTTATGTCACTTGTGAGATTGAACATTAATCTAAGTTTGAAATAGGTTTGTTATAAAAAAGGATAAAAGTGATGAGAATATTTAAGAAAATTTGGTCAAATGCCACTTAGGCAAACACATGGCCAAATTTATTAGGTCGCATATAAAGATATTAACGGTGGATGATGGTGGAATTTTGACGTTAAATAATTTTAATTGAAACATTGAAAATACAAAGTTACTATTCAAATTACTACCAACAATGACAATGGATTTAACAAGAGTCTCAATGCAACTAGTCCATGCCTTAACATTGAATTGTTAGACTCTTTTAAAGTAATTAGTATTGAATTGTTTTAAAATAATTAACATTACATTATTTTTAAGTGATCAATATTAAATTGTTTTAAAGTGATTGATGTGGCTTTTGACTTATGGAAAGTGAAAAGATGAAATGACAACCACAATAAATATGAAGACATCATGGTGTCTTGATTGACATGAAGGTAGGAATAAGGGATGAAAGTTAGCAAATTATAAACTAGATAAATATATTTTAAATTTGTTCGGATAAAAATGTATATCTAAATTTCAAGTCATTTGAAAATCAACATTAAAAAATAAAAATAACTTCCTATTTTTGAAAGCTTGAAATAATAAGTAGCCAGTTGAAATATATAATAACCCCGGAATAGTAATAAAAATAATAATAATAATTTTTTTTTTAAAATGTGAAATTCAAATGAACCCATATAAATGTGAGATGATTATTTAAACAATTAACCATAAAAATTTGGCAATGTGATGTATTAATGGGATTTGTTTGAGATGCAAATGAGCAAACATGGAACCTTTGTTGTTATGGGTCGGTGGATGGATTTAAGAATATAAAAATGTCAATTTACTACCTTAATGTAGTCTAGTCACCTATTCTTAAGTTAATTTGGTGGAAAATGTTACTATAGTCTCTAAATAGCTGCAAATTTCAAATTCTCCCAATTTAAGGCCCCGTGACAATAGTTATGAATACATATTATTTATTATAATATGTCACGTGAGAGTGCCTTTTTATTCTTATCAATTTTTATTGTGAAGAACAAATAAAGATAAACAATAAATATGTGAAAAGATGAGATGAAAGCTACGATAAATGTGATGATATTATGGTCCCTCGTTTTATATGAAGGTAGGAGTAGTAGGTGTAATTTTTAACAAATCACAAACTAAATAAATATGTTTATAAACTTTTTAAAATAAAAAATGTACATTTCCAAATTTTGAGGCATTTGAAAATAGACACTACAAAATAATACTAATTTCTTATTCATTAAAAATATGTCGTACTGCGCTGTAGAGCGGCAAATTCCTACGTTTGGGCTAAGAGATGTGCGGAAGAATAGTTATGGGATTGTGTTGCTTTATGTAATTTGTTTGTGAAGAGTGTGACATAAATTTGAGAGGAGATGCTTGCAATACATTTTAAAGATTTTCTATAAATTCAATGTTGTGTAAAGATAAAACCATTATACTCAATCAAAGAAACAACTTAAAAGATAAACAACAAATAAGCTTATAACAAGTAAAGGTTTAACTACCAAAATAATAGGGAAGTAAGGAATGGAGGACAAAACTAAATGAAACTGTGCAATTGATCACGAGCCTAAACTTAGAGTTGAAAAAGAAAGATCCGAGGATAGAGCTATCATATCACTATAGTTTTAAGTGATCGTTGACCGATACATGTTAAAATTTACTAGCTTCGAAAGAAAAGGTTGAATGGAGGAGGTAAAGTTTGGAATCTATAAGCGCTTTTAGAAACAACCCGAGATATTTCGGTCATGAATGTACTACGAGAGAGTAAGAGGATTTTCAAGGGTCCTCCTACATCCGAGAACCTTGACGTTAGGAATCGAGACTATTGGCCATATCTATTAGAAGGATGCAACATGGAAAAAGGTGTCAATAAACATAAGTAAAATCTTGAAAGACCATATGTATTATTAAGGCTAGCCGACATGGCCCATATCCCCATATAGGATATGGGCACTTCGTCTATATTTTATAATTTCATCGATCGAGTCACCAGTTTAGTCTGGCTATCTATAACTATAAGATAAGATCATATAGTTCGGGGTGGGGGCCTCTTTCTTCTATCAATCCAGTTGGCATCTATCTCTAATCAAGGCCCCCTTCTATTCTATCACTCCTTCATCGGGAGTCAAGGAAGCTCCCACTCTTTTCTTTAGTTTGGATCTGGGCTAGTTGGCATCATTCCCCGATCGATCCTAATATTTTGTTTGGTCTTTATTCGGGATGGTCCCACTACCAATGAAAGGCATATTCAAGAATTTAATATCTCTTGTGCGGTGATAAAAGCTTACAAAGGCGAGCAAAGGCGGATACAAGTGTATCGGTGATATTGAGAAAGTGGATATAAGTGGATGCTCCCCATGAATTCTAAATTAAAAAAATTGTTCAAATCTAGATCTATATTGAAGAATCCTCCTCTAGACCATGTGTTTATACCCGCATCCATAGGTAGGTGGGCCAATTTGATGGGAAACAATCCATGGGCAGCACAGGGGATATGTTACACTATCACTCATATACATAAAAATTCCTCTTTGTGTGGTTGGGTTGAAAGGGAAAATGCTATTGAGTTATTTATGATGTAAAATTGCATAACAGAGTAATTGTGTATGTCAAAACAAGTTGAACTACATCAAAAGAGGGGATAAAATTGGACCATGAGAAAAATCTTAGAATGTACAAATAACAAGATTTAATACTAAGAGAACACATACATCGGAGAGATCACTTGTAACTACATCCTTCTGTAAATAATATCATCAAGAATAATTGGCATAAGGAAGAAATAATAAAACAACAACAAAGAAAGATCATTGCATATATTGTGCAAAGCTACATGAGCTCATTCCTAATGGGTTTAGAGGTTCTTACTAATACTATATATATATATATATATATATATATATATATATATATATATATATATATATATATATATATATATATATATATATATATATATATATATATATATATATATATATATATATATATATATATCACAAATTGAGTTTGAGTCACGTCGAGCGTTTTAACAATCACCTCTATGCAAAAAACTCTATAGTAAAATAATAGACGTTTTGATTATTACTATATGTGTGATGGTATTGTTTCATAGAGAAAATAGGTTGCATATACATGTAAATACAATTCAAGATTACATACAATAGCATTGTAATATGAAAACAAAAATACGGCAAATAGTGTAGTATGGTTATTTTAATTGTTGCGATGTCTAATTGATTGTGTATCACAGGTTGGGCCTTTGCCTTCAACAACGGCGAGAGAACTACATGCATGTGATTTTCTTGTTACCTAGCATGTTGTCAAAGGAAAGTTAGTTAGGATTTGTTTTTATAATAGTAGAAGAAGAGGGCGAAAAATTATGGGAGAATGTAATAAGGTTGGTGTGTAGTAGTAGTTTTACCTTAATTGTTATTTGATAGAACAACATGCATAATGTTGTTTCTTTAAATTAGAATAAATTTTCCTTCAACAACAAACACTCGTAATAAGTATATTGCGGAGGATTTATTTTGTAAGTACTCATTAGGTGATGTATTTGTGATGTTGGCACAGGGTTTTGAGTGGAACGCCAGATAGGAAACATTACATGCTTTTATTTGTCGTGGTTTTCAAATTGCATACTAGGTTAAAGTCTGTAGCCATATGGACATTGTTGTTGGCAAGCTATGCGGTGGACGTGGTTTGCTTATATGGATTAAAAGATTTCAAATGGTAAGCCACATTTTGCAAATAACTTTGAAGGGTTATAAGTATATGTTGGCAATACACAATATGCCTTAGACGTGTAGAAGGAAAATTTACAGTGTTAATGAATTTTTCATACAATGAAGTGAAAGTGTGTATTTAGGAGTGGTGTAGGTTGTTTGTGATGCAGGTTATGATGTTGGAAGTTGAAAATGCATAAAGTAATAGGAGTAAAATTATTGTAAAATGAAGGATTTTAGTTGATCTCTTTATTGAACATAAAATTGGATCTAGTGCAAAATAAGTTACCTAAATTATTTTGTTTAAGGTTGCTTTTAAGTCCTCTAGTGTTTTTTCCATCTTCAATGGTGTGTTAAATGTTGATTGGCTAGTCTTCAATGCTCTATCAATTCCATTTTGCTTCACTACATGTTTGAATAAGTAGATTGGGTAATATTTTCTTGGAGCTCTTTTTCTATTTCTACAAAAAGAGATGTGAATGTCTCAAAGAGGTAGAGTTGTAGAATCAAAGTAATTTTCTTATCACTTTATGAGAAAGAATGTGTAAATGATGAATTATATAAGAGGATGTAAAATTACCTTTGATGTGTCATCCTTTGAGCAACCATATTTGATTTCAAGAACAAGTTGTAGACCATATTTTGGCATATGTGACAATTACACAAACTCTCCCACTTGCATACTGATTCAATATTATTTAGCGATTGTTCAAGATTGTTGTGTCTGGAAATGAGTTTGTATTCTATGCAAATTGGAGGTATTGTTTGTATGGAACTAGATTTGTTGAGCAATAATATCATGTCATAATACCTTGTTTTAAGGGCAACACCAAAGTTTGTGATTTGTATTCCATGCCCTGGAAATTGGTTTTCCTCAAACATTGAAATGTATTCATTGGTGATGTTGAGAGTAATTGTCATTTCAACTTTTTCATCTATCAGATCAACACACAAAAGTTGTCTATTTTACTCCTTTTGGACTGTTGTTTTGTACACAACGAGGACATCTCCGTGGAAGACCTTCCCAATTCTAAAGTTGTTGAGGTCATCAATGGATGTCACTGTGGAATCCAATGTTTCTTTCATGCAAATTATAAAGCAATAATTGTTAGTGCATGGAGAGTAAATAAAGTTTCTAGGGATTGTAATTGAAGTAGTGCATACCTTTTTTCTGCATTCTTCATTTGTTCATGTCCTTCAATGCTTTCAATTTCTCTCTTCATTTTTTATGTGTTAATGTAGATGGATGAAAAAATAATATAGTGTTACAATATATATTGTAACATAATTAGATGCTAATTTTCTTTTCTTTTGCATATAGCTTTGTGATTGTAATGAGTTTATTTGTAGATGTTTTTATTTGGTAAGTGACTATTTAGAAATTGGAAATTTTTATCTTGTGTTGTGGAGACTTGAATATGGCTAAGTAAATTGCAACATGGTCACTCCAATAAGTGTCTATTTTGAAAATGTGATGTTTCTGTGGATTTGCATTAGACCATATGTGATCGATTATTGGTTTAGAGAAGAAATATTTTAGTTGTATTGAAAGTTGCATTTTTTAGTCTTGCATATAGGCTTGAAGTGTTGTGGTGTTTTTGGTTTTATTTAAGATTTCAATGTTAAAGTCACCTATTATGTATGTGTTATATTTCGTAGATGTATTTCCAATTCTTGGTTGAGAATATATATGATATCAAATACATATGTATTTGGTGTTGCATAGAGGTTCACTATATATTGTTATTTCTTTACTATGACTAATAATAATTGTCAAAATTGCTTCTACATTTTTAACTTTAAATTGCATTTTCATTTAACTCAAAACATTTTTTTGATACATACCATGATTCCGTGCACATGGAACATTAAAGTACATTTGAATTGGCTATGGAAATTGTCTATTGTTGTCACAACATGGGTCTCTTGTAAGCACAATATGTCTACTTGCATTAAATCATAGTCATTGAGTATGTCTTCAACATGTGCTTTGAGGCTTCTTATGTGTAGTGATGTAATGCAAATATGGGATTTTTAATTGAGATGAAGTAAATCATTGTGCAATTTACATTTAGATTCGGTTTGAAGACATGTGACATCTCTCGATACAATTTTTTTGACCTTGAAATTATTTTTTGTTAGAGGTGCCAACATTTACAAAGATTCAATATTGGTTACTCGTGATAGTGTTGTGTATGTTAATCCATGTTGTGTGACACTAGTTGGATCAAATGCAAGGCCATGCATTGTTAGTCCTTAAGATTTATGTATTGTTCATGCACATGCTAATTTTATGGGAAATTGCTTTCACATGGTTAAATACATTTTCATGTGTACATTGTGTATAGGTTTTGTAATACCCAAGATGGATGTCCAATTTTTTTGGATAGAGTTTCCATATAATATGCAATTTTTTCCTTGTTATTGTCGATATTTGTGTCATTGAACTTGATCCATATTATATATACATTTCATTTGTACTAGTATATTCTTTGAATATGTGATTTGACCCATTTACTAATCCATCTTGAATGACATAGTTTCATGCATTGATTACGACTAATATATTAGATTTCAACATAATCAATGGAGAAAGGGTAGTTGAATGATGGTATGGGTGGTCTCCATTATAGTTTTTTTCCTCTTTATCTATTGCATGTATAATAATTTGATTTCCAAGGATAATTGATATCATCTTTACATCATGTTTGTCAACATCTTCATTTTTATAAAATAGATATGGAGATGTAGGATCTCTACGTGTAACATGAATACAATTTTGGTTGATGTAAGCAATGTCACGATCAATTTGTGACTTTGTACACATTCTGTTAAACACGGAAACAAATTCCTTGTTTTTTTGGCACATTATTGTTTGTAGTTGGTAGAATTGCATGTTCTCTCTCCAAAAGTTATATGGAATGATATGGTCATTCAATGTTGGATGTTTAAATATTAGGGAATTATGTACGAGTTGTGCTTGGTAAAAGTCTCCACAAAAGAGCATGTCAACATTGCCGAAGTGCGTTGTTGGTGTATACATCATGTCTCATAACCATTTGTCTAAAAATTATAAGGTTATGTAGCCTACCATAATATTTCATCAATGAAATAATTCTTAGTTGTTCATATTTCTTTGTCAATGTATCTAGTGATTCGAAGTCAATGGAATGAGGTATGATAGAAGAAATGTTGAGTATATTGTTACTCCACTTTGAAATTGTATGCATCTTTCCCAGTGTATGCTAATATTAATCCTTTTGGCTTGAGAAGGTTATTTACAACAAAATTGTTTTGGAAATGAATGATTGTTTGAAATACAAAATTTGAAGTAAAAGTTTTTCTTGTGCTAGTACCCCTTGTTAAGAAAAATATAATTGCATGTTGTTCTTTGTTCGATGCTATTTTGTTTTTATAATAGTCAATGTTATTGGATAAAATTAAGAGCTTTCCTACATCAAATGAGTTTCTATTGCATGCCTTAGATTGTAAATGCTCAAATTGACTTTAAGTTGTTTTGGATGTGTAGGCATATTGTCAATATCATTACAATGTATTTCTTGTTCTCTAATAGCTTCATCCATGTATCCCAACCAGGATGTACTTTATAAGTAAATTTAGATTCATTTTCCTTTATTGTTTTTTCATGGTATGCATATGCATTTTTCCATGTTGTGAATCCTTGTTGTAATGTTTGTTCACCAATTGTGAAAGGAACAAATAATAATAACTTTTTCTCGCAATAGTTTTCATTGTCGAAGTGTTTGTTATATTTGATAAAACTAATGACATTTGTTTTTTTATATTCACTTTGTTTTGAATTCTAAAGCAAATTTTGCAAGGCAAATGTCTTTTGATGTTGTTGATCGCTTTATGTAATGGTTTATTACGAAATGACACATTATGTTATCTAATTCGTGATTCGATTCTTGAAGAACGTTGGTGGTTTGAGGAAAATTGTGCGTTCTTCGTAAGGACTTGTGTTTATGAATACACACTTTCTTGAACAAGAATTTAATGGAAATGACAAAACAATATGCATTGCTTGTTGAGAAGAGACTTGTTGCATATTGAGCAATGTGTTGCCAAGTTTTCGTATCATTTCAATTGCATCAATGTTTCTTATTTGATGCTCTTTCCATATTTTTTCAAATTTTCTTGTCATTGATGTATCAATGTGTTGTCATACATGATGTGCAATAGTGTGTTGTAACATATGCATTGAGTATAAATTCTGCATCCGTATTTTTTTCCACAAGATTCTGAAATTATTTTACAAAAGGAGTTTGTCTACACATGCAAAGGTTTTGGTTTCAGAAAACTCTTGCTTGTTTGAGAGTGGTTTGTATAGCTTGTATTTATTCAATCTCACCATATTCGATTCGCTAAAAACATGTCAAATGTGCTATCGTTTTCATAGTAATTTTCCTCTAATCTGCATAAATGTGTTTTGAATTTTGAACAACCATTTTTTTGTGATCACTACATGGCTCAATTATCATTGTGTTTCTCATTGGAGGCATTGGGAAGTTGTATCTGCAATGCATTTTTAATTTTTGTAGCACCTTTTTCTCGTGATGATGTTCATGTAATTTAAAAATATTTGTATCAAGGTCACTAGTATCAAAATTTATATACGTATTCAAAAAGGTCTCAACGTCAATGTTATCGTCTTTTCAATAGATGGTGAAAATTTTTTCCATGTCATGATATGGATGTGTTCATTTCCTCATTTTTGGAATTTTGCTACGAAAAAAGTTCTTGTATCTCTCCAAAGTAAGAATCGTCATTCCGTATCATTTAGATCATTGTATTGATTCTATGTACATAGTAGAGACTGCATGTAACAAGATCCTTCCTAATTAGAAATTCATTGTCTACTATTGTGAAGTAGTGATTTTCCATTATTTTATTTGTTCTTTCATGTTTCTTATATAATTTAGACATAGTGGATGCTAGTGGTTCCTAATTGTGTTCCGCACTTGTAAATGTGAGGAAGAAAGTTGGTGGTCCCAATTGTTATAATCGGGAGAAGTGCATATTTGTGTGACATCGATGTATCTAATATTAGATTGCAATAATTTGTTTAAGTTTGGTTTGTATTTTACATCTTGTGCAAGTAGCTTTCTTCCTTTTAGTTGTGCCTTTCTTATTCATATTTAGACTTGTCCTATCATAATCTTGTTTGATTTGAAAAATATGTTAGTTATATGATATGAAAATTAATGATTTTTATGTTGTAATTCTCATCGTGCACTTTTTGACTATGAGAATGAATTTGTTACATTGTTAATGTAGATAAATTATGAACAAACCAGATATACTACAAATAATATGAACTCCAAAAGAAAATAGATCTCCTTCTTTGTTATTGAATAATAAATTACAATGTTTCCTAAATAGGAAAACAAATCCCAACTTGAGTTGTCAAGTAAACTCTAGCTAACTCTGACTAAATCTACTCTAGGTGGTAGAAATTACTATTTTTAGCAGTTTACTAGAACCTGCTATTCTTAGTAAGTTCGCATGCTTATTCCTACGGGCACAGAAATTGCCATGCATCTTCTACATCCCTAAATTAGAGGAATTTCCAACTTTCTAACTCATAATGCAACTAATAGACTAAAATTAACTAATGCCCAAAAATAGGAAAAAACCGAACTATAACTTAAATCCTAATTTTCGGCCTCAAGATGGCAGATTTAGGGCCCAAAAATGTGTCAAAACTTTCCCCAACTAGTAGGGTGGATTGCGTCGCTCCATTCATCTCATCGAAACACATGGTTTCAAAAAAAAACAGACTCAAACGGACACCCGGAGCTCAAGTTATGACCTTGTCAAGTTCCTGCTAATTCTGGCGCATCATTCTCCCCTGCTTGAAAAAAACACAGCTCCTGCAAGTTGTCTTCTTCAAACTGCTTCCATTTATCTACATCCAACTTATTAATCTCCCACTCTATGACCCAAGTATTGTCCTCTTGTTCTAGTCCTTTCCAATGTACCAAATATTTGTTGTATTTCCCATGTCGCGTGTCCATTGTTTTCTTATCTAGAATCTGATCCACTTCTTCTTTCTTCTTCACCGGAACCTGCTACCTCCAATCTACTACTTCATCAATAACATCCCCTTCTACACCATCCCCATGAAAAGAATACAAATATGAAACATTAAACACTGGAGAAATATCAAAATTCCCTGGCAATTCTACCTCATAAGCATTATCATTTTTTTCACGATTTTGCAGGGACCAATCTTCTTGTACTTCAGCTTGTTATAGGTTCCTCTTGAAACCTTTCCTTCCGTAGATATACCATAACCAAATCACCAACTGTAAATACCTTTCTCCGTTTGTGCACATTTGTTATTTCCTTATACTTATCATTACTATTATGCAGCTTCTTCCGCACTTCTTCCTGCAATTGTTCTATATGTTTGGAAAATGCTTCGCATCATCACGACTCGCCATCAATCGGTAGTTGTACCAAATCTAACACCCCATTTGGATTACTCCCACACAATTGAAAATGGAGACTTTCCCGCGATCTGTTTATGGAACTGCTATATGCAAAGTCAGTTTGTGGTAATGCTAAGTCCCATTGTTTCAGATTTTCCCCAACGATGCACCTTAACAGGTTTCCCAAACTCTGATTTACCACCTCTGTTTTCCCATCAGTCTGCGGATGATAGGCACTACTAAACTGTAGTTGAGTTCCAAATTTCTTCCATAAAGTCTGCTAGAAGTGACTTAAGAACCTTGTGTCCCTATCTGAAGTAATGGTTTTTGGAACACCATGCAAACGAACAACTTCTCTGAAAAACAAATCTGCTACGCCTGTTGCATCACTTGTTTTCTTGCAGGCAATAAAATGAACCATCTTAGAAAACCTATCAACAACCACAAAAATTGAGTCATTACCTCGTTTTGTTTTTGGTAATCTTAAAACAAAATCCATACTTAGATCTATCCATGACCCTTTAGGAAGTGCAATGGCATATACAACCCTGTATTATGTGCATGGCCTTTCGAGACTTGGCAAATTCGACATCTCTCCACATATCTTACCACATCTCTTTTTTAGATTTGGCCAATAGTATTTATTTGCTACCAAGGCTATTGTCTTATCTTTACCAAAATGCCCACCAACCCTCCGCTATGCAACTCTTTCGCTATATTCTCTCTCATAGACCCAACTGGAATACATAGTTAGCGTCCCCTTGAATATGTAGCCATCCTGTAAAATATACTCATCCAGGACATCTCATGCATTGTCCGACAATGGACTAATTAGTCTTTCAACAATATCCTTGAAATCGAATCAAAGAATACAAACCCTTTAAATTGCTTCAAAACCCACAACCTCATTTTCCATAGTGGTAAACAAAGTCACGCGCCTACTCAATGCATCTGCGCAACTTGATTCTGTTTTCCGATTTATGTTTTAGAGAAAAGTATAACCTGTAAAAATGATACCCACTTTACATGCCTACTATTTGACTTCTTTTGGGTATTCACATACTTCGTGGCTATCTTTGTCTATAAATAACACAAACTCCTTAGGCACTACGTAATGCCTCCTATGCATTAATCCTTGTACAATTGCATAAAATTCCACATCATAAGTAGAGTAGTTCTTTCTTACCTCATTTAGTTTCTCACTAAAGAAAGCTACTGGCTTTCCTCCTTGACTTAGAACAGTTCCAATACCCACATGTGAGGCGTCACAATCAACCTCAAACACTTTATCAAAATCTGGTAGTGCCAAAATGGGTGCCTCTGTCACCTTCTTCTTCAAGAATTGAAAACTATCCTCAGCTGCCTTTGTTCACAAAAACTCCCTTCCTTTTGTGCAATCTGTTATAGGTGCTACAATATTGCTGAAATTTTTAATAAATTTTCTGTAAATGTTGCTAGACCATGAAAGCTTCTTACCTCTGTTATACTCCGTGGAGTAGGCCATTCAATAATTGCCTTTATCTTTTCCGAGTCCATCTCGTACCCCATTTGCTGAAGTAATAAAGCCCAAGAATACCAAACTCTCTTGCATGAATGTGCACTTCTTCATATTTGCATAGAGTTTCTCTTTCCTTAACACTTCAAATACCAACCTTAGATGCCTCAAATGTTCTTCTTTAGTTTTACTAAAGATCAAGATATCATCAAAATAAACCACAACAAACTTACCATTATACTCCAATAGCACGATGTTCATCAATCTCATAAAAGTACTAGGTGCATTGGATAACCCGAATGGCATCACCAACCACTCATATAATCCATTTCTTGTCTTGAATGCTATTTTCCACTCATCTCCTTCTCTGATCCGAATCTGATGATAACCACTTCAAAGATCAATCTTGGTGAAATACTTAGATCTAGCAAGCACATCCATCATATCATCAAGGCGAGGTATTGGGAACCGATACTTGATTGTAATTTTATTGATTGCTCTACTATCCATGCACATTCTCCATGTTCCATCCTTCTTTGGTGTTAATAAAGATGGTGTTGCACATGGACTCATGCTCTCCCTTACAACCCCCTTTCGCATGAGCTTTGCCACTTGCCTATTCAACTCTGCATGCAATGTTAGGCTCATCCTATAAGCTGCTTGATTTGGGAGTGAAGACCCTGGAATCAAATCAATATGGTGTTGAATATCTCTTTTGGGTGGTAATCCATCTGGTAGCTCATCAGGAACAACATCCAAAAATTCTTCTATTAATTCTTCTATTGGTATTTGAGCACTTACAGGTTGATCCTTATTTGCGCAATCGTGCATAAGAAAAATCGGTTGCCTTTGCCTCCTTCACAAATTCCTTTGCAAAAGCATATTTTCATCCTTCCCCTCTTCTTTAAGAGGTAAAGAAACTATTTTTGCCATCCTTCCGAAAGTATAAGTATTCTTTCCCTCATCATGAATAAATTTTCTATTAAATTGCCATGGTCTTCCTAAGAACATATGACATGCATCCATAGGAATAACATCACACCAAATATCATCCTTATAAATTTTCCCAATAGAAAAACTTATTAAACATCTCTTATCAACAATAACTTCATTACCCTTCTTAAACCATGCAATACAATAAGGGTTAGGATTCTTCTCACAATGCAGACCTAATTTCTCAACCATCTCATTTGAAACCATGTTCTCACAACTACCACCATCAATAATAACATTACATACCTTTCCTCTTGAAGTGCATCTTGTTATGAAAATATTTGTACACAGCCATGCATCCCCCTTGACCTCCTTTCTTGGAGCAATCATCGTCCTCTTGATCATCGAGTTTCTCCAATATCTAGAGGAATTTCAAGGTCCTGTTCATCTTCTACTTGTTCATCTTCAACAAGATTTACTCTTGGAACATCTCCTTGCCTTTTGTCATGTGTATAAGTATGTGAGCATTCAAAATCCCGATGCCCTTCTTCACCACATCTGTAATAAACAAATGGTCTTCGTAGAGCCTCCCATCCTCTATCGCCAGCATATCCTCTGCCCCTAGAAAATCCTCTGCCTCTTTGTTGATTCTTGAAATCTTGTCTCGTATCCTCTTGCTTTTCCAATCCACGAGATGATTCTCCCCTACCTTGGCTAAAACCACCTTGTCCCCAAAAGGAAGATGAGGCCCCCCTATTTATTCCAGGTCATCTCTTAAAACTTTGACGATTTTGTTTTTCCTCAGCCTTTAAGGCTAATTGATAGGCATCCTCCATGCTTTTAATCCTATGCATACTTATCTAATCTTGAATAGAAAATTTTAATCCGTTAACATACCTTGCAACCATTTGTTCCTCAGTTTCTTCATGCTCTACATGAATGGACAACTTGTAGAACTCATCTGTATTCTTGCACCTTTGTTTGTAAGTTCCGTCTCGAGATTCTCAAACCTCCCCGTAAAGGGTTTGTGCATAATCCACCGGAGAAATTTATCTTTCACTTCTTCTCCATCTTAATCCATGTCCTAATTCTTTCTTTCCCCTTTCTTGACCGCTCTTTCTGTAGGTGATCCCACCATAACATAGCATGACCTTTCAATTTCGTGCATGTAAAATTTACCTTCTTTTCTTTTGACACAACCTTCCACTCAAAAAAATTTTCCCATGATAGTCAACCACTATCACTCCTCTAGTTTTAGACTACCACCATACTCGAAACATCAATTCTTATCCCATCATTCTTTCCTTCTAATGCTCGAAGCATCCTTTCTTCAAAAGCTAATGGTGGTGCTTGCGTTTCCTCCTCTTCACAAACTTCTTCTTCATCTGTGTCATCTCCACCTTGATTTCCTCTTTGGGTTATCATTGCAGTAAGCGCAACAACTTTTCTCTGCAGATTTTGCATATTTCTATTCATATGGGCAATACCATCTCCTTTTCCTCTTCCTCTTCCTACCATAATTTAAAAATACTTCGAACCAGCTTTGATACCAGATAATGTAGCCAAATTATGAACAAACTAGATATACTGCAAATAATATGAACTCCAAAAGAAAATAGATCTCCTTCTTTGTTATTGAATAATGAATTATTTTTTTTCCTAAATAAGAAAACAACTCCCAACTCGAGTTGCCAAGTAAACTCTAGCTAACTCTGACTAAATCTACTATAGGTGGCAGAAATTACTATTTTTAACAGTTTACTAGAACCTGCTATTCTTAGTAAGTTCACATGCTTATTTCTACGGGCACAGAAATTGCCACGCATCTTCTACATCCCTAAATTAGAGGAATTTTCAACTTTCTAACTCATAATGCAACTAATAGACTAAAATTAACTAATGCCCAAAAATAGGAAAAAACCAAACTATAACTTAAATCCTAATTTTTGGCCTTAAGATGGAGGATTTAGGGCCCGAAAACATGTTGAAAACTTTCCACAACCGGTAGGGAGGGTTGCTGCTACGTTCGTCTCATTGAAACACATGGTTTAAAAAAACAGACTCAAATGGACACCCGGAGCTCAAGTTATGACCTTATCAAGTTCCTGCTAATTCTGGCACATCATTCTCCCCTACTTGAACAAAACGTAGCTCCTGCAAGTTGTCTTCTTCAAACTACTTTCATTTATCTGCATCAACCTTCTTAATCTCCCACTCTGTGACCCAAATATTGTCCTCTTGTTCCATTCCTTTCCAATGTACAAAATATTTGTTGTATTTCCCATGTCGCGTGTCCATTGTTTTCTTATTTAGAATTTGATCCAATTCTTCTTTCTTCTTCACCGGAACCTCACGCCTCTAATCTACTACTTCATCAATAACATCCCCTTCTGCACCATCCCCATGAAAAGAATACAAATCCGAAACATTAAACACTAGAGAAATATCAAAATTCCTTGGCAATTCTACCTCATAAGCATTATCGTTTATTTTTTCATGATTTTGCAGGGACCAATCTTCTTGTACTTCAGCTTGTTATAGGTTCCTCTTGGAAACCTTTCCTTCCGCATATATACCATAACCAAATCACCAATCAGTAAATACCTTTCTCCATCTCAGTGCACATCTCTGTTATTTCCTTATACTTATCATTACTATTCTGCAACTTCTTCCACACTTCTTCATGTAATTTTTGTATATGTTCGGTAAATGCTTCTGCATCATCGCTGACTCTGCCATCAACTAGTAGTTGTACCAAATCTAACACCCCATTTGGATTACTCCCATACAAAATTGAAAATGGAGACTTTCCCGTGGATCTTTTTATGGAACTGTTATATGAAAACTCAGCTTGTGGTAATGCTAAGTCCCATTGTTTCAGATTTTCCCCAACGATGCACCTTAACAGGTTTCCCAAACTCTGATTTACCACCTCTGTTTTCCCATCAGTTTGCGGATGATAGGCACTGCTGAACTATAGTTGAGTTCCAAATTTCTTCCATAAAGTCCACTAGAAGTGACTTAAGAACCTTGTGTCCCTATCTGAAGTAATGGTTTTTGGAACACCATGCAAATGAACAACTTATCTGAAAAACAAATTTGCTACGCCTGTTGCATCACTTGTTTTCTTGTAGGCAATAAAATGAACCATCTTAAAAACCTATCAACAACCACAAAAATCGATTCATTACCTTGTTGTGTTTTTGGTAATCCCAAAACAAGGTCCATACTCAGATCTTTCCATGACCCTTTAGGAACAGACAACAGCATATACAACCCTATATTCTGTGTATGGCCTTTCGAGACTTGGAAAATTTGACATCTCTCCACATATCTTACCACATCTCTTTTCAGCTTTGGCCAATAGTATTTGTTTTCTACCAAGGCTATCATCTTATCTTTACCAAAATGCCAAGCCAACCCTCCGCTATGCAACTCTTTCACTATATTCTCTCTCATAGACCCAATTGGAATACATAGTTGGCGTCCCTTGAATAGGTGGCCATCCTGTAAAATATACTCATCCAGACATCTCCTGCATTGTCTGACAATGGAATAATTAGTCTTTCAACAATATCCTTGAAATCGAAATCGAAGAATACAAACCCTTTAAATTGCTTCAAAACCCACCACCTCATTTTCCATAGTGGTAAACAAAGTCACGCGCCTACTCACTGCATCTCGCAACTTGATTCTGTTTTTTGGATTTATGTTTTAGAGAAAAAGTATAACCCTATAAAAATGATACCCACTTTTCATGCCTACTCTTCAAATTCTTTTGGGTATTCACATACTTCAGGGCTATGTGGTCTGTAAATAACACAAACTCCTTAGGCACTAAGTAATGCCTCCAATGCCTTAATCCTTGTACAATTGCATAAAATTCCACATCATAAGTAGAGTAGTTTTTTCTTACCTCATTCAGTTTCTCACTAAAGAAATCTACTGGCTTTCCTCCTTGACTTAGAACAGCTCCAATACCCACATGTGAGGCGTCACAATCAACCTCAAACAATTTATCAAAATATGGTAGTGCCAAAATGGGTGCTCTCACACCTTCTTCTTCAAGAATTGAAAACTATCCTCAACTGCCTTTGTCGAAAAAAACTCCCTTCCTTTTGTCAATCAGTTATAGGTGCTACAATACTACTGAAACTTTTAATAAAATTTCTGTAAAATGTTGCTAGACCATGAAATATTCTTACCTCTCGTTATACTCCGTGGAGCAGGCCATTCAATAATTGCCTTTATCTTTTCTGAGTCCATTCGTACCCCATCTGCTGAAATAATAAAGCACAAGAATACCAAACTCTCTTACATGAATGTGTACTTCATATTTGCATAGAGTTTCTCTTTCCTTAACACTTCAAATACCAACCTTAGATGCCTCAAATGTTCTTCTTTAGTTTTACTAAGGATCAAGATATCATCAAAATAAACCACAACAAACTTACCATTATACTCCCGTAGCACGGTGTTCATCAATCTCATAAAAGTATTAGGTGCATTGGATAACCCGAATGGAATCACCAACCACTCATAATCCATTTCCTATCTTTAATGATGTTTTCCACTCATCTCCTTCTCTGATCCGAATCTGATGATAACCACTTCAAAGATCAATCTTGGTGAAATACTTAGATCTAGCAAGCACATCCATTATATCATCAAGGCGAGGTATTGGGAACCGATACTTGATTGTAAATTTTTTGATTGATTTGCTATCCATGCACATTCTCCATGTTCCATCCTTCTTTGGTGTTAATAAAGCTGGTGTTGCACATGAGACTCATGCTCTCCCTTACGATCCCCTTTCACATGAGCTCGCCACTTGCCTATTCAACTCTGCATGCAATGTCGGGCTCATCCTATAAGCCGCTTGATTTGGGATTGAAGACCCTAGAATCAAATCAATATGGTGTTGAATATCTCTTTTGGGTGGTAATCCATCTTGTAGCTCATCAGTAATAACATCCAAAAATTCTTCTATTGGTATTTGAGCACATACAGTTTTTCCTTATTTGCAACTAGTGCATAACAAAAACCAACGTTGCCTTTGCCTCCTTCACAAATTCCTTTGCAAAAGCATATTTTCAGCCTTCCCTCTTCTTTAAGAGGTAGCAAAACTATTTTTGTGCAATCCTTCCAGAAAGTATAAGTATTCTCTCCCCATCATGAATAACTTTTCTATCAAATTGCCATGGTCTTCCTAGCAACATATGACATGCATCCATAGGAATAACATCACACCAAATCTCATCCTTATAAATTTTCCCAATAGAAAAGATTATTAAACATCTCTTATCAACAGTAACTTCATTACCCTTCTTGACCATGCAATACGATAAGGGTTATGATTATTCTCTCAATGCACCAAATTTATTAACCATCTCATTTGAAACCATGTTCTCACAACTACCACCATCAATAATAATGTTACATACCTTTCCTCCTAAAGTGCATCTTGTTCTGAAAATATTTGTACACAGCCATGCATCCCCCTTGACCTCCTTTCTTGGAGCAATCATCGTCCTCTTGATCATCAAATTTTCTCCAACATTTGGTGGAATTTCTAGGTCATGTTCATCTTCTACTTGTTCAGCTTCAACAATATTTAATCTTGGAGCATCTCCTTGCCTTTTGTCATGTGTATAAGTATGTGGGCATTCAAAATCCTGATGCCCTTCTTCACCACATCTGTAACAAACAAATGGTCTTCGTGGAGCCTCCCATCCTCTATTGCCAGCATATCCTCTACCCCTAGAAACTCCTCTGCCTCTTTGTTGATTCTGAAATCTTGTCTCATATCCTCTTGCTTTTCCAATCTTCGAGATGATTCTCTGCTACCTTGGCTGAAACCACCTCGTCCTCGAAAGGAAGATAAGGCCCCCCATTCATTTCAGGTGATCTCTTAAAACTTTGATGATTTTGTTTTTCCTCAGCCTTTAAGGCTAATTAATAGGCATCCTCCATGATTTTAATCCTATGCATACTTATATCATCTTGAATAGAAAATTTTAATCCATTAACATACCTTGCAGCCATTTGTTCCTCAGTTTCTTCATGCTCTACTCGAATGGACAACTTGTAGAAATCATCTGTGTATTCTTGCACTGTTTGTAAGTTCTGCTCGAGATTCAAACCTCCTGTAAAGGGTTTGTGCACAATCCATAGGGAGAAATTTATCTTTCACTTCTTCTCCATCTTACTCCATGCCCTAATTCTTTCTTTCCCCTTTCTTGACCGCTCTTTCTGTAGGTGATCCCACCATAACATAACATGACCTTTCAATTTCGTGCATGCAAATTTTACCTTCTTTTCTTCTGACATAGCCTTCCACTCAAAACTTTTCCCATGCTAGTCAACCACCTCTATCAGCTCCTCTAGTTTTAGACTACCGCCATACTCAAACATCAGCTCTTATCCCATCATTCTTTCCTTCTAATGCTTGAAGCATCCTTTCTATAAAAGCTAATGGTGGTGCTTGCGTTTCCTCCTCTTCACAAACTTCTTCTTCATCTCGTGTCATCTCCACCTTGATTTCCTTTCTCGGTTATCATTGCGTGAAGCGCAAAAACTTGTCTCTGTAGATCTTGCATATTTCTATTCATCTGGGCACACCTCCTCTTCCTCTTCCTCTTCCTCTTCCTGCCATTTTTAAAAATACTTCGAACCAGCTTTGATACCAGATAATGTAGCCAAATTATGAACAAACTAGATATACTGCAAATAATATGAACTCCAAAAAAAAATAGATCTCCTTATTTGTTATTGAATAATGAATTACAAATTTTCCTAAATAGGAAAACAACTCCCAACTCGAGTTTCCAAGTAAACTCTAGCTAACTCTGACTAAATCTACTCTAGGTGGCGGAAATTACTATTTTTAGCAGTTTACTAGAACCTGCTATTCTTAGTAAGTTTACATGTTTATTCCTACAGTACGAAATTGCCATGCATCTTTTACATCCCTAAATTAGAGGAATTTCCAACTTTCTAACTCATAATGCAACTAATAGACTAAAATTAACTAATGCCCAAAAATAGGAAAAAAATTGAACTATAACTTAAATCCTAATTTTCGGCCTCAAGATGGCATTTTTAGGGTCCAAAATGTGTCTAAAAATTGCCCAAACTAATAGGGCCAATTGCCACTACGTTCGTCTCATTGAAACACGTGGTTTAAAAAAATGGACTCAAACGGACACTGGAGCTCAAGTTATGACCTTGTCAAGTTCCTGCTAATTCTGGCGCATCAATTGTCGGACATGGATTGCCAAAAAAAGTGTTGGGAAATTCATTTCTTCACCATACTTATCTTTGAAAATGATGAGTGGTTGTTTTCTTTCTACTGGAGAAACTTTTATTAGTTTATGTTGCAAGTCACAAATACAATTTTTGTCTGTGAATCCATGTACCACGCTTTCATTGGGTGCTTGATTTTCATCTTCACTATTTTTGGTTTCAGTGTCAAGGGATTCATTCTCATTTGGGTTAGTTTGAAGAGAATTATGCAATAATTATCTCTAATGTTTCGACCCATGAATGTTTTGAGTGTGATACATTTTTGTTTTACACAATTGATGCAAAGCATGGATTACTATGTTTTCTCATATTCTACCTTATTTATATGGATTCTTGTAATGCAATCATCTCTTCAATTCTACTACAATAGGGAAATGAGCCAGTTATCGTGAATCATAATGTCAAAGGTTGTTAGTGCCACTTAACAATCATAAAATTAAAAAAATACCGTTTAGTAGATCATGATTTTTTTAATATGCAGATTTTCTTTCAAAAATTTAAATTATGTGCAAAATATATTTTTAAGGGATTTAAAATAATTACTTTTGAATACAAAGAAATGTAAGGCAACCCATTAATTGAGAATAAAATCACCTTTTATGGGTTGTGTATGTGTCACCATTACACTTTGGTTAATTTATTGATGCGACTTGATGTGAATTACTTTATTGGCTAGTTTTTATTTTATTTTTAACTTTAATTCAAACAACTAATGGAACATTATTTCACATATCCACTCACGGTAATTGGCCCATGCACGGTCATTGGCTCCTTTCCCCTAGTGGATATTTCATCTAAGGAACATGGAAATTCTTTTTGTATAATGTAAATATTTGATGGAACATTGATAATCACTCCAATTATTCCAATTCGTGATTTTTTGTATCCCAATTCTCTAATTTTTGCAAAAGCAATGCAAAGAGAAACAATTCATTCTTCAAGTTTTGTAAACATTTTAACCAAACTTAGTGGCTGGTTTAATGCAATGTTTCCTCGGTGTTTTTAGAAGTTTTTTCCTTTTAAGGAATAGTTACAATGCTTGCATATTCTCTTTGAGAATATAATTCCATTTTTTGGTCAAACTTAGGTACATGTGTTTCTTTTCTAATTGTCGAAGGTGAACCATAATGTAAATAAAGTGTATTTGGATACAAATTAGGCATGTGTGTTTTGGTGTGCCTTGAATTTTTCTATTGTATATGTGAATTAACATTGAGTAATTATAATCATTTATTTCTCCGATGATTTTTTGTTGCTTCAGATGGCAAAGAGATGTTTTAGATGTTGTAGAAGTTCTCTTTGGAGAGATCATTATTAATGGTTGAAAGCGAATGTGAGATTTTGTATTTGGGAAATCATTTTGTGATGTCTATCGAATTTGCTTATTGAATTTTTGGACCAATGTTGTGGTCATGTAGTGGATTGTTTGTGCAAAGGTTGTTTTCTTAATTCGTATGCGTTCGATATGTCGAAGAGATGTTTTGTATATTGTTGGAGGAGATAAAAAAATTTATTGTATAAAGTAACATTTCTTTGAGTTATAGAGTTTCTCTATAGTTTTTCATAGTGGATTTGAGATGTATTAGTTTACAAAAGATAATGGCATAATTTATTTGAGGTTCCAAACAATTGCAGTATATTTTTTCTATATTACCAATTGTTGACGACTATAGCTGGATTTTAAGTCTAACAAATGTGGATATCCAATCTAAACAAAATTCACCTCCTTAAATTTCACCTTCCATAAATGGCATTCCCAAGTTGACAATGTATCCTTTTCAACATATAATTTTGGTAATATGATTCATGGAATCTCTTCCTAAGTATTTTTGTAATAGGGAAGATGCATCCATGTTACGGGATAATATTGCATTGAAAACGATTGAGCCAAATATCGTCAAAAAAGTATGTCAAATGATTGATTTGTCAAATAGAAAATGGAGGTGAATAATCTTTCCCCACAATTAGATGCGTGTGTCATTGGCATGAACAAATTATTTTTGTTAAGCTCATGTGTGATGTTTCTCCAGTAACACTCAATATTGTTGTAAGTTGTCGATAGTTATCTGGGCATTAAATCAATATTGTAATGATCATTTTTTCCCAATATAATGGTTCATAGTACCCAAATATAGGGTTTGTGTCATGGAACAATATGCAATATGTAATTTTTAGACTATTTTCAATAAATTTTAAGTAATGATTTTTTTGGGAAGATCATATACATATTTGTATATTTAACCATCTAGCTAGCCAATTTATGCAAAAAGTGTCGCCCCACAATCCAGTTTCATTAGTTACTTGAACATTGTACCATAGATAATAAAATTAGGTCAAAATATGTTTGAGTTTCATGTATTCCATACATTGTCTACAAATAATAAGGGTCCAATTCAAGTTTATAGAATTTCAGGTGTATCATGATCTCCTTTTTATAAACACTTTTGGAAGTGGTCAACAATGTCATTTCACGCTTACAGAGATGTATATTTAAAATGTAGAAGTACAAGAAATGCATCGAAGAGGCATTCCCCTACATTTTAATAAATTTAGTGTTCTCTAAAGAGGTGTTGTGGGGCTAAAGCATCATCCATGGTAACATATTTGTTAGAAATCGATAATTTCACCCCTGGTATATTTTTAGGAAAAGAAAAATTTACTTTTATGCATGCAATCAAACAACAGCTTTTCTCGACGCATACACTTAGATTTTTAGTTGTATTAGTTTAGTTCCTAATTTTAGGAAAAGTAAATAAATCTTGCATGTTATGTTTGGTGCATGCCTTGTTTTTGTAATAATGGTTTATTTTTGGGACGATTTATTTTTAGTTGTAAACCCTCTATATATGAGGTGCATGTAATTGTTTTGAATGCAGAGATTGAAAATAATATAAAGCTTGAGTATAAGTTCAAGGAAGGAATAGGATATCAATGTTGATTCAAATTTGTAATTTTTGTGCTAATTACAATGTTTTGTTTGTTTTGTTTATGTAGTTTTATCTTCTGATATTCTACAAATTGGTATCAAAGCAAGTTTTTAAATTTACAGTCATAAATGGCTTCTACATTTGGAGCATCTTTATCAAGTCTACATACCCTTCAATTCACAGGTAAAAATTATGATTATTGGTCTATAACAATGAATTCATTGTTTAGATCCTAGGATGTTTGGGAAATTATTGAAAATGGGTACACGTAACTTGCAAATCTAACATATAATGTAATCTCACAAGAAGATAAAGATATCTTGAAGGAACAAAGAAACAAAATGGAAATTCCCTCTTCTATATACATGAAATAATTCTTCCTAGAGTGACATCAGCCAACTAAGTAAAAGAAGCATGGGACACTCTTAAGGTTGTGTTTTAAGGTAAGGAGAAAGTTAAACCTTCCAAACTTCAACTACTCATAAGATATTTTGAGAATATGTCTATGAAAGAATCAAACTTTGTAAATTAATTTTTTCTTATTTATTTGGCCTAGTAAATCATATTAAATCTCATGGAGAAACAATGGTTTATAGAAGAATAATTGAAAAGATTCCTAGGATTCTACCTTCAAAATTTGATCCTTTGGTTGTAGTAAAGAAGACACTAAGGATTTGAGTCAAATTTCAATTGATGAGTTGCATTCATATTTAATAAATCACGAGAAAAGGTAGAACATATAAAATACAACTTTAGAAAAATATTTTTCATCACATACTTCAATAAGTCATGGTAGAGGAAGAGGAAGGTTTTTTCCTAAAGGCAGAGGAAGAATTTCATCTAGAGGTGGATGCAACAACAATCCCACAGACCAAAATGGAAGAGGATAAATTCAAGATCACTGTCATAATCACCGATCTTGTTAGAGACAAGATAAGTCTTAGGTGTAGTGTCATTAATGCAGAAATTATCAGCACTATGCTTATTAATGTAGAAAGAAGTAATATGACCAGAACAAGAAGAATCAAAATTAGTTTGGGAGCTCTACTCCAAGATCAATGTTTATAACAAGGATTGATGAAGCAATACCAACAAAATTTTCTGTTGAATGTAATCTTTCTCAAGAAAGTCCCCGTGATATTTGGTATTTGAATATTGGTTGTAGTAATCATATGTCGGTAACTTAGATTTATTTTCTAGTTTGGATGAGTTAGTAAAGACTGATGTTACTCTTAGAAACAATAATAAAGTAGCTATAATGGGAAAGGGAAAAATCAACATTCTAATTAAAAAGGGGGAGTAAAATATTATTCATGATGTTTATTATGTTACATGTTCGAAACATAATATGATGAGCATTGGTCAATTGGTACAAAAGGGATATATAGTATGCATTGAAGACATCAAATGTGTGATTGTAGAGAAGGCTCGAAATACCTAGCTGATTGTTGAAGTGTAGAAGATAAACAATATAATGTTTCCCTTGATATTAGAACTTGGTAAAAGGAGAAATTCGGACAAAGTGTTTTATAAGCGGTCCAAATCTTCCTTTAAGGTACTATTTACAAATTTTGAATCCTAGTCCAGAGCTCACCAAAGCTAAAGAAACATAACCAACTTTTTAGTTAGTAATAAAATACGAATGAAGGTTTTGGCATCTCAGATTTGGGCATTTAAATTTGGAGGATTGAATTTATTACATCAAAAAACACGGTGAAAGGTTTACCTTTAATGTAAAAACCATAATGGATTTGTGAAGGATGTGTTTTGGGAAAGCAACATAGAGAGAGTAAGTTCCAATTGGAAAATCAATAAGAGCACATATGTAATGTCCCTCTTTCTCGAATAGTTCGGTCGAAGACCTTTGGCCCGTTTTGTCTACCCGACGGCCAAAGGGTGTTTTCAAGGGTGACTTCAAAATAAATTAAATATCATTAAAGCACATATAATTAATTAATAGACTGTTTAAGTGACTTTGACTTAGGAAAGTGCATTTAAATAAATTAATAAATTATTTAATGTGCCTTCCTAGGCAAAAAATGTGACTTGCCTTGGGGAAGGGTCAAATAAGCCAAAAATGCGACTTGGTTGGAAAAGGAAATAATTAATTAAAAATTAATTATGCTGATTTGGAAAAAGTGCGACTTGTTTCTTTGGAGGGTTTTTTGGCTATAAGGGAAAAATGCGACTTGGGGAAAGGGCATTCAGATTATTATTATTTTCTCCTGGCAGTTAGCTCTGAGCTTTTGCAGACAAAATCCAAGGACGGAAACCCTCTGGATTATTCCTCTTGCGGACGAAACCCCAAAAACCCAGGAGCAGTGAGAGAAGTTTCCATTCAGGGATCTTCATTGTATTCACAGGTTTTTATCATTCCAGCAGTTTGAAAGAGAAATAAATTGCAGCAGTGGGCATACAGACTTCTTCTAGAGTGGGGCGACTTATTCTACAGTTGTTTTATGCAGTATCTGAGGTATTTTTCATGATAGATAATTATTGTAATTTCCAGCATCAGTTATATATCAAATCGATTTGGTTTGAATCATTTACAGTGGGTTTTGGGACAATCTTTATTATTAATCTATTTGCAGATTTATAATTGTATTGTCGTAATATTTAGCATTAGAAATCATTATTAAATACACGACTGAATTGTTTATGAAGAAATCTCTGCTTTAAACCCTAGGCACCTTTTCTGTATTCACCCGGTTTGCGGGGTTTGTTTTATTTAATTTATCTATGCAGTTTTAGTATGGTGTTCTATGGATCCTTTTGATGTTATCAGTTCAGATTTGAGCCAGAGCAATATATATTTAAAAAAATATTCAGGCAAAAAGGGGTTTGGGATCTTTCAGTGGTATCAGAGCAGTGTATCCTCCCAGCCTGTGTGGGAAGGAAGCAGAGAGTGTATTAAAATAGAAATCAGCTTTGAATGCAACACAAAGAGGACGGTCCACACAGATACTACACCCGCAGACGAGCACGACTCGAAGCTGGTATTGTAGGAGGTGACAGAATGGAATATTTGGGTGAGAGACCTGAGAGTCCTCGAGAGGAACATGTAGATCTAGATAGGGATTTCATTCGGGATATGGAAGCCACTCAGAGGCAGTTGTTATAGACCATGGAGCGCATGGGCACTACCTTGGATAGGTTGGCACTAGATAGGCCACGGGACAGGCACAATAGGAGGGATAGATCCATATCGGTTACACCGTGGTTACAAGAGATCATAACGAGATCACCTTGAGCTTGGGAGTGTCGGGGATCACCATGCCGTGAAAAGAGGAAAACTCATACAAATGAGAAGAGGCACACTCATACAGAGGAGAGGAGACCTACACAAACTACAAATAGGCCTATGCAGCCTAACTTCCTACCTAGATATGACCCACCAGAGATTGAGGGACGACCGAAAGAAGTATATTTTCCGGATACTATTATGGCAGTTAGTGATGAGTGGAGTATTTTTTTGTAACATGTGAGGGATGTATTTCCTCTCCCACAGTATTGTGCTCAGAGGAGAGATAACATGAGGGCTGGACAGGACAGGAGGCCTAGAGCGCAGCAGAACAGGGATTTGCAGCAGGTTACCAATAAGGTAACCCTCTCCACTTTTGATGGTAGTGGAAAGATCAGTGCCAGGGCTTGGATTCACAAGCTCGACACCTATCTTACCCTCAAACCCATGAGGGAGCAGGAGGCCATACAGTTCGCTACATTACACCTTGAGGGGGTGGCTTATGATTGGTGGCACCATGGGTTAGTTACACAGGGTCATGAGCTTCTACGGTCATACAAGGATTTCAGCGAGAGGTTGATTGCGAGATTTGATCGCAAGGATGTGGAGTTGTATTACAGGGACTTGGCACAACTCCGACAGAGTGGACACGTTGATTCATACATCAACGAATTTCAGCGTATAGCAGTTATGGTTCCAGAGATGCCTGAGAAGAGGGTGGTGATGTTATTTATAGAGGGCCTTCATGACAGGATGAGAGGATTGGTCAAGGCTCTTAAGCCTAGGACATTGCATGATGCCATCTAGATGGCATTGAACTTGGACACATCCCCCACTTCCTATCAACCCACTTCTTATCAGCCCAATAAGAAGTTTCCCATGAGCTCCAGGCCATTTCAATGCTCTACCATTCCGTAGAAGAGTGCACCACCTCCTAAGGTGGATCAGGAGACTCGTAATGAGTTGAGGAGGAAGAAGCTTTGCTTTCATTGCAAAGATCATTGGGAGCCTGGACATCGTTGCCTTGGTAAAGGCAAGGTGCATCTCATTGAGGTGATTTCAGATGAGGAGGATGATCACTCACCAGATACAGATGCAGAGGATGAGGGCGGTGACCATGATGCACAGGGGGAGTAGCCCCAAATAGAGCTTGGAAAGAGTGATGTTAGGTTGTGGAGCATATTTTCATGTGTGAAAGTGTTGAAGACTATACACTAAGAGTACTGTACACTTTTCATGTATCCTCAAAAAAAAAATTGGTCCTTAAAACATGCCCGATATATCAGGAAACATGATTTTCTCATATGGGTGGGATTTTGACCCATAGGTTTATGGGACGGTTTTTGCCCATGGTTTTGATACCCACGGTTTTGTAAAACTACTTAAGCAGTTTTCTATTTACATGGTTTTATGCATATGATAGATGTATGAAAAACATTACAGATGTGCTTTGAATTCGGGTTTGAATTCCATAGAGTTTATTGAGCATAGCTCCAAACAAATCTAGGTATTGTATTGAGAGAGTGGTGGCTTGTAATCAAATATGAGCAAGTGATTCTTGGTGGACATAGCCCAAATTGGGTGAACCAAGTTAAATATTGTCTATTTGTATTGTGTTATTTTATTCTACACTTTTATTTGAGATTTGTAATATTTTCTGCATATTAGTTTCTATTGTTGCGATTATATGAGGGATTTTTCCACATATTTTATCTCTTATTTCCTAACAATTGGTATCAGAGCTTGGTTTGGTTTGCTGAAGTGTTGAATTGCAGGGAAAGTTTTATCTTGAGTGGGAGCTATGGCAGATGATGGAAGATCTAGGGTTGATAAATTCAATGGGTAGAATTTCAGTCTTTGGAAGATGCAAATGGAAGATTACCTTTATCAGAAGGATCTTTATACTCCACTTTATGAGAAGGTGAACAAACCCTCAAGCATGACATATGCAGAATGGGATTTGCTAGATAGGAAGGCACTTGGGACAATCCGGCTGTGTCTTGCATCTTCGGTATTATTTAATGTTTCAAAGGAAAAGACTACAAAAGAACTAATGGATGCATTAGGGAAGTTGTATGAAAAACCCTCTACCTCTAATAAGATATTTTTAATGAAAAATTTGTTTAATATGAAGATGTCTAAGAATGGTTCAGTAATAGATCATCTAAATGATTTTAATATGGTTGTAAATATGCTAGCTTCAGTTATAATAGAATTTGATGAAGAAGTTAGGGATTTATTAGTTCTATGCTCTTTACTTGAGAGTTGGAATAGCCTGGTAATGGCGGTACGCAATTCGGATCTTGCTAACTCAAAGTTGAAGTTTGAGGATGTTGTAGGGGTGATTCTAAGTGATGATGCGAGGAAAAATGTTTGGTGAATCTTCTACTTCAAGGAATGCTTTGACAAAGTGGAAACTAGAGGGAGACAGAAGAATAGAGGAAACCGTGGAAAATCAAAGGATCGGGCAAGGTCAAAATCAAAAAGCAAGATAGTATGTTGGCACTGTGGAAAGTCTGGGCATGCAAAGAAGGAATGTTGGGAGCTTTGAGACAAGAAGAAACAATAGGAAGAAAACAAGGAGGAAAATGTGGCAATGGGTAATGTATGTCAAGATGCTTTGATTCTTTCTTTGCACAATATTACTGAATCTTGGGTTTTAGATTCGGGGCTTCTTTCCATGCTTCTCCACATAGGCATTATTTTGTTGATTATGTTCAAGGAGATTTTGGGCATGTTTTTCTTGGTGATGATGAGCCTTGTAGCATATTTGGAAAAGGTTTTGTTCGGGTTAAGATGCAGAATGGGAATACTTGGCTATTGAAGGATGTCAGATATGTTCCTACATTAAGACAAAATTTGATATCGGCAGGGCAATTGGGAAGTGATGGTTGTACTGTGATATTTACAGTGGAATCTTGGAAGGTTACCAAGGGTGCTCTTGTGGTGGCAAGAGGTAAGAAGGTTGGAACCTTGTATTTAACCACTTATAGCACTAATGTTTGTAATCTTGTGGCTTCAGAAGTAGATACAACATTGTGACACTATAGGCTCGGTCATATGAGCCATAAGGGCATGGAGATCATAAAGAAGGATTTTTTGGGATATACAAAAATAGGTTTGAAGTTTTGTGAGGACTGCATATATGGGAAACAAAAGTAAGTAAGGTTTCTCAAGGTTGGACCTACAAAGAAAGAGAGTAAGTTAGAGTTGGTGCATTCTGATGTGTGGGGGGCTCATGTATCATCTCTTGGGGGTTCAAGTTATTATGTTACTTTTATTGATGATGCAACAAGGAAAGTTTGGGTTTATTGTATTAGAAACAAATTTTATGTATTTGAAACTTTTGTTAAATGGAAATCCTTGGTAGAGAATGAAACAGGTCTTAAGCTAAAATGTCTTAGGTTAGATAATGGAGGGGAGTATTGCAGCAATGAATTTGATGATTACTATTCTAAGAATGGAATCCACAAGAAAAAGATGGTTCCAAGAACTCCACAGTAGAATGGGGTATCAGAAAGGATGAATAGAACAATAATGGAACGTGCTAGGAGCATGAGGTTACATGCAGGGATTGCCTCTTTCTTTTTGGGTAGAAGCGGTGAGCACAACTGTGTACTTGATAAACAGAGGAAACTCAAGTGCCTTGGATGGAGGCATACCCGAGGAGGCTTAGTATGGTAAGAAAGTTATTTATTCATTTTTTAGAGTCTTTGGATGTGAGGTGTTTGTTCATATAGACAAGGATGATAGAACCAAGATAGAGGCTAAGTTAGAAAAATGTACTTTCATTGGTTATGGTGGTGATGACTTTGGATATAAATGTTTGGAGTATTAAGGACAATAAAATCATCGATCTATGGATGTGGTCTTTAATGAGAAATTCATGTATAAGTAGCAGTTGTAGGAAAACAAGGAAGAATCTAAGAAAGAATATGCAGTGGTAGAGGATCTTCTGGATGGAAAAGTGACACATGAATCAGTTCAGAACCTCCTCAACAGAACCCAAAACTCCTATGTTGAGGAGGTCTTCTAGGGTAAGAAGAGAACTTGAACATTTTCTCCTTCTCTTTATTATTTATTACTCACTGATAGTGGAGAGCCAGAGAGCTTTGATGAAGCAATATAGGTAGATGCCAGGAAGAAGTGGGAGCAAGCCATGGATGAGGAGCATTAGGCTCTCACAGAGAACCAGACATGGGATTTGGTGAAGCTACCCGATGGAAAAAGAGCATTACAGAACAAGTGGGTGTTCAGAGTCAAAGAGGAAGAAGGAGGCAAGAAAATATACAAGTTCCGGTTGGTGGTCAAGGGGTTTGCATAGAAAAAGGTATAGATTTTGATGAGATTTTTTCTCCTGTAGTAAAAATGACTTCTATTAGAACTATTCTAGGAATAGTTGCAGTAGAAGACTTGCACTTAGAAAAACTTGATGTAAATACTGCATTTCTCCATGGTGATTTGGAGGAGGAACTATATATGCAGCAACTAGAGGGCTATGAGGTCAAAGGTAAAGAGGAGATGGTGTGCAAATTGAAGAAGAACTTGTATGGCTTGAAACAAGCTCCACGTCAATGGTATAAGAAATTTGATATCTTCATGATGGAGCAATGTTATATTAGATGTCATTCTGACCATTGCGTGTATACAAAGAAATTTGAGGATGGCAATTATATTATCCTATGTCTGTATGTGGATGACATGTTGGTTGCAGGTAAAAACATGCAGGAAATAAAAATACTCAAGAAGCAGCTAAGTGAATCCTTTTCTATGAAGGATTTGGGGAAGCCAAACAAATCCTTGGTATGAGGATATCTTGGGATATGAAGGAACAGAAGCTGAATTTATCTTAGGAAGAGTACATTAAGAAAGTCTTGGAGAGGTTTAATATGCAGGATGCTAAACCGGTTGAGACTCCTTTGGCGGCCATTTCAAGTTATCACGGAGAAGTGTCCCAAGACAGAGCGGAGAGAAACCAAATGTCCAAGGTACCTTACTCATCGATAGTTGGCGAGTTTGATGTATGCCATGGTGTGTACCAGGCTTGATATTTCCCATGCGGTGGGGTGGTGAGTAGATTTATGAGTGATCTACGAAGAGATCACTGCGGAAGTAAAGTGGATCCTTTAGTATTTGAGAGGGACCATGGAGACAGCTTTTGTGCTACAAAGGATCGAGACACCACTTTGTGTGGTTATGTATATTTAGATATGGCTGGAGATGTAGACATCAGGAGGAGCACGTGTAAGGATATTACTTGTATAAATAAGAACATATACAATAGAATAACATGAGAGAACACCAAAATATAGATATATGATGACAATATGCTCATATAATAGCTTTGCCACTTCGAGGGGGCAACCTCTAATACCACTTCGAGGTGGTAACCTCCAAACCATACAATAACACTCCAATCCTCAATATGATGATTAACTACAACCTTCTAACCCCTATATATACCATTCTAACCTATGGCCAATATTGAGGCCGACCTCCTAAGCATAATAAATCATAAATGAATGATATAATAAGATAAGGGGATGTGTGCCACATGTCGGCATCTCCATCAATACATATACATCATAACATCATTTCCTGTGTACATAACGTTCCTTCCCTCCTTGACATTTTTTGTCCCCGAAACATAAGAAGAAGCCATATAATGAGTGTGTTTGTAAATTATTGCACACTTGTCGCCAAGCTCAATCCTCTAACCACCCATATGAAATCCTAGTGGGTGATGCTGCTCCAAACCCGATTCCATATTCCATTGTGCTTGTCGATTCCATCCTGGTCCATATGTGTTCCTCCTCGGCATCCATGCATATCCATAATGATTATTCCATCCATTTGAGATTCCTTGATATGTTTTGCTTGTACATGTAGATTTTGAGCTACGTCCATATTGATGAAGTTATATTTGCTACTAGGGTTTATGGAAACAATTACCTTTTTCTTTGAATGCACCCTTCATCTTTGAAATATTGAAGCTTCCTTCATTGGAGATGCACTATCTTGTGTAGCGAGCTTCATCATCAACATCTTCTTCTCCTTCCGATGTTGCTTCTACTTCTCTTTCTTCTTCTTCTACTTCTTTTTTTTTTTTTTTCTTCTTCTTCTCGCTTCATCTTCTTCTTCTTTTGTTTCCCATCTCGTCATGAAAACTTGTTTCAATTCCTCCAAAGACCAATTAGACTTTTCCTTTTCTAACTCAGAAAACCAAATCTGTGCAGGGCCACTAATCCACAACTTGAATAACCAAATATCTGATGGTTTAGAGAATTTATCCCTAAATTTGTTCCACCATTCTCTAGCATCAATCTTGCCATCTCCAAAAAAAGCTACCATCCCCATGATCCACAAAACTAGGGTTTTAGGAATAGACCCTTTTGATCAAAACTTTTTCTAACCCTTTCGGCTAAAGGTAGGCCAAAAATCAGAAATCACAGAACACAAACCCCAATTTAATTTTTGAGAGGTTTCCGAAAATGTAAGAAATTCAGGAAAATTCCTCAAATTGCGTCTGTGGAGCAAAATATTGAAAAAATAAAAATGAAATAACTCTAACAAAATAGATCCAATTTTTTTAAATTTTAGTGGTATCACCTTTGAATATATTACCATCAACCCAAAAAAATTATTTCCTAATTCATCATTATTCAGAAGATATAGATGAAACCATAGAATTAGGGTTTTAACCCTAAAACGGACACAACTTTTGCAAAACAGCTCCAAAAAATCTAAAATTTGGAGGGAAGATCACTTGAACTATGTATCCACTCCCCAAAAAAAATATCTAAAAAATTCCAAGTTGATCTAAAGATATAGATGAATCACCAACATTAGGGTTTCATCCCACAAATTGCCCGGATCACTGCTCTGATACCACTTGTAAGGATATTACTTGTATAAATCAGAACATATACAACAGAATAACATGAGAGAACACCAAAATATAGATAAATGATGACAATATGCTCATATAATAGCTTTTCCACTTCGAGGGGGCAACCTCCACTACCACTTCAAGGGGATAGCCTCCAAACCATACAATAACACTCCAATCCTCAATATGATGATTAACTACAACCTTCTAACCCCTATATATACCATTCTAACCTATGGCAAATACGAGGCCGACCTCCTAAGAATAATAAATCATTAATGAATGATATAATAAGATAAGGGGATGTGTGCCACATGTTGGCATCTCCATCAACCCATATATATTATATTATCATATCCCAAGGTGCATAACAACATGACAAGTTATGTTTACACTTGTAGGTGGGATGGCAATGAGATGGATTTCATGACTACGTAAGCCGGGTGGCTTTGTCAACCATAGAGGCTGAGTATATTGCTGCCACAGAGGAAAGCAAAGAAATGATTTGGTTACAACAATTGCTTGAGGAGTTGGGGCATAAGCAGGAGGAAGGAAATCTACATAGTGATAGCCAAAGTTCTATACACCTAGCTAAGAACTCTACTTTCCACTCTAGGAAAAAGAATATACGATTAAGGTATCATTTCATCCGGACAACTTTGGAGGACGAGAAGTTGAAGCTAGAGAAGATCCATACTAGTCAAAATCTACGGGCATGATGACCAAGGTGGTCATAAGGAAAAAGCTCAAGTTGTGTTCACTTTGGTTGGTCTTCACGAAAATAGTGAAGGGTTGAGAAGTTTGCTCAGAGGAAAACTAATCTCCAAGTGGGAGATTGTTAGGTTGTGGAGCCTATTTTCATGTGTGAAAGTGTTGAAGACTGTACACTAAGAGTACTGTACACTTTTCATGTATCCTAAAATATATATTTTGGGCCTTAAAACGTGCCCGATATATCAAGAAACGTGATTTTCTCATATGGGCGGGATTTTGACCCATAGGTTTATGGGATGGTTTTTGCCCATGGTTTTGATACCCATGGTTTTGTAAAAATACTTAAGTAGTTGTCTATTTATATGGTTTTATGCATATGATAGATATATGAAAAACATTGCAGATGTGCTTTGAATTCGGGTGTGAATTTTATAGAGTTTGTTGAGCATAGCTCCAAACAGATCTGGGTATTGTATTGAGAGAGTGGTGGCTTGTAATAAAATCTGAGCAAGTGATTCTTGGTGGATGTAGCCCAAATTGGGTGAACCACGTTAAATATTATCTCTTTGTGTTGTGTTATTTTATTCTACACTTTTATTTAAGATCTGTAATATTTTTGCATATTAGTTTCTACTGTTGCAATTCTGTGAGGGATTTTTCGCATATTTTATCTCTTATTTCCTAACAAGTGAGGAATTGGATTCATCCGATTTCACTATTAGTACACTCTTAGGAGTTCTATGTACCATCCCTTTCAGCTAAAGGGAGTGCTTAAGGGACAACAGATTGTTTTTCTGGTTGACAGTGGAGCTACACACAACTTTATTGATGAGGGTTGGGTCGCGAAGCGGGATTACAGTTGAGGAATTTGAGGGGTTTAGTGTACGGGTGGCAAATGGATTTGCTATTAGTTGCACTAAGAGGATTCCACGACTTAGTATTCAGATGGGGGACTACACATTGACCGATGACTTCTATGTTATTGGACTTGGTGAGATTGATACAGTATTGGGTATTCAGTGGTTACAATCCCTTGGCAGATATGTGCAGGATTTCCGGAGGATGGAGTTGGAGTTTATGGTGGATAAGAAGAAGATTGTGCTTCAGGATCTTTCTGATGGTGGGCCTAGAGTTGTTTTAGCATGTAGGATGGAGTTTATAGTCAAACATGGAGAGGTTGTATGCACAACCTAGTGTTTCATTTCATCCAAATATTTTTTTAGACAGTGAGTAGCCTTTTCATATTGACATCCAGTCCATATTGGATAAACACGACCTAGTGTTTGGTGACATTCCTCTAGGTAGACCACCAGATAGAGGGTTTGAGCATGTTATAGAGCTTGAGGAGGGTGCTAAACCCGTGATGACTACGCCTTATCACCATCCTAAGACATATAAGGATGAGATAGAGAAGGCCATTAGAGAGCTCTTGGAGATGGGACACATCCGTCCTAGTTCTAGTCCCTTTACTTCTTCAGTTGTTTTGGTGAAGAAGAAGGATGGGACCATGAGGATGTGCATTGAATATCGTGCACTAAACAAGAAAACCATCAAGAACAGGTATCCCATTCCTCGCATTGATGAGTTGTTAGATGAGTTGCATGGATCTATTTACTTTTCGAAGATTGATCTTCGATCGGGCTACCACCAGATTCGAGTTCGGGATGAGGATATTCACAAGACAGCCTTCAGGTGTCACTACGGGCACTATGAGTTCTTGGTGATGCCATTTGGACTCACTAATGCCCCTGCTACATTTCAGTCATGTATGAACCATCTCTTCAACAGGCAGTTGAGGCAGTTTGTGTTGGTATTTTTTGATGATATTCTGATATATAGCAGGACATGGGATGATCATTTGAGGCATCTTGATGAGGTACTTAGCATAATGGAGACTCAGTCTTTATTTGCTAAGATGTCCAAGTGTGAATTTGGACTTACGGAGATATTGTATCTTGGGCATGTCATTGGGGCCAATGGGGTCAAGGTCCATCAGGAGAAGATACAGGCAATGCAGGATTGGCCACCACCCAGGAATATCTCTGACTTGCGAGGATTCTTGGGGTTATGTGGTTACTATAGGAGGTTTGTGAAGGGTTATTATCAGCTGTTAGCTCCATTGACAGATCTTACACGGAAGGGTGCATTCAGTTGGTCAGATGAGGCATAGGTAGTATTTGAGAGGCTCAAGGTAATTATGAGCACCTGTCCAATTTTGGCTCTTCTAGATTTCTCACGGCCCTTCATTTTAGAGTGTGATGTTTTGAGGTTGGGGATTGGTGCAGTTCTTATACGGATCACCATCTTATTGCCTTCGAGACCTGGAAGTTGAGAGATAATGAGAGATTGTATTCCACCTATGATAAGGAGATGTTTGCCATTATGCATGCTTTGGAAAAGTTTAGACAATATTTGGTGGGTGGAATATTTGTGGTGAGAACCGACCACAACAACTTGAAATATTTCCAGAGAACAAAAGGAACTCAATGAGAGGCAACAAAAATGGGTCAGCAGAATCCAGGCATATGATTTTGACATTAGTATGTCAAGGGGACGAAGAATGTAGTGGCGATGCACTTTCCAGGAATCCCCATCTCACTCGCCCCTATGTTCTTTGAGCGAGATTTTAGCAGATTGGAAATCTCAACCGTTAGTTGAGTATTCCAAAACACTTGGGCATGTGACATTATGGGTGGAAAAGTTCAGGATGGCCGGTATAAGGTAATAGCTGATTTGATTTTGTATAAGGGCAGAATTTACCTAGTTCCTGAATCTGAGCTTAAGGAGAAGATTATGCATGCTTTCCATGATACACCACTTGTAGGAAATCCAGGGTATTTTAAAACATATAGGAAAATTAGAGATAGATTCTCCTGGAAGGGTCTCAAGGATGATGTCTTGCGCCATGTCCGTGAGTGTATGACTTATCAACAGAACAAGTCAGAGCATACTTTCCTAGCACGTTTGCTACAGCCTTTGTCAATTCCAGAGCATAAGTGGGAAATTATTTTGATGGATTTCATTACAGGTCTTCCCATGGTGCAAGGGAATGATCACATTTATGCAGTAGTCTATCGGTTGACAAAATATGCACACTTTTTTGCTGTCCCTACCAGCTTTAAGGCACCTCATGTGGCTGATTTTTTCTTCTGTCAGATATTCAAGTTGTATGGATCTCCGAAGAACATAGTTAGTGACCGGATAACAGGTTTATGAGCATATTTTGGCAGGAACTTTTCCATTTGGTTCACACTGAGTTGACTCCGAGCACTAGTTATCACCCTCAGACGGATGGGCAGACAGAGATTGTGAACAAGTGGATAGAGGGTTATCTTCGTAACTATGTTGCAGGACAACGAAGGCATGGGTAAAGTTGCTATATTTATGTGAGTATTGCTATAACACCACTTACCATATGTCTATTGGTATGACTCCATTCCGAGCACTGTATGGATATGATGCGAGATCTTTTGTTGATTTGGCATTTGGGGACAGTAGAGCTCCCAAGGCTCAGGAGAGTTTACAGGATAGTCAGGACATCCTTAAGGTACTTAAGGAAAATATTCAGCGGGCCCAGAATCGAAGAAGATGTATGCAGATAGGCACAGAGTGGAGAGATCATTTGAGGTAGGAGACATGGTTTTTCTACGTCTTCAGCCTTACAGACAAAGTACTCTCAAGAAGAGTGGGGCTGAAAAGCTCAAGCCGCGATTCTATGGTCCATACAGGGTGTTGAGGAGAGTTGGTGAAGTGGCATATGAGCTAGAGTTGCCTTCTGAGAGTAAGATACACAATGTTTTTCATGTATCTTGCTTGAAAAAGGCCTTGGGACAGCACATTATTTCTTCTACAGAGTTACCACCCCTAGATGAGGAAGGGAGATTAGACTTAGTGCCAGAGGAGATCTTGGACAACTGAGAGGAGACTGAGGAATAGAGTTATTCGGGAGTTCCTGGTGAGGTGGAAAGAGTTACCAGTGGAGGATGCTACATGGGAGGGCGAGTCTATATTACAACATCCAGCTCTACAGTTGCTTGGGGACAAGCAATCTCGGGAAGGGAGGACTGTAATGTCCCTCTTTCTCGAATAGTTCGGTCAAAGACCTTTGGCCCATTTTGTCTACCCGACGGCCAAAGGGTGTTTTCAAGGGTGACTTTGGTTTATTAATTTTATTATATTGTGCTCAAAATAAAGTAAAATATCATTAAAGCACATATAATTAATTAATAGATTGTTTAAGTGACTTTGACTTAGGAAAGTGCATTTAAATAAATTAATAAATTATTTAATGTGCTTTCCTAGGCAAAAAATGTGACTTGCCTTGGGGAAGGGTCAAATAAGCCAAAAATGCGACTTGGTTGGAAAAGGAAATAATTAATTAAAAATTAATTATGTTGATTTGGAAAAAGTGTGACTTGTTTCTTTGGAGGGTTTTTTGCTATAAGGAAAAAATGTGACTTGGGAAAGGGCATTCAGATTATTATTATTTTCTCCCAAAGAAGAACTCTTAGCTTTTGCAGACAAAATCCAAGGACGGAAACCCTCTGGATTATTCCTCTTGTGGACGGAAACCCCAGGAGCAGTGAGAGAAGTTTCCATTCAGGGATCTTCATTGTATTCATAGGTTTTTATCATTCCAGCAGTTTGAAAGAGAAATAAATTGCAGCAATGGGCATACATAATTCTTCTAGAGTGGGGTGACTTATTCTACACTTGTTTTATGCAGTATCTGAGGTATTTTTCATGATAGATCATTATTGTAATTTCCAGCATCAGTTATATATCAAATCGATTTGGTTTGAATCATTTACAGTGGGTTTTGGGACAATCTTTATTATTAATCTATTTGCAGATTTATAATTGTATTGCCGTAATATTTAGCATCATAAATCATTATTAAATACATGACTCAAATTGTTTATGAAGAAATCTATTTGTTAAAATCTATATATATTCGGGAAAAAAGGGGTTTGGGATCTTTCAACATACACCATTTGAAATTTTTCATTCAAATTTATGTGGACAAATGCGAGACATCTTCTATAGGAGGTTGTTCATATTTTATGAGTTTCATAGATGACTATGCCTCGAACACATGAATGTACTTTTGAGACACAAATTTGATGTATTTGATATCTTTCAGCAATTCAAGGCTCTAGTGGAGAAACATAACATATACTACATCAAAGTGCTAAGGGCGAGAGAGAGAGGTAAGTATATATCCAATGTATTTCTTAAATTTTGTAAACAACATGGTATCCACAAGTAATTTATTGCCAAGTATACACCACATAAAAATGGAGTGGTAGAGAGAAAGAATAGAACTATAATGGAAATGGATAGAAGTTTGATGAAGGTAAAGCATTTTCTCAACGAGTATTGGACAAAAGTAGTAAATCATTTGTTTACATTTTAAATAGATGTCCAACAAAAATTATTAGAAACATGGTTCCTCAATAGGCTTGGAATGAGAAAACATAGTGTTTCTCATTTTAGAATCTTTGGTTGTGTGGCATATGCACATGTTCCTGATGAGTTAAGAAGGAAATTAGACAACAAAGGAAAAAAGTGTATTTTTGTTGGATATTCGAGAGAATACTAAAGACTAAAAGTTGTTTAATCCAAATCGTAATCAATAGAGATGTGCATTTTGTTACAAATGAGGCATGGGATGAAAGTATAGAAAAATAGTCAATAGCAACAATTATTCCTTAAGATGATATGATAGATGAAGAGATGACATCACAAGGTATTATACCTTCTTCCACTCCTGGAGATGCACCTCAATTTGTAGCACAATCTACACCTCCATCAACAAGTAGAAGGTTTACAATATTACAATCAACTTTGACTATGTAAAACAATCCACAAGGAGCACGGAAACAACCCCTTTAGCAAATGTTTTTAGATCTAGTCCATCTAGTTCAACTCAAACCAGCTCATCATCAAATAGTCCATTGCGGTGAAAAACAAATATTCTTAGTGAGTTTTATAATGTTGATACAACTAACCCTTTTTCAATTTTTGAATTTTTTTTATCAAACTGTAGATCCAATGTATTTTGAAGAAGATATGACTCATTAAATTTGGGCTCAAGCCATGGATGGTGAGAAAATCAGACATGGGAGTTGGTAGATATTCCGTAAGGAACTAACGTGATAAGAGTGAAATGGGTCTACAAGACCAAGTATAGTGCAGATGGAAAAGTGCAAAAACATAAAGCAAGATTGGTTGCAAGAGGATTTACTCAATAATATAGAGTAGATTATAATGAAGCGTTTTCTCCAAAGAAGATATTTAGACATGATAAGAATAATATTAACAATTGTAGCTAAAAAAAAGTGGCCTATAAATCAAATGTTAGGAATTAGTATTTACATTGGTAATTAATAACTTTGTTAGAAATTAGTACGGTAACAATTTATTTGTAACGTATTATAATATATTGTTAGGGTTTTTATTACGTGTTCAAACAACTACATGATTCTAGGATAGAATCATGGGATGTTAAATTCCTAAATCTACGCTATATCTTGCCTATAAATTTGGCTATGTAACTTCATGTATTGGCATCAGAGTAATATACTGAGAACTGACAAAATCTGTGTACAACTTATCTTATACCTATCATTGGTATCAGAGTAGGGTCATGCTCCGTATAGCTTGATGTTGTATTAAGGGCATTTGGACTTCTTCATTGCCCTGCTAATGGTGAAATTATTATATGAGAAGTATTTTGCAGAGAGTATTTAAGATTGGTTAGTATTCCATTTGTGTTTGTTTGTGGTTGCATTTTTCACTCACGATCTGGTCAGTTATACAGTTCCATAGAGTAATAAGCGTCAAGTGTATATAATTCTATATAGTGTGAGATTTCCATGTGGAGATTTATGCTTTGATAATACAGTGATCATTGAAGGCCGATTTAGTCAATTTCTGCTCATGTGCATACTCAGAACAATGTCACGTCTGCAATTTATATTAAAGAGTCGGCCTCGTTGTGATTAATAGACTTCGAGGTTCTTAACCCATTGGAGCTTATACAAAGAGTTATATTGTCGCAGCCAACAATCAAATCATTGGTTGAGTCTCCACGATATGACTAGAAAATACCCGTGCAGATATGCTACCTGTTATTAAATCATCAACACCGTCAACTTGTATATTGTGCAAGTTCGTTGTCATTTCCTCCTTCAATTAGGCAAGTTCATTGCAATTACATCTTCAGTCAGGAAGATTGCGTGTATTGTCAAGACGTCTCTCTCAGTAAGCAATCCGAAGTGAAACAACATCAAACACGTGTACTGGTGCAAACCTGTAATAATCTATTTAATTTTATAAGTGATCGACCTGCGAAGAGGAAAAGTTAAATTTGTGCTCGGCAGTCTTAATGTGGCGAGTTTCTCAAAAATTTTCAGACAGATCGACCCTCGATTCTTTCCTTCTAGCCCCTGGTCTCCACCATGACTCCTTGCCTCACAGAGCTCGGCGCATTGGTCTTTATTCCATAGCGTACAATTGTCATCATGCCACTGCTGGTCTCTCTACACCTGTCATGGCATGCACTCTTTGCGGCGTGGCTACTCTACAACTGTCCCTGTTGGTGCGGTTACCCGTTAAATATGGTTCGTATTCTGGTTTTTTGGTTTTTCTGTTCTTATCTGTTTGGAAATTGCTTGTGTGGCCCCTGCTTCGACCCTTCTGGACAGCGTCCCCACTACTGCCTAGGTTTGTCTTGTTCTCTGTAGTATTTTTGGTTGATTCTTACTGTCAGTTTTTTATATTTTACTGCAATGTCAGTTTTTTATATTTTACTGCAATGTATTCGCAGTGGTGGTTTTGAAAATGTAGGCCCTAAAAAACAAATACAGGAATTTAAGGTCTTTCTCCAACAAAGCCCTTCTTAAAAAATCACGCTGTAATTTAAGGTCTTATTCCTTCTGTTCTTATCTTGCTTTGTTCATGATTAAAGCAATATATTACAAGTTTAAAGCAATAGCTGACTGAGTGAACAAATATTGTCTGTGTTGAATCCAATGTCTTTAAATAAATATGAAAGTAAGCATCAAAAAATGAAAGCCCTAAAATCCTTAACCGCCGCATGCTGGATAATTTATCTGATCAATATTGAGGCTTGGAGGAGATTCAAAGGCAGCAGTCAAATTTGTTTCCATTCATTAATGGTGGTCATTGTTCAGACCCTAAACCGCAATTTTCTCCTCCACTACACAAATCCAACTGATGTTTCAGTTGGCCATGTTCAATGCAACAAATGGATGCAATTTGCAAGGGATCGGCATCCATGCGGACACTGGTTTAGACCATTATTTGGTAGGGACATTAAGAGATTTTGGTGTGGTTGGAAGGGCAGCGGCGCGGCGATGGAGTCTAGGGTTTTTGGGACGATTTTTCAACTTCTTCATTCACATTTCAGCAGGTGTAATCCCTGGGTCATCAGGATTGCATGCCTCCAACAGCGGGTGCATATTCCCTACCGGAGCATTTCTCCATGACTGAACTCTGAATAAGTACATCCTCAAGCCTCCCCAACTTAAAGTCAAAATCAGAATTGAACTCATTGCCTTCATGCATTAGATTGTATGCTTTTTATTGCCAGCATAAGATTTGGGGTCTTCCCAAACTGGAATAGGGTTTGGATTAGCATTTGGGAACCCTTACCGAGGGATATGGATATGATACAGTTCAAACCATTTGGGTAAAGTTGTGAACATAGAAAAATTTGAGCTCTGCACTAGAAAATATCACAATAACCATTAAAGCAAGAAAATCTGATAAAACTTGGCCCATGCAACTGAAAATGATTTAATATACTTATGTAGAAAGGTATGAGCAGATTGTAGAACTATTTTAATTTGAATTTGGCCCTTAAGAAGTTCAGCAAACATTTTTCAATACCAAAAGAGGAAGCTCACTAAAATGTGTCACAGTGTTCAACAAATACAAATAGGAAAAATTTATAACTTAATATTTTCCACACAAATACAGAAATAATTTCAAATAAACAATAATATGGCATTGTAGGTTCTCTTCCAACAGTCAATGGTGCAGTTCTTGTGCAAGGCTTTGAGCCTCTGGCTGTGGTTCTATTGTCCTCTTCTAAGCTCCAACAATTAATCAACAATGACATTTGGACTGGTGCAGTCACAATGCACAAGGCTTCATTCATCGTTTTAGCAGATATCAATGACCTTTTCAGGCATCAGGGCAACAGAGAAGGGAATGTGACTGCCTAAGACTGTATTCATCAATTTAGCAGATATCAATGACCTTATCAGGCATCAGGGCAGCAGAAAAGGGAAAAGTATATTATGTTTATATACCTCTTCGACGTAATTAACTTCCCTTTTTTTTTCAAATTATTTTGGCTTTGGTGCTGGTGATTAAGATTGTCTCAGTTCATGTGCATTAGGTATGCTTCCACATTTTGTATAGATGTCTACTAGGGTACTTGCAACTACATCTAACAAATCATTATGCTTTGATGGTTGTAAATGCACATTATGCTTACTACACACAACCCCTCTCAAGATTACATATCTTCAATTATTGCAGGCCTGTATTTTCACGAGCATGGTTTCACAAGGAAAGACAGTCCACTCTTTCATTGCTCACAGGTCATTAAATGGCATTTGCTACACACAATGTTTCATAAAAAACATATTTAAATGTATGTCAACATTTTCCAACATACTCCCAGCTTGTGCCAAAATGGGAGCTTTGGAACAGGGTATGGACATCCATCAAAGCATAAAGGATAGAGGAATTTTGTCAGATGTGGTTGCAAATGTCCTGGTAGACATGTATGCAAAATGTGGAACCGTAGACAAGGCACGTGAATTGTTCGACAGAATGCCTCAAAAAATGTGGTATCGTGCCAAATCATATAAAGCTTCAGCATATATTGGGTAATGGTGCATGGGTTATCCTTGAAGCCCCAATTCTGAAAGAATACAACCAAATCATGTAAAGCTTACAACAGTCTTTGCCCTTACTATCCAGCCCCCCCCATCTACATAGAATGTAGGGAATCTGATCTTCCAGTCATAGCAATAGACCTTGCCATATTACCTTTATTGCAATCATCCTATCTGCCAGAAAATGCAACCTTTTCAAATTACTGCTGTTGCAGAATTTATTGTTTACTGTAAACTATTCTACCGTGTATGTATGCAAAAAGTACTTCCCTCATCAAGATAACTTTTCAAGTGACCATTTTCCAAAACATCTTGCTGCTCCCAAAGGAAGAAACAAGTATGGAAGGTCTTCGATCATGTAACAATTTGAAAAAAAAAGTTTCTTTGAATAACCTTCACTCATCTGCATTTGCCAACGCATCGTCATCCTCAAATTCAATAATATCATCTGTACCATTTTCGAAACATATACCTACAAAGGAAAAGTGGATAGAGCACAGTTGCTGTCAGACATGTTTTAAAATTAGACTCATATACCAAACTGGTGTCTTGGCTGTGACCTAAAAAATAACCAATACTTCATAATTATCATAGACATCAATTAGAAGGAAATTTGAATTTCTTTCCAAGCCTAGAAGCCAAAGCTCTTTGGAAATTAAGCTAGACCCATGGAACGAGGAGGCTATATAAGCTCTTTTGCTGATTAACTGGTAAAATGGAATATTTACTTAGAATTTCTTCTCCAGCCTAGGACCCAAAACTATGTGGACTTATTTTAGACCCCGTGGGACAAGGAGAGTGTATAAGCTCTTGCTGCTGTGTGACTTGTATGCCTGCAAATAGAATTTACCCCAGACAACCACAATTTAAATATTATTTAATTAATTGTTGTAAGGAGCTGCCCTCACTTACATTTAGCACAGACCTATTATAGAAACTGGACCTTCTTGTAGCAGGCGCCCCCTGTATAGTACTCACGTATTAAATTTCAAGATGGAAGTGTCGAATTGATGCATTGTCTAACTTCAGAGTAACCGAATGATATCCTGGAAAAAGCGCTTGGAAGAGAGAAATTTGAAAAATTCAGAGGCAAGCTTGGTTGCACTATAACTCCTGCAGTTTGAAGGGGGGATGTAATATTGTACATAATCCCAAGCTATAATAATATTTGTCTTGTAGAACCTTAATAGTCATCTTGAAGATGAACTGACAATTTTGTGTTAGCATCAATACAATTTCTGCATTCATTTTTGAGACCGAATTCCTGGCCTGACATGGGAGAAAAATTGACCTTTAGGCCAAGGAGGGAGAGGGGGAGACTCAATATATTTATATGATAAGAAATATATTAATATGGCAACCAATATGGCATTTGATATGGTAATGAATATAACAAACATTATTATCAATATACTAGACACAAACCAAAAGGAGGTTTTAATATGATCATTAGCAATTTTGACTTTATTTTTACTCTGCTATTGTCATGGGAATTCATTATTCCCACTCCCTTTGAAGTAGAATGCGGAGGAGGCTGAGGGTCTCTCCCTCGTACCCCAATGTAGGAGGGGAAGGAGAAGGAGGGCCTTGTGCCAACGACATCCATGCTTGGGAGGCTGGTTCACACTTTCAGCGAACAAGAAAGGCACACAATGCCTGACACCTTATGCATCCAACTGTACTTGAACTTTAGGGTAACTCGCAGCGTATGAGACCATCCTCTGCACCTGATAGTGCTTAGACTATAGCCTGCACATACCATTAGATATTAAAAAAACATCATTGAATTCCTCATCAAATTGGCAGTAATAGCTTGAAGTTATAGATTGTTGAGGTTTACCAATGTTGACAACAATACAAGTAATGGTCGTTTATTTTTAATGAAATTTGTCAATCCCTCCTATGGTTGGACCTGGTAAGTTTCCCCTGTGTTGAGGCAAATTAAGCCACAGGCTCCACTCCTGGTGGTACCCTTCCGTCAATTCCCTTAAGTTTCAGCCTTGCGACCATACTCGCAGAATTGTGTCGATCCGCCTGGTATACATGAATATCTACTTCGTTTTACTTTTTTAGCTTCCTTGTTTTTAATAGACTCTTTTCAATTTTGGACATTCGACCAAATTTCAGTTTTTCTTGGAAAGCACTTCGTTAAGTTACTCACCGTTCTGATGGTCATACTTTGCATGATAGGGAGGGTTAGCTTTATTGTGACCTTCGACCCCAAGAGGTTACCCAAATCACTGTTTATTCATATTGTAGAACCAATAGGTATCCCATCTCATTACCCCTTATTGTTTCCAACTCCATATATTTTGTTAGGGAAAATTGATCATGGGCACCCAAAATAACCTAAGTCCTATTTATGACATTTAAGATCATAATAGAATTTACACTTATGTTTCTTATGCCAAGAGGTTTTCCTAGACTCTGCACTGGCATTTCTAGGTTCCAAAATAATAATATATTGAGGTTAAAAGCTCCAAGATAAAAAATTTAGTCGAGGTATTATTACTAGATAGGCCATTATAAAAGTTCAGAACAGCCCAACAGTGGTTTAACTGAAGCAAGGAATATATTGCTTCAGTTTAACTGAAGCAAGGAATAGGGTACTCAGGGGATTCGATCCTGGTTGGCATTTTATGTATATCTGGATGCTCTGTCTGTTGAAATAAGTTTTAAGAGAATCGTCTCTGTAGATTGATAATAGTTATTTGTGAAGAAAAATGGTTTTATGTATTGAGAACCGTAGTAGATTTTTGTTGTTCTTTGTTTTTAACTTGTGATAATTGGGCTTTGCTACACTTGGGTTTTTCATCAGATACAACTTTTTTTTTTGTGAATAACGGTCTGCCTCTTAATGCGTTAGCTTTTTTTCCATCAGACAATTGTTTCTATGAAAACAAACATTTCCTATTTTTCATTCCATTGTATTGTTGATTCCATTGGGGGTATTAGGATGTGCCAATGTGAGTATCCTCTCTGACATGAATCAAGCCTGTGTTGATAGCTCTTTAAGCATGATTGGATTTATTCCCTGAATGCCCGTCTCTCGGATGATGCTTTTCACACTCTACTGTAATGTAATTTGGGTTTGTGGGTTTTTGTAATTCTTTGATGCTGCTTCCAGCATGGTAAATGTTAATCCTCTCTATCAAATCCTAAAGTCAATGCATCGTTTTTCCTGTAGTTTTGTATTTGTTTCCCTCAATCTATGCTAATGTTTTTGCATATTCCTGAACCGATTCCTTAACTATTTTAGTTCAATTTTAGCCCTCTTTGGTTGCTGCCATCTTAGAGATGAGTTGCTTGTTGATTAAGTTCACCTTTGTTATTTGAACTGGTAATATGTTCATTTTAAATGTTGTACGGTTTTGGGTCCTTGCTTTTTTTTTTTTCTGATATTCAAATTTTCCTCCATACGATATATAATGAGGAGGATTCTGTGACTCTGTATAAAACAAAAACAATCTGCTAAGGACAACGTTATATGTCCCCTAGCTACAATTTTCACTCATGGTGCAACTCCTCAGGTTGACTGCTCAGTTGGCAGTTCAGTTTATCACAGTTTATACTTCGAAAACAATGTTGTACAAGCTAAAATTTGTTGTACACAGAAGATTTTTGTACGGAACCTCCAAATTTGTTGTTCTGCTTCAGTTTTCCATTTTTATTGTTTGAAAATGAATGCAGGGGTTCTGTATACCAAAAAATCAAAAACCAAGTATCTTTGACTATATCTGTAACTAACAAAGATAAGAATTATTCGCTATACGCTGGACCAAAACTAAAGTGGCTTGTAATAAGAATTATATTTGGTTTCTGTGCTTTATGGACATTGTATGCAAAAAAACCCTCGGTGGCTTGTAATAAGTATTACATTTGGTTTCTGTGCTTTATGGACATCGTATGCCAAAATCCATTCGAGGCTATACCTGTTTGATTATGTTTTCTACAAAGGGTTCACTATGAGTTATAGGGGAGCTGGATACCATCCCCTGTCTGGGTGTGGTTAGTATGAATGCCCATTTATCCATATCATGCCCTCCCTCCATCCATATGTGGGATCTGGATTAGCGCGCAATTTGGCACCGTAACTCGACTTTCGGTTCATCCCGCATCACCAGTTCTGCTTACCAAAATTGTGTATGAGAGTTGCACTAGGATTACTAGCGTAAAAGAAATGTGATTTGAGGATATTGCTGAAGCACTAAAGCATTGCATTATACACACGGAAGATCTTAGGATTAAGTTACAGTTTTTGATAAATTTAGTTCTTCAACTTCAAAAAAATTCGAAACTGTGTTTGAGATAAGCACAACAACTACTGTGTGGAAAGTTCCTGCAAACTTCTGCTACACATGATCTGATCCTGCAATGGTGTGCAAGGATCCTCTGTGCAATCTGAAGAATTTAAGAATCAATCCATTCGATTTGTATAAGTAATCTGTATCCACCCCTCTTGAACAACTACTTATGTTAAAACCATAACTCTAATGTCCACAGTAAAACATCCAATAGCTCTTTATCAACAATTAAATTCAGGTTCACTCCTCTAAAAAATGAACTTGTTTGCCCTTAATTGTCATGACAAATAACCAAATTCAGACTTGTATAATGAAAAAAAAAAGAGGTGCTACTAATGAAGTGGACGAATAAATCCACTCTCTGACAGCTTACTTCTTGTGGTGTTACATTTGCAAATTTTGTCAACGCTTTTTTTTCAACCCAAGAAAGAATCCAACTTTGTATATACTATATAAATGTCAGAAGTTGATGAATTTTTTGAAATTTATGTTTTAACCAAATAAAAACTACATAAATTTTTATATGAGCAGGAGAAAAACAAATGTGGGATTTCAACCCAATCATCTTGCAAAATGAAAAGGAGCCCAAATACTTACCAAGAATCTTGATTGTATGGCATTTTAACCTTGTATCAAAATACCTTTCTAACATACTGTGTACCCTCCTGCTTTAAACATGGCAACCACATTCGACACCGTAGCAACACGAATTACAACAAATTGTTATCACATACAAGAATTGCTATCTAAATGTGTCGAACAACAATGCACGGAAGCCAAAACGTTAGACAACACCACAATCTCTGCAATGCTGCATACCCAACAAGAACTACAACAAGCACAGATTGCATTGCAGCAATCATCCACAGCAAGTGAAGACACCGTCCACATTTTAAGAGAAAATTTTTATATACAGTTCTATAAATCCACCCCCTCCCCATGATAACAAAAAAAAAAAACCTGAGAAAAGACTTAAGCACCCCTACTGTACATACCCCAAACTATGTGGTTTCTTGTTTAATTGTATATTTTGTGCGAGTCAGCACAGTGGAAAGGTTCCTTTTTTGTACGAAGTTGGGCATTGTCTGCTGTGTCCGAACCCAGTACTATGTAAATACCAATTGGGCTTGTGAAGCCTTTTGTAGATCAGCTCATGGAGCATTTTCAAGTAATATAGAGCTCTTATTTTCCCAATTCTGGTTAGCATTTATTTTGTAGTTCATGTATTGTTTTAGTATGCAACCGTACTAACTCGTCACGAGCTTCACAGCGCCGCACGGATTATAAAGTTCCTTGGCATCATTAACAAACGTCAAATAAAGTTTTGTTGTTGCTGAACACCATCGCTCTCAAAACCTGCACACCCAGGCAAGTGAATTGATTCTGCTCAGTTTTACTCTTATTTTGCTTCTTCAAGTTGTTTTAACTTTCCTAACAAAGATAAAAATTACTTGGATGTAACCATACACAACTCTCATATTGTATAAACATTTACTAAAACTCTACAGTGCATACATTTTTGTAAAGTGGTTTCAATGGAAAAGAGTTGTGAGTAAACAAAGCCAATGAAATCTTCACCTTCCCAAAATTGGGGTAACATGTAGCCGCATATAACAGGCCGACCATCATACTTGCAAAAAGGTTTCAGCACTTTTTATACACAGTAATATAAGATCAATTCCTTTTAGGTTGTTCTAAAATATAGGTGGTTTTACCATCTTCTGTCAAAAACCCTTTCTTTACATCTGATGTTCTAGGTTATGGTATTCTTTTTAAAAAAAATTGTTTTCTTACATAGCGAACTAAAAATACATTAATACTTGGTTTTTAGCGTTATTTATCCTACTTAGTACGACAAGTGCTCAGATGAATTCAAACGTTCACGGGAAAAAAAAGTCTGCATTCTTTGTTTTAGTTAAAGTTTTGGTGTAACTGGTTGTAATTCTAAGTAGTTTATGTAATGACTGGTACCAAAGTGTGCAACAATCATTTTTCATTAAATGAATGAAAAGGTAAAAGTTTCATGCTTTGAATTTAAGACCTAATGTGCAATGAATTCGCCCTTAATTATTTTTTATTTACTTTTTCCATTTTCTTTTTCCTTATGTGATGTAAATGTGATACAATATTTTTAAGATTAAACTCTTACATAGTAATCACAGATAGTCTATCATTATATTTCTTTGATACATGCACTGATGCATTAGCTAACATAAGATGAGTGTGTAGCAATCATTTCGATTATTGAATGCACATGTAAAAGTTTCATGCTTTAAATTCAATCTTTTTTTAATTTCCACAAAACAAAATTTCTTGAACGTTTTCTTTTAATGTTCTGTGTTTCTCCTCCTAAATTTCTCCTCCTAAGACTTCATGAATGCATAATGATTATTACAGACATTCGTGAAAAGATTTCCAGTCCAACTGTGGGCAAGCTCATGTGCTACAACCTGCCCCCCGCTCAAATCTCCTACAATAACAGTGGGAGTTAAGAATGACAATCTGAGATTCTCCATCCCTCCATTAGTGGCGCATATTTCCCTTGATCTTAAGCTGAAGGAGTAGCCTGTAGAAAGCGATCCTTGTGTACCCTAAACCCCAAGGTCATTCCCATCTTCCATGCGTGTTCTCCATCTGTAAATGTTTATGCACAGATAGTCTTTGAAAACAGATGTCGGGAAGTTGCCTAGATGTGATTGAAGTTATCTATTAGTTATTAAACTTTTCTTTATTCTCAAGTAGAGTAATTGAATGTAAGTGGATTTCAGTGCATCTACAGAACATCTCTTTTGTTCTGTGAGTTGGTTATAAAACTGTTCTGATTCTGAATTAAAAACAATGACTGAAAGACAAAAATCAGTACATTATCTTTGAAAATAAGTTGTTCCTAAAGCTACTTCCTATTCCTTTGAACTTATGACTGGTAAATCAAGTTTTGCCAATCCATTTACAAAGGAGTACACATGTGGGATTTGAATCCACACCTTGGGAATAGAACCTTAATCCGTCTTGGAAGAAACCTTAATCTGGTTTATTAGCCCACTCAACCATCTTGACAGACTATATATATGTTGTCCTTGGTTTTGTAACAACAAGATATTGGATACAGATAATAATATTGGCCCTACGAAAGTTATTGACAGACTGAAAGTGGTAGTTGAGAGTAACTTTGCAAGTGGAAACTATTTGAAGAACCCATACACACTTTTTTGTGAATATTCAGGAAATGGGGTTTGATGGAGAGAGAGGGATTTGAACAGATCCTATATCCCTGGTTTTTAGATAGTGTTGGCAAAAGGCACAATCCAAGCAGCTACAGATAATTCCAAATCGGGAATCGGCAACTGACACAATAGTCTGTGACTCATTTTTTTGCTTCAAACTGAAACTTCTGAAAAGTTTATATGATAAAAATGAAATAAATCAAACTTTGCCAATAAAGATGGCTGCTTTCAAATACATCAGAACTTTCCTGCTTGAGTCTTACAAAGACTGAAATGACAACATCCACACCGAAATTGAAAAAAATCAAGTCTTTATCAACCTCTCAAAATTTGTGTCGTGTATTATTTAAATTTCTAATAAAGATATTATTAGAAATTTGGATCCAAGAAGCATTATGAAAAGGTCTCTATAATTGATTCAAAGTCTTGGTTTCAATATATTTATGAGTTTGTTATTTAGTCATGTCAATTTTTATTGTAAATTTCTTGTCAAAAATTCGTCAAAAATATACTAAAAAAGGTCATTGTAAAAGTTGTAAAAATAAAAAAATTGCCTTACAGATGCATTTTTGTTGTTACCCGACATCCAGAAAATAATATGTTACATGTTGTGGGGGAGACAAAATAAGCCCAATGTGGAAACTATTGAGCGTACCAAGTCAAATCCAGCTGAGCTAGCAACATGTTATTGGAAGACGGAGGCACAAGAGGCCGGACATCAATCAATGACCTCTTGTTAGTCACCAACGATGGGGTTGCACTTTTGGTATGGTGACTTGTTTTTTCAGTTGTGTGGTGTGAATTTCAGTTTTTCATCTTGTTAGTGTGGTGTGAAAAATAAGAACAGAGGCGTAATCCTTTTCACATGTATATGTGGTTATTCCTACATAATTCTTTGATGTAATAACATAGTGAAGAATAGATAACACGGTGAAATGCAACATCATGATTCTTAAAGAGGTTAAATAGTCGATGTGTTCCTGTTCATACCTAGGTTTGTGGTAACCTTTGTAAAATCATTGAAGGATGTACAAATGGTTCTGATTGAGTTCACACACCGATTATGTCGATGTGTTTCCTCCAGATGATTGGTTGATAAGTAGATGGTTCTTGTGCACGTATTCACACACTAGTTTGTTCATATGTGTTCCTGATAGTGCTTGGTTGATAAGTTCATGTGTTCCTTCTTCTACCTTCAGTTTGAGTGTATGTCAAGATCATGAGCTCGCAGAGAGGCGGCAAGTTGTAGAAAGAAGTGTGAAGGGGGAATGTTAGGAATTAGTATTTACATTGGTAATTAATATCTTGTTAGTATGGTTACAATTTATTTGTAACATATTATAATATATTGTAAGGATTGTTATTACGGGTTCAAACAACCACATGATTCTAGGATAAAATCATGGGATGTTAACTCCCTAAATCTAGGCTATTTCTTGCCTATAAATTTGGCTATGTAAATTCATGTATTCACATTAGAGTAATATACAAAGAAATTAATATTTCTTTGCTTTGAAAAAATATGTGTACAAAATGTCTTATACCTATCATCAAATGGATGTGAAATCAACATTTTAAAATGTATTTATTGAAGAGGAAGTGTATGTGAAATAACTGGATGGTTATGATATTGAAGACCATGAAGGAAAGGTGTACAAGTTGATAAAATCACTCTATGGACTTAAACAAGCTCCTAGAGCATGGTACAACATGATTGATTCTTATTTACTTCAAAATGGTTTCAAGATAGGTGTAGAAGTGAGCTAATTTATAAATCAGTATAAATGAACAAGGTAAAATTATGATTGTATGTTTATATGTGGATGATTTAATCATTACGGAGACATATCCACATATTCATTTAAATCATCCATGAAGAAAGAATTTGAGATGACAGATCTAGGTCTCATGCACTATTTTTTGGGCATTGAAGTTTAACAATCAGAAGCTGGATTTTTTTGTTTCACAAGAAAAGTATGCTAATGACATCTTGAAAATATTTAACATGTTGAATTAGAATCCAACGCCAACACCTGTTATAGTAGGTTTGAAACAAATAAAATAAGACAACGAGTCATTTGTGGATCTATCATTGTTCAAAAGATTAGTTGAAAGTATCATCTATTTAACAACCAAAAGGAGAGATATTATGTATGGTGTGAGCCTCATCTCAATATTTATAAAGTCTCCTAAAGAATCACATTGGTAGGATGAAAAAATAATTTTGAGGTATATATGTGGAACTAAATAGTCATGGAATCATGTATTCAACATCGATGAGTTAAAACTCATGGGCTATATAGATAGTGACTATGCCAACAATATAGATGACAAGAAAAGCACATTCAACTTTGTTTTCCACCTTGAAACATGGGTAGTTTCATGGGCATCAAAGAAGTAGCCCATAATCCCTCTTTCTTCAGCATAAGAAAATTATGTGGAAGCCACATGAACAACATGTCAATTTGTTTTGATGATGAGAATATTGAAGGATCGAGGCAGAATCAAGAAGAAGATACACTACATGATTTTTGTGACAAATCAACAATAAAATTGTCAAAAAAATGATGTATTTCACAAGAAAAGAAAACATATAGACATGAGATATCATTTCATCAGGGAGTTGGTTAATAAAAAAGAGATATGTCTAGAATTTTACAGATCTCAAGATCAATTTATTGATATCTTTACAAATCCATTCAAAAATAATTATTTGAGTATTTGAGAAGTTATTTGGGTTTCTATGATCAAAGTTATGTAAGATCCAAAACTATAGAGTAGAAATTTGGAAAGATACAACACAACCGTATAAACATACAAACATAGCTTCAAAATATAGAGCACAACTCCAGAAACATATAATATAATGGTACAACAACAAATTTGCAAATCAATAACAAATCTTTTCTATTTGATTCATTCATATTCAATATGAATAGTACAAAATATATAGGCCAATTAACTCCTATAATTAAGGAGTTTGGCTCAACTATACAACAACCACTTCTCTATTCTACGTGAGTTTGGTTTAACAACCAAATCTCACTAAACACAACAATAATATGAGTTATTATTGACAACTCATTTACATTTACATAATAATATTTACTATTCACCCATACAACACAAATTTATAATAATGGAGCACTATAAATTTCCTAACATTCCCCCCCCTAGTGAGAACATGGGAAAAATACCATCTTTAACCAAGTGGCATACCGCTCCATAGCTTGCACATGGTCTCGATCCTCAACACTAATTGTGGGAACTACATCATCCATAAATAGGGACCGATCAACCTATTCATGTGAATACATGAATTGGAGTCGTTAACTAGTTCACATCAACCATCAAGTCAATATGCTCAAGAACACTTCCTGCTGTAGTGTAAATTGTACAAATCTCCACATCATCATCATCACGTGGGAACACAAACACACTTGCACCGCACACATGAGTAGGGATTATCATCTGTTCTTATTCATCACATGATAAAAAGTGTCACTAATGCGGTTTGCGGCCTCTAAGGTAGTGATGAATGCGAGGACATTGATTGTCCTCTTGCCTCCATTGCCTCCTTCTTCCAATATCATGTTGCTAGTTCAAGCTAATTTGACTTGGAAACTCAATTGTTTCCACATTGGGTTTATTTTTCTCCCCCAAAATGTGAAACACATTATTTTTTGACGTCGGGTAACACTAAAAATATGTCCATAAGGAATTTTTTTTTATTTTACAGAATTTTTCCAATAACATAACTATTGATGACAACTCACAAATTTGAAAACGACACTTTTGACTCTGACTCTTGACAATATAACTTTTTATGATACTAGACACACAAATAATGACAAATAATTTCTTTGTTAACATAAGCCAATCTCTAACAAGACTATTTTATTGACATTTCTATATAGATGGTGATGACATTAAACAAAAATATTATTGTGACAACTTAGACGAAGGACTCTTTATAATGAGACATTGGACATAATATTATGGCAATAGACTTAATCATTTCTTAATGACTAGACTACACAGAAAAAAGAATAACACTATAACACATGTATGAGTATCTAACCTTCAAAATAAGTAGATAATAGAATAACCTAAAACACTTTAAACAAACTCACAATGGAAAAAATTAACATATGACTGACCTGGTTATGGAAGATTGGAATATTTTGAGGGGTCGTGCATTATTTGAAGGCTAAACAAGATGTCTATATGCGTCGATCAAGGTTCCAACAACAAAATTCAAAACAGGGTTGTTGTTTATGGTTGCTTCACTAAGCCATTCCTTGATACTGAAAATTGCATTTTCCTTTTATTGAGGATCCACCAAATACATTGCCAAGATCTTAACGGTCTAAACAAGCTTTGACGCCGAGCTATTTATCTCATTAATCAAAACCCCGTCAATTTGGAGACCAATATAATATATGTAGACGAGGTAGTGCCTCTCAATGGATTCATCTTCGACATGTCGTGTGTTAATTTGTTAGCTTGGACAACTGTTCGTCCATTTGCTAAGATTAGATAATAGTTATCTTATTGTTTGGTATGAATTAATTATTTTCTAATTTTTGATCTCCTTTAGTGACACCTTGCAACTTATTTGTTATGGTTGTTAAGTTGTTATGTATCTCAGCCGTTGATTGAGAATCGATCTCGGCTGTTGGTTTACCAAGGAGAGATTGAGAGATTGGGAGGAATATACTTCAATAATGCATAATGATGTGTGGGAGGTAGTGCCTAGACCAATAGATAGGGCAGTAGTTGGATCATGCTGGATCTTCAAGATAAAGCATGGTGCAGATGGCAACATCGAGAAATACAAGGCAAGGTTTGTGGTAAAGGGGTTCTCTCAGAAGGAGGGAATAGACTATGAGGAGACATTTTCTCTAGTGGCCAGGTATACTTCTATACGAGCTGTAATCTCATTTGCAATGTAGATGGGATGGCAGATCCATCAAATGGATGTCAAGACAACATTCCTTAATGGTGAATTGAAGGAGGAGGTATACATAGAACAACCTGAAGGCTTTGTAGCACACAACAAAGATACCCATGTGTGTAGATTGATGAAAGCCTTGTACGGACTCAAGCAGGATCCTAGAGCGTGGTATGAGCGCATTGATACATACTTGCAGAAAATGGGCTTTGTGAAGAGTGAGGTAGATGCTAACCTCTACTACTTGGTGGTTGGGGGCAAGGCTCTCATTCTTGTTCTATATGTAGATGACTTGTTTCTTACAGGTGCACTAGGGCTCATAGAGGATTGCAAGAGGGACCTTGCAGAAGAGTTCGAGATGAAGGACTTGGGACTCGGCACTATTTTCTAGGCATGGAGATGTGGCGAGATAGATGGAGAGATTTTCCTTGGTCAAGGGAAATATTGCATTGAAATCTTGAAGAGATTCGAGATGGAGGACTGCAAAGCCATGTCTATACCTATGATCACTAATTGGAGGAAGGTAGATACATCTAAGGAAAAGATGTAGATCCCACCTTATACAGCAAGATTAATTGGTTCACTCATGTATTTGGTCAACACCAGCCGATATATCATTTGCAGTAAAATCTCTTAGTCGGTTCATGGTTGAGCCGAGAGAGTACATTGGACAAAGGTGGCCAAGCATGTGTTGCGTTATTTGAACTGTTTAGTTGAGTATGGGATCATATATGTTCGAGGTGAAGGAATCAAGCTGATAGGCTATATTGACATAGATTGGGCAGGTAGTACAACATACAAAAAGGAGCACTTCAAGGTGTTGTTTCAATTTAGGATCGAGTTGTTTCTTGGTTTAGCAGAAGCGTAAGTCCTGCGCTTTGAGTTCATCAGAAGCAGAATACATTACAGCTAGCATGGCGACATGTGAAGCTATATGGCTTCGGAAGTTGCTAGTGGCCTTGTTTGGTCAGAAGGTTGAGACTATTGTGATACACTGCGACAATTAGAGTTGCATCAAGTTGTCTGAGAATCCAGTGTTTCATGATAGGTCTAAACATATAGATATCAGGTATCACTTCATCAAGGGATTGTGTACAACAAGGTATTGTTCAGCTACAATACATACCTACAGAGGAGCAGGTAGCAGACATTTTGACTAAGGCATTGGGGAAGGAAAAATTTATCTTCTTCAGAGATAAGATGGGTGTCATGCAGAACAACTTCCTCGCTAAGAGGGAGTGTTAATTTGTTAGCTTGGACAACTGTTCGTCCATTTGCTAAGATTAGATAATAGTTATCTTATTGTTGAGAATGTATTTAATTATTTTCTAATTTTTTATTTCCTTTAGTGACACCTTGCAACCTATTTGTTATGGTTGTTAAGTTGTTATGTATCTCAGCCGTCGATTGAGAATCGATCTCGGCGTTGGTTTACCAATGAGAGTAGTATAAAAGGAGGTCATTGGGCATTTGGAGAACACAAGTTTGGAGAAGCATTTGTAGTGCTAGCAAATGAGTTTGTAAGTTTGCAGTGATAGCAAACAGTCTTGCAGTGTTAGCAAGGGTGCAGTGATAGCGTTGGGGATAGCAGTGGGGAATATCAGTGGGAGAAGTTGGGAGATTGTCGAGTTCTACCAGTAAGAGGCAAGGAATCTTTGTATCTCTTAATTTTCTGAAGTTAATATAATTCCTCATCTGTAGAACTGGTTTTTCCTTAGGGGTTTTTCCAGGGAAAATTTGTCTGAAAAATATTGTGTTCTTTGTGTTACGCATTTCTTTTCGTATTTTTATTAGTGAAGTTGTAGTTGTGTTATTTTTTTATATTAGTTTGTGAATTAGTTTTCAAGCGCTTAAATAATATTTAAAGATAGGAGATTAATAATCGGTCATGACTGAATAGAATTTTCACAAGTACATCAACAGATTTGCAAATCATTAAGAAATATTTTCTATCCGATTCATTCATATTCAATATGAATTACACGAAATATATAGGTCAATTAACTCCTATAATTAAGGAGTCTGAATCAACTATACAACAACCACTTCTCTATTCTACATGAGTTTGGTTTAACAACCAATTCTCACTAAACACAACAATAATCTGAGTTGTTATTGACAATTCATTTACATTTACATAATAATATTTACTATTCACCCATACAATTCAAATTTATAATAATGTGAGCACTATACATTTCCTAACACAACACAACTCAGAAACATACAATCCAAACTTGTGAATACATTAGTAGATCCAAAAATGTGTAAATAATGTTTTGTAGACTCAACTTCAAAATGATAAAAATAGAAGGTCGAAATTAATAACATATTCCCGTTCTAGGTAATTGTTTAAAGTCCTCTACAATTATAACTTCACCACATGTTTTCTTGTTTGTTCTTTTACATTTCTTACTAGTCATTTCCATTTCTATCAATAAAAAGACACACTTTCAAAAAGCAATAATAAATTGTACCTATGTCAATATTACACCTCTTTAATTTATGGCGTTGTCATTTGTGTTAACCCGCAACATCTATGCCATAACGATACAAATACAAAATTGCAAAAAAAATTCAGTGTAAGGAGAAATAATAGAGATTGAATATCTCTACACCTTGTATTATTCAAGAATTAGATACATTATTTATAGGAAGGAGAAGTAACAATACTCTCCACAATGTAAGGCCCGATTATGATCTAGGAGAGAATAATGGAATAATAAAAACAAACTCTCATAATTATATAAAATAGATCCTATGTATCCTTATGCTAACATTCCCCCCTTATTACATTATTCTTGCAAATGTGACCCCTAAAAGTTCAAATTTCACTTTTCCAAGAGATTTTGTGAGAATGTCGGCAACTTGTGCTTCTGTAGGATAGTATTGGAGCTGAATGTGATGGTCCAAGATGTGCTCTTGAATGAAATGACAATCAATCTCAATATGCTTTGTTTGTTCATGAAAGAATGGATTCTGCACAAGCTTCAACACACTCTGATTGTCACAATAGAGAATAGGTGACTATTTTTCAAGAATTCCCATGTCATCCAAAATGTAACATAACCATATCGCTTCACACAGATCCTCGTGCGGCATGATATTCTACCTATGTGGATGAGATAGAAACAATATTTTTATTCTTACTTATCCATGAGATAGGTCTAGATCCAAGATGAAAAATGTATCATGTGGTTGACTTCTTGTCATCAATAGATCAGCGTGGTCTAAGTCGACGTATCCCTATAAGAAGAATTGATCATTCTTCTTATATTCCAGACCATAATCAGTTGTTCCTCGGACATATCTCAAAACATGATTTTTGCATTCCAATGACATTTCTTCGGCTCCTGCATGAACTTGGAAAGATAGCTGACAACATAGCATAGATCTGGTTTGGTATATGTCAAATAGATGAGCCCTCCAACAAATTTCCTGTAGAGAGTAACATCTACTTGAGGTGAGTCCTGGAATCTTGAAAGTTGCAAGCCTTTCTCCATGGGAGTGGATATAGGTTTACATTTGACATTCTATATTTTTCCAGGAGTGTCTTGGTGTACTTTATCTGGGAGACAAAAATGTGATGCTCCTTTTTCCATATCTCTAAGCCAAGACAGTAATGTAGTAGCCCCAAATATTTCATGTCAAAGGTTCTTTTGAGATCATTCTTCACAATATCAACTTGATCTTCTAAACTGCCAATGATCACAAGATCATCTACATACACAACAAGAATGACAATTTATTTTCCTACCTTCTTTATATACAAATTGGAATCTGAGGGGCTACGAGTGAACCCATGCTGCAAAAGGTGATCGTTGATCTTGATATACCATGCCCTTGGAGCTTGTTTCAGTCCATATAATGATTTGATGAGATGACATACCTTCTTAGGATGCTCTTCATCAAAAAATCCTTCAGGTTGGGTCATGTACACTTCTTCTTTCATATCACCATTTAGGAAATCACTCTTGACGTCCATTTGCTGAAGTCTCCATCCTTTATGTGTTGTAAGTGTGTAAACTAATCTGATGGTCTTGATCTTTGTAGTGGGTGTAAAGGTTTCTTCATAGTCGATGCCCTCTTTATGAGCATATCCTTTTGCTACAAGTCGTGCTTTGTGTTTTTCGATGGATCCATCTGCCTTATATTTTGTCTTGAAAACCCATTTACAGCCTATGGGTTTCTTTCCTGTAGGTAGATCGACAAGTTCCCATGTCCTATTTTTATTGAGTGATTCAATTTCTATATCCATGACCTCCTTCCAATGAGGTTGACTGAGTGCTTCACGAAAAATATTAGGCTCAAGCTATCAATCAATCATAGATATAATATCTGGGTGCGGCACATCTATTATATTATAGGGCGGAGAGGAGAATCATGCGCCGGATGGTCATTACTCGGCCCCCCCTACCTCCCCCATCTATATAGAAGGGGGGGGGGGATCTATGGGGAGAATCCCATGCATGCGGCTCACCCGGGCACTCGACCGGCCTATCGGGCACCCATACCCATATATTAATATTAAGAGGCATAGGCCCCCTCCCCCTATCTATATATGGCTATGGGGCCTATGACGATATGGGGCCTATCTAGACTCTATAGAGGGTTGGGTAATCATAATTCACCAGATCTCTATACAGGGTGCGGTGCTCGGCCCCGGTCCTCGGATAACGGAACGGAGAAGGGCTATAAATCTATATGGCAATCATCATCATCCGGTTCTCTTCTCTTCCGATGCAGTAGGAGTATTGAACCTGCCCCATATCTCTCTATATAGCGAACCCCGACTGCATGCGCTCTCTGAATGGCTGCTTGCTGTCCTCCTCCAGCCATATCATATAGAATCTACAATCTATAGTAGGCCCGAGTCTCCGGGGCCCCTATATGTTTCTATATGGGCATACAGAACATATAGTACTCTCCTCTCCCATCGGTCGGGGCCTCCCCACCACATTGCATTGTTGCGGACCCTATATCTATCTCTGGGGCCCTGAACTCTAGATATGGCAACACAACGGGAGAGGACCCCCTATATATAGAAACATAACTATATGGGGTATGCACTATATCTAGTTGGGATGGGCCATAGAAATATAGGGTAGGGGTTGGCCAATCCATACAATCGGCGATCGATAAGTTGGGATGGGAGTTGGTTCAGCCCAATCCATACCATAGAGCTATATAGAGTAGGCCCCTATCTAAACTCTACCGTCGCCATATCTAGATTATAGGGGAGCATAGCATAAATGTGAATGTTGAATGTGCCCCTCGATCCCCTCAGATCAGAACAGAATACGTACGATAGACAGTCAGTCTCTCGTCTATCTATCCATATATAGAGCAGTTGGGAGTTGGCCCCCAGAGAAAAGTTTACCTCATTTCTTGTTTGAATCCTTGTTTTGACTTTGGATGTTGTATCTGGAGTTTTTGCAAATATGATTCCTTGATGGTGCTTTGTACCCACTTCGGATGAGAACTTGGCTGCTTTTGAGAAGAACTGTGTCATTTCCGTGTGGATTGATGTGGAGTCACATTCTCTAGTTCTCCAAGGTCAACAAATATCTCTCCTAGTAGCACATCTCTTCTCTAAGTAGTCTCCTCTAGCTGATCATCTAATTCGGAGACTAGTCGGTGAGAGGTGGTTGGTAATGGTTCTTAGTTGTCACTACTAAGTCAAAGGATGACTCATCACAAACCATGTCCCGAATCTCATATATTTTCTTTGTCTCAGGATCCATGAGATGGTATGCCTTCAAGGTAGTGTTATAGCCAAGTAGGATGCATGGGAGCATCTTTGGCTCAACCTTCTTTCTCTTCTGAGTTGGGACATGCATGTATGTTGTGCAACCAAATAATCATAAATGAGAAATTGATGGCTTTCTACCACTCCATACCTCTTCACGGAATTTTATTTTGTAGAATCTTTGTTGGTGCCCTGTTGAGAATATATACAACTATATGTACTACCTCAGCCCAATAGCGTTCCTTTAAATTTTTGTTGTTAGCATGTAGTAAGCCATCTCCATCATTGTGCGATCACGACACTCAAAAATGCCATTTTACTAGGGTGTGTAGGGAGCAGTCAGGTTCTTCTTAACACCTTTTTGGTTCAAGAAGGCTAAGTAGTTATTTGATGTGAATTCCCCCTTGATCTGAGCGAAGTAGAAGAAGTGGTTTTCTGGTATCTTTCACAACACGATGATAAAATTTCTAGAAATATTGAAGAGCCTCACTTTTCTTCCTTAGGAAAAACACCCACATCTTGCGAGAGTGGTCATCCATGAACAGTTGGAAGTATTTATATTTAGAAAACGAAGCGGACAACGGGCCGTTTAGATCGATATGAACTACTTCCAGACATTTCTTGGCATGTAAGTTGCTTGCCTGAAATGGATCCTTGTGTTGTTTTCCTATAAGACAACCAGGAAACTAGGCAAGGAACTGGACAATTTGGGTAGTCCATGAACCATTGCTTTTTAAATCATGTGATGCAATGAACTAGCTGAAAAGTGTCCATATCTAAAATGCCAGAGTGCAGTAGATTGAACTGTTGATGCAGATAAAGTTACATCAAAGATGAAACAATATCTAAAGCAAATAACTTATCTTTTAGAAAATATCTATCAATAATCTTACCTTGTCATGAGATCAAGCACGATTTAATGCCATTTTGGATAAGAAATTATACCTTCAAGTGATGATTCAAGAGCTGAGTTACTGACAAGAGGTTGCTAGTCAATCCAAGAACATATAGTACCTTTGTAAGTGTACATTTTTGTGGTCCCAGAGGAATGGTGACATTTCCTATTCCTTCTGCAATGTACTCTTTGTCATCTGTTATTCGAACCCAATCTCTTTCAGATTATTGTCCTTGTCTCAAAACTCTCCACTTTGGATATGCACAAAATCTAAGTGAAATGGACCTCAAACACTGGTAAGCAACACTCAATTGTCTTAGAGTTGAAAAGCTGAAAAAACTTGTAAATCGTACTGGAGGAACTTCTGATATTTGCAAGATTGTCAGATTAAACATTGTTAGAGCATTTGGAGCTCCAGAAGTTTTCAAGACTTGTAAGTATTCTTTGAGGTTTCTGGCTCTGAATTACCATTGATTGATGCGGGAAGCTGCAGAGTACAACAGGTATTGATGAGTTGTAAGGATCAAAGCAAAGAATTTAAGTTATCTGTAATAACAAGTATGTATTGCAGGTATTAAATATTCAAAACAAATAATTATATTTGTCGGTTTGTGGGAAAATAACAATGTCCATGGTTCGCCAACACTGAACACTTCAATTGTCCATGTATTGCAGGCATTAGGCATTGGGTTTGACTACTCTTCCGGATATGTGATTCACGTCTCTTCAGGTGTTTCAGGTTTTGTAGCAGCTTATTCGGTAAGTGCAACTCTCTGTTCATTGAGCTTCCTTAATATACATTTGAATTTATGATATTTTTAGAGTTATCATTGAGAGATTTATTTGGAATACTATATAATAATTTTTAGAAGTCGGGCATTTCGGGTCAAAAAATTAGACCCTTCATCAGGTAAAAATGATTATCATACATATGACATCTACTTTAAATTATATAATTTCCCACCCTCAGGCTGGGTAGTTGTAGCAGCACTAGTGATCTTTGGGGTAGTTGCAGCAACAGAACCAAGGTAGGCAGTAGGAATAAAATGAGATTTTTTTAATCATTTTGTAATGTGATTGTTTTTGGGTTTAGAATTTTGAGACCCATGGTGTTGAAGTGACAACTGGTAAGCTTACTTTTTTCCACGAGCATGCACACTTCATTTGGTAATTCTTATTGGTACAGGTTCAGAGCTTGAGATTGCTGAGAAAGCTGGAATTGCTCTCTGTAATGAAGGAAAAGCTGTTAGAGTCATTTCCTTTGTCTGCTGGGAATTATTTGAGGAACAAACTCCAGAGTACAAGGAAAGTGTGCTTCCAGCAGCCGTGTCTTCCAGAGTCAGCGTGGAAGCTGGTTCAACCCTTGGGTGGGAGAGGTATATAGGTTCCAAGGGAAAGGCTGTGGGGATTGACAGTTTTGGTGCTAGTGCTCCAGCTGGAATCTTGTACAAGGAGTTTGGCCTTACCGTTGACAATGTAGTTGCATCGGCTAAACAAGTCATGGCATAGTGTGTGCCAAAGTTGAATTTGAGAGCAAACTCGCACCATAGCTGGATTTTGCATCACTTTCCTTTTGTCATATTTTTCAGAGGTCATCAATAGAGTGGGGAACTTGTCATTGTGTGATGAGTGACTTTTGACTTGTCTCTATGTAATAAATTATTTTCTTTTGCATGAAGCAGAGTATCCTTCTTAGGGGTCTGTCTCGAGCCCGTCTAAAGATTTGTAGAATAATGGATATATTTCAATTTTATTGATATTCATCATTCTGATCATATTTGTGAAAATTGTACCTAAAACTGCTGCATACATAATGTAAGTAGAGAGCAAATTTAATTTCTTCAACACATCATTATATGTTGGTGATTACAGTGAAAAGGTTCTTTGCTGCCCTTATCTTACTATCCATGATATATATCACTGTGGATATACACAGGAGGAGACGAGATATTTGAAGCTGGAATTGAGAGTTATTTAACACCTTCCATTGGATTGAAATTATTTCAGCTGCCTTTAACATCTCTTATGTGTACCTACAATAATATCCTTGTTCACTCTGCATTTATCATTATCCATTTTATATATGATTGCCTGATGTACATGGGAGGAGACAAGATGTCTGAAGTTGGAATTGAGAGCTATTTGAAACCTTCCATTGGCTGGTAATTTTTTCAGTTGACTTTACCATCTCATGTGTATCTTGTAGTAATATCCTTGTTCTGTAATGCCCACTTAAAGTACACACACTAGACAACACATTAAAATATAGGATAACTTTTTTTTACTTGATTTAAGATAATATGAAACTACAGGGAGTTCGCAAGGGAATACAAAAACTAACGACATACTTTACACAACAAGGGCCCACACCGAAACATGTAAACATGATACACACGCTTAAGACACAATGGTTCATCCACAATACACACTCACAAATAAAGCCTTCCAACAATAATATCTTTTTGAATCATGTTTTTCTTTTTCTTTTGGCTATAAGTAAGCTTAAATCCTTATCTTTTCGAAGAATCCGAAATTCATGTTTCCTTTGACAAAAATTTCCCCTATCTTGTTAATGCTAATCTAAAGTGAAAATTGATTATTGGGTGGAAAGAGGTTTCTTCCTTTACTTGATTAACTTATTCATTTATTAGGAGGACATTTAATTACTCAAGGCTCTTAACTTCATCAATTTTTTTACAACATCGTATTTATAAACATACATGTTTTACCATTTCAAGCGGTTATTTTTGAAAGTACATGAATGTCTAAATCTTGGATTCATCTTTAAGATCTCAGCAGTTATTAATATGGATTTTATTGGGGGCTAAAAATCTATCTAGAAAGATTAAAGGTTTCACTTCGGTTTCACTTGAAGAAATTGACATAAGTATGCAAATTACATTTTCAACGGGTGAGAAAGATTGAAGAGTTTCTTAATCAAGTTCCTTCTACTTATTATAACCTTATTATATTCCAAAATCTAATCATTGATTTCACCTTAAGATTGTTCTAAGGACTCACCACAATAAAGATAATGTTGATTAGTTTAGCGTGGGGTAACAAGGTATATTTGTTTCTTTTTTTTTTACTAGATTCAATACATAGTCCTCTACCAAATGACACACGACCAAAGGTAACTAAAAGTTATGTATTTTGATTCAAGTTTAGATAGTTAGAGTTAAGGTTGGACAATTCAAGGATAAACAATATTCCGAAAAGTGAAATTATAACAAAAGATACACATGTCAAAGCAAGTTCATTTAATCTTATTCACAATAATATTTCACAAATTGACTTTCAAATGATAACAAAAACCTACATGAGGATAATACAAAATTCTAAGGCATTGTCTTCTAAATTATCTCCACAATTTCCATTCCAATGTTTTACAAAAAAAATAAGCATTCATACAATAGCAGTTTCTAAGAAAACCTTAATCCACTTTCTACACACCTTTCTTTTTCCTACTCATGAAATCCACCTGCACATTTGTCGGCATGGGTCGATTCGCGAGAACTGAGCATGATAAAACTACACATAACAAAAATATGCTACAATTTAACAACCTCATGAAAGGAAACCTTCTATTTCCGGAAATGGATCTACGCTCTAACTACTTACTTAAATTGTTAAGAGCAATTAAAACAATTAAAATCTCCAACATGTTGTCTAAGTAGGAAAATGTAAGTTGCAGATAATATCAATGTCTCGAAGGCAATAAAAGCTCTAACACTCAAACCAGTATGACCATAGCATTTTGAGTTAGAAACAAAATGACGAGTGTAATTTGATTTCAATCATGTAATCCTATATATTATATGATTGAAATCTAATACACAACTAACAATTAAAAAAATCTCAAAGGGATAACTTTTTTTTTTACTTTAGTAAGATAATATGACACTACAAGAGTTCGCAAGGGAATACAAACAACTAACGACATGCTTTACACAACACGGACCACACCAACAACATGTAAGCATGATACACATGCTTAAGACACAATGGTTCATCCACAATACACAATCACAGATAAATCCTTCCCACAGTAATCTCTTTTTGAATCATGTTTTTCTTTTTTTTTTGGTATAAGTAAGCTTAAATCCTTAGCTTTTCCTAGAAGAATTATGTTAGGAGAATCCAAAATTCATGTTTCCTTCAACAAAAATTTCCCCTACCTTGTTAACGCTAATCTAAAGTGAAAACCAATTATTGGGTGGAAAGAGGTTGCTTCCTTTACTTGATTAACTTATTCATTTGTTAGGAAGAAATATAATTACTCAAGGCTTTTAACTTCATCAATTTGTTTACAACATCGTATTTATAAACATACATGTTTTACCATTTCAAGCGGTTATTTTTGAAAGTACATGACTGTCTAAATCTTGGATTCATCTTTAAGATCTCATTAGTTATTAACTAGGATTTTATTGGGGCTAAGAATCTATCTAGAAAGATTAAAGGTTTCACTTAGGTTTCACTTGAAGAGATTGACATAAGTATACAAATTACATTTTCAACGGGTGAGAAAGATTGAAGAGTTTCTTAATCAAGTTCCTTTTACTTATTATAACCTTATTATCTTCCAAAATCTAATCATTGATTTCACCTTAAGATCGTTCTAAGGACTCACCACAATAAGATAATGTTGATTATTTCAGCGTGGGGTAACAAGGTATATTTTTTTCTTCTTCTTCTTTTTGTTTTTTTACTAGATTCAATACGTAGTCCTCTACAAAAAGACACACAACCAAAGGTAACTAAAAGTTATGTATCTTGATTCAAGTTTAGATAGTTAGAGTTAAGGTTGGACAATTCAAGGCTAAACAATATTCCGAAAAGTGAAATTATAAGAAAAGATACTCATGTCAAAGCAAGTTCATTTAATCTTATTCACAATAATATTTCACAAATTGAATTTCAAATGATAATAACAACCTACATGAGGATACAACAAAATTATAAGGCATGGTCTTCTAAATTATCTCCACAATTTCCCTTCCAATGTTTTACATAAAAATAAGCATTCACACAATAGCAATTTCTAAGAAAACTAGAATCCACTTTCTACACGCCTTTCTTTTTCCTACTAATCAAGTCCACTTGCACATTTGTCGGCCATGGGTCAGTTCGAAATCGAGGCATGATAAGACTACACATAACAAAAATATGCTACTATTTAACAACCTCATGAAAGGAAACCTTTTATTTCTATAAATGGATCCATGATCTAACCACTTACTTAAATTTTTAAGAACAATTAAAATCTCCACCATGTTGTCTAAGTAGGAAGTCATAAGTTGCAGATAATATCAATGTCTCGAAGGAAACAAAATTTCTAACACTCAAACCAGTATGACCATATCCTTTTGAGTTAGAAACAAAAAGATGAGTGTAATTTGATTTCAATCATGTAATCCTATATATTATATGATTGAAATCTAATACACAACTAACAATCTAAAAATCTCAAAGAGATACCCCAAGTACCGGCTATGATTCTAGATCTCTATAATGACAAAAGTTGAACAATCAATCTAGGAGGAATCATGGGTTAAAAAAATCAAACATGGAATATCGAGAGTATTAGAATTTCAATCGTGAAATCATATAGATTGTATGATTTAATCTAATACACAACCATCAATCTATATTAATTTCTAAGAGAAGTCAAATATATACTAGTTTCGATCATTGCCTCAAAGCAAAAATAGTTTCACAATCACTCAAGAAGGGATCATGCCCTTAAAAGTTAGAAACAACACTTGAGCGTAAGGGGGTTTCATTAGGTAGTCATATGAGTTGAAAATCTGATATTCAAACCAATAATCTAAATTTTCTTAGCCAAAAGTGACTCCACAAAGGTAATAATGAAAGAGAAAAGATGGCTAACAAATTCTCGAATTTACAATGCAAAGTAGCCAAATGACGGGATAAAAACAAGAATGGGACAACAACAAGCCCCATAACCACCCAAGTCCATAAGCAAGTTAGCATTAAAAACATCCTTCCAAGATCATAGCACTTGAGGATCATAACCCTTCTAAAATAAAATCTAGTTCGGTTCTAAAAAAAATTACCACTATCTCATAACAAGATCCTTACAAAGTAATGCATGTTAAAATATTCAAAACCAATCCTAAAAAAATACATTTACATGAGTCACCAAAAGCCATTATTCTAGCAGCAATTTCCATCATAATCAACAAAGTATCTATAAATATAAATACCTCAATGTCCATAAAAATCTCTTACAATTTCTATCATAAGACATCACAGGTATTATATATATAATTACCCACCAAATGTCAATAACACACCAATAGATAAAGCAACCTAGCGAGTTATGAAAATGTATAAATACCACTAAAAGTTCTTTATACGAGAATAAGCAAAAAGGCTCATAAAAACATTAATGCCTATCTTAACATTTTTAAACCCATGGCCAACTTAGTTTTGGGTCAAAAGCTCAAAAATAACTAACACGATGGCTTGATCGGACTAGTTTATTTTTTTTGAATAAAAAGATAGTAAGTAATTGAAAACTACGCACAAGACCAAGTGCTATGTTGTTTGAAATTTACAAAAATGAGACATATAAATAATGTTTTAATCCCCTCACCCCTTTTTTTCCTCCATCCTAACACCATTATTCCGCACGCCTAGAAACATAACTGGCCAAAACATTCTTAGCCTTGACCAAGGGAATGAACACATCTACCTAAGAAGACACCGAGGGCTTTTAAGGAGATGACATTTACAAAATCATAAAACGCAAACACACCAAAATGCCCATGAAATTTTTGCAAACCGCCAAATCTATAGGGGAAACAAGATTCATAGCCAAGAGAAGAAAATTGGTATATTTAGATATAAGAAAGGATGACATGATAAAAATTAAACCCAAAATGGGATCAAACATAAGTCTGCAAAAATTATGAATTTTGACTAAAAACCATAGATATATTCAAACCGCCCACATTGCATTTAGCAAATATATATATATATTAAACAAAGACATTTTTTTTTAAAAAAAAGAGGAATTTCCTAGCAAGGCAACTAAGCCCAAAGGAGGCACTCAAAATGACATTAATCCAAACGATTTCTCGACTATCATGCATCCATAACAACCAAACAACCCCAAACCATATAATAAGAAATGATCAACAACATAGTATAAAATGATTGAACATAACCCACAAAATCCTCACTCAAAAACCCAAATCGGGAAGGAAAACAAGATTCATTTCAAGAGAGTGTTAGATGTTAGCATATTATGGAGATGGGTAGCTCATCATGCCTTTCATACGCTTCCACCAATGGCAACACTCCTACAACGGATCGCAATGACCCACATGTCCCTGCTCCATTGTTTTTTTGCTCACAATACACCACTTCGGGCTTCCTTTTTTGAAGGCATGACTAGAAAACATGCAACAAGTGGCTGTCCAAACACTTGCAAATTGACTTTGATTTCTAAGTTGAAACACCATTCACAAACCCCAACAAAATTATTCTCCCCAAACCCACGTGGCCAGCGAACTAGGAAAGAGCAAGTTAAAAAGAAAACAACGCAGATACAAACATAATCCAATTTTGAAAGATAAGCGGCCAACATGGAGTGGTAAACGATGAGGTGGGCAGCATCAAATTGTCATTAATTCCCATCAACATTTGCCAAGAAAAGGCACAAAAAATATACAAAAGAGATGGTAGGAGGCCATAAATTCTCCCATGCACCCCACTAGCAAGTAAACAATGTCTAAACAAGGAAATTAAAAGCTAGAGGACAAAAACAAGTGCGCCCAAAGAAGAAACTATTTTTTTATTTTATTGTATTCATGCCAGAAAATAGTACTAATTGCCCAACACAAAATATGAGAAGAGTAAAAAAATGTAATGTTTTCTTTTTTTGATTGAATCACAATAAATGTACATGTCAAAGTCATAATAACATCCACCTTCCATCTGTACAGTGAGGTGTGAATCAACACGTCTTTAATAAATTATTATATGTGGAAGAATGTATTTAATACATTATTATATGTGGAAGCAGATTTCTTATGGAAATTACAGTTCTATGATGAAATATGTATGCTATAGAAGGTACTAAATTCTACCATATGTTCAACATCAATGCTACTTGATTGCTTTTACTTTTTATATGATGTTATCTAGTTTGAAAATTGTGGAAAAAGCCAACCCGAGAATAAGTTTTAAATATTTTTTTATAAATTTAGAGGGGTTGTTGTCTTTGGTACAACATAGGTTATTGAGAATCTTTAATTCGGCCCTAGTTTCCACTATGGAAACTATGCACCTATACAAATTAGTCATAGGAAAAAATGGCATAATAGAAGGAAAGGGAAAAAAAATCAATTTTACTTTGCAATAGAGATCACAATTTAATTAACGATCAAACGGGAAATCAAAAATAAAGATTTGATGCTTAGCAGAACGGCAGGTGGCAACAGAAAATGGAAGTCAACGCCAAACGAGGCATTACATTCTCCTCCCCTTTAGAAATCATCATCCTCAATGCGACATGATGTAAAAGTAAAGAAAAGAGGATAAACAAAAAAGAAAGGATAAAGACAAGAGTTCTTCCTATGGTTTAAGTGTATGTTGTTAAGGCACAAACAAAAGGTAGACTAAGAAATTTTGGTAGATTATTCAACTTTCATTATTCTGTGAAGATTGGCAGTTCCTCTTATTCATTATTTAATTAGTCTCTTTTTGTTTACATTATTCCTAATTCAATTCCTTTAAAATTTCATTGTTGTAGAGTTTTAGTTTATTCATTATTGTGGGTGCCCAACATGAACTTCTATCACAACACCCTACTAGGGTCATACACAACACTAATAATTCATAGGCATAATTTTACATACTTTCATAACAGTACCACACCACAAGAGCTTAACCAAATTATGGAAGAGAACATGCACGGTCCACATAACATAGTACTTGTCACACATCTATGACTGACATATAATACTCAAACAAAAGTGTACTACAACAACTAGAAATTCCCACAATTCCACAGATGAAGATTTCACATAACTCGAATAATAATAGCAGTAGATACATAGTGTCAACAAAGGCATCAAATCCATATCCACAACATCACAAAACATATCTAACTAACATGAGTAACACATACATCATAACAACACAACCAAAACATCATAACAACTCTGCATACCTCCCGAAGCATCAATCACACACACACACAAATATCTTATGCCTCCCTCAAGTCTCTTATGCCTCCCTCAAGGAGGTCGGTTTCCCTATGGCCCTAGGCACATAGAGTCCAAACACCCCTAACCCAAGTGACATAATAACTCGTGGTTCAACAACCCGCTAGTTATCTATAACTCCTTGGGCGTATCCCCATACAACGAAGTGGGTCCATAGGTCTAACCATTCCATGGTGCATCCCATGACCCTATTCCACACATCACGACAATAGAACCAACATAGCAATTCGATTCAAATGCCAAGTGGCAAAGTACAAGCCTTGGGCAAGGTGGTAAAATTTAAAATTTAAAAGAAGATCTGAATCCAAGCAAAACAAATGGCCAAATAGCCATAGTAGTGCCAAAAATCCACAGGTTAGTACCACAAACCAAGGAAATGCCCAAAATATAAAACATGGCAATCCGAAAACTGCTGGTCCTTGTAGAAATAGATAAAAATTCAATTCACAAATAAAATACACATATAATAATATCACATTACGATAACTATGTGGCCTTATTTGGCCATTAGGGGGTACTCAATGAGTTGCGACACTTGGAGCATCAAGCCTTAGCTTGTAAAAATAACATATTGATAGTACAACTTTCATCATCTCTATCTCGATTCATCCTGCCACCACTTCGACAAGGCTAAACACGGTCATACTACACGGTTTAGGTTGCACCCATACAACAACCACACAGGAGAGAGGGAAGAAGCACGGGTCGTAATCTATGGAAACAAAGGTCGGCTCGAGTTACTAGCCAATGGTATACAATTCCTCACTCCAACATACACTTTTACCGATTTCCCTCAAGGTCGGTTAGCATAAGGTTCACAACATAACATAAAACTACATCACTACACAATGGTGTTTCACACATATTAACCATAATTCCTTTGCATGGTACCGATACAAGGTATATCACATACATTACATCCACAATTTACAACACACCACATCACTACATACTTGTACCCAAAGTGCAATTATCTTGTATAATAGGGATCATATACCAACCGTATGTCCCTAAATCACAACATGAATCCTTACATATCACATGCATTATAATTATGATGAGCACAATCACAACATACAATCAACTTCCATATAACATGGGAATACACACATTTCTACACAAACGATAACAACATCATTAAGGAACCAAGTTCACTACAATCAACCTCGGCACACAACAAACCAACACACCCACACATCACAATGCCAAAAGGAATCAACACTCCGAAATCAACAATCACACTTCTTCCACACACACACCAAAATAGTGCTTCACACTCAATTTCACATAGAATTCTAGAAAAGGGAGAGAGAGAATACTCTCATCTCTAACACATCAACATGGCATCGATTACGTACTAAGTGACATGCAAAACATGTGTGCTAACTAAGTAATAATCACGACATAGTTCACATCACGCTTGTATCACATTACTCTTCCAATATCATCCACCATCAAGCAACACCATCACCATCATGCAGCACCATCATGTAACACCATCACAACTCCAAACTGGCCCAGAGGTTCGAGAGCATGAACCTCACTCTGATACCAAGTGTAACGCCTACTTAAAACACACACACTAGACAACACATTAAAATATTGGATAATTTTTTTTTTTGACTTGCTTTAAGATAATATGACACTACGGGAGTTTGCGAGGGAATGCAAATAACTAACGACATGCTTTACACAACACGGGACCACACTGCCGGCAACATGTAAACATGATACACACGCTTAAGACACAATGGTTCATCCGTAGTACACAATCACGATAAAGCCTTCCCACAATAATCTCTTTTTGAATCATGTTGTTTTTTTTTTGTATAAGTAAGCTTAAATCCTTAGCTTTTCCTAGAAGGTTGATGTTAGGAGAATATGAAATTCATGTTTCCTTTGTGACAGAAATTTGCCCCTACCTTGTTAACGTTAATCTACAGTGAAAACCAATTATTGGGTGGAAATAGGTTGCTTCATTTACTTGATTAACTTATTCATTTGTTAGGAGGACATTTAATTACTCAAGGCTCTTAAATTCATCAATTTGTTTACAACATCGTATTTATAAACATACATGTTTTACCATTTCAAGCGGTTATTTTTGACAGTACATGACTGTCTAAATCTTGGATTCATATTTAATATCTCATTAGTTATTAATCAGGATTTTAATGGGGCTAAGAATCTATCTAGAAAGATTAAAGGTTTCACTTCGGTTTCACTTGAAGAAATTGACATAAGTATACAAATTACATTTTCAACGGTGAGAACGATTGAAGAGTTTCTTAATCAAGTTCCTTCTATGTATTATAACCTTATTATCTTCCAAAATATAATCATCGATTTCACCTTAAGATCGTTCTAAGGACTCACCACAATAAGATAATGTTGATTAGTTTGGCGTGGGTAACAAGGTATATATATATATATATATATTTTTCTTTTTTTCTAGATTCAATACATAGTCCTCTACCAAAAGACACACGACCAAAGGTAAATAAAATTTATGTATCTTGATTCAAGTTTAGATAGTTATAGTTAAGGTTGGAAAATTCAAGGATAAATAATATTTCGAAAAGTGAAATTATAAGAAAAGATATGCATGTCAAAGCAAGTTCAATTAATCATATTCACAATAATATTTCACAAATTGACATTCAAACAATAACAAAACCTACATGAGGATACTACAAAATTCTAAGGCATGGTCTTCTAAATTATCTCCACAATTTCCATTCCAATGTTTTACATAAAAAAATAAGCATTCATACAATAGCAGAGCTTCTAAGAAAACCATAATCCACATTCTACACGCCTTTCTTTTTCCTACTCACGAAATCCACTTGCACATTTGTCAGCATGGGTTAGTTCGTGAGAAATGAGCATGATAAAACTACACATAACAACAATATGCTACTATTTAACAACCTCAAGAAAGGAAACCTTCTATTTCAAGAAATGGATCTACGCTCTAACTACTTACTTAAATTGTTAAGAACAATTAAAATCTCCACCATGTTGTTTAAGTAGGAAAACATAAGTCTGAGATAATATCAATGTTTCAAGGAAACAAAATTTCTAACACTCAAACCAAGTATGACCATAGCCTTATGAGTTAGAAACCAAAAGACAAGTGTAATTTGATTTCAATCATGTAATCCTATATATTATATGATTGAAATCTAATACACAACTAACAATAAAAAAATCTTAAAGGGATACCCCAAGTACTGGCTACGATTCTAGATCTCTATAATGAAAAAAGTTGAACAATCAATCTAGGAGGTGTAATGCCCCGTTCATCATTGCTCCTTTGCTTCTGCAACGACCGTGCTTCTTAGAGTTGAACGTTGTTGCTTTTCCTTTGAAACGTTAGTGTTTCGCCTTGTCGAGTTTAATGTTGGTTGCTAGTAATAATGATAATAATAATAATAATAATGACATTATGATTGTATTATCGATCAACGATTGTATTTTGTTATTATTTTATGTATGTCGATTGTTATTGACATCATCCTCTGTTATCGTTAAACTATCATGTTGTTTTGCTTGTCGCTCCCGCTGGTCGAGCCTCGTTGCGCAAATGAGGAAGAGTATGATTTGTGGTGGCACCACAGATTGGAGGCGGTTTTTAAATGGCGTTTGGACTCCTCCCAACCACCGAACTGCAAACAGTTATGGCCATTATGTTTTTACCTTGCGTGAGGGAGATGGGAGTCGGTGGAGTCTTGACTTCCTTCACCTTGATCTCATTTGGATCCGTTTATTCAATGCGTATGGGTGGATGAGTGTTGGGCACGTTTTGTGGGAATGAAGGCCACCTGCTTCTTTAATTATTTCATTTCTGCTTGGTTTATCCCACGTGCTATGGGTAAGAATTATCTCTTCCTTTTGGTAGTGGGCCGCATACTTTAATTTTAGAGGTGCCAGAAAATCTTTCCCATATTTTTCTTGTTGTTAGCTGCGTGGATGGTTGGTGATTGTGCAGGACCTTTTGTACTCCTTTTTACCCGCCATAGCCTCGCAATTATTTTCTCTGACGCTATCTCGCTTGGATTTCAAATCGGATTTTATTATTGATCTTCCATGTGTTTATCTTTTACCTCGGCTTTGTTCCTGGCCGCGTGAGTTGCGTGGTGAAGGGAATTTTCTTGACTGCGTTTCCCCTTCCTTGCTATCCTTCCCTCGCCTGTTGGGTTTGATATGGCGGTTTTAGATGAAGCTACAGGCTAGGGAAGTAGGCATGTTACCTCCACTTTCATTGGGTGCTGCGAGGTGTGTTCTTGTCGGGGATCCACAGCAACAGCGACCTGCAACAGGATTGGCCAAGGCGGCAGGCAGGTTACAGTTTAGTAGAACCCTTTTTGGGCGCTTCCAACAAGCAGGTTGTCCAACTATATTGTTATCCGTTCTGTATCGAATGCATCCTCAAATTCAGGATTCTCCTTCAAGATATTTTTATCTAAATCGACTATGTGACAGTGAGAGTGTTACCAGGAGACCTGATGAAATTTATTGCTAAGATTCTTTATAGTCAGACTTGCAGGAGGATTCCACTGCATGTTCGAGTATTATCCACAGCTTTTGGTCTGGCAATGTTCAGGAGATTGAAATCCTTGTGTGCTTGGGTTCTTGAAGAAGTGAAGGAGGCAGGATCAGGAATGGAGGTGGTGAATACCAGCACCCTCGTCAATGGCCACTTTTCCATTGCTTGCTTGCCTGCACCTATTCCATCCATGGCTTCGGTGGGCTTTTAGATCCACAGTTGAAGGATATGGGTGAAAGATTACCTGGAGGAGCTAATGTGCATATTAGACCTGGTTCCTTGCCTACATTTACTCCTAATGATGTTCATTTACCATCTGTAAATGAAGTTACAATTGCAAATTGAAACAAAAGGTAGGGAATCTAATGGTCTTCCGGTTGCTCGTAATTCAACTTTTCCAATTGCAGACTCCAATAGTACTATTTGCCATTCAGTGGTAGATGGACAAGTTATTACAAACAATAAGATTTTTTGTTCAGCCAGTTCAAGATAGGTCGACAGAGTCAAACATGTTATATCAAACCCTTAGTTTTGATGAAACCCCAAGAAGTGGATCAGTGGGACGTGTGGCTTATGTAGTCCCTGCTGGATTTGATTGCTGGTGGATGCGTTTAAAACAGGCATGATAAGACTAACTCTCTCTTAATGATTTATTTCCTTTAGCATTTGGATAAATCGACCTTTGCAATTTGGTTCGACTGCTGTAGATGTGGGTTTCTTTTAGAATGTTGATGTGTTTCTGTTTTACTAAATAAATAGCGTTTGGACTCTGGATATTACATAACATGCATTTTCTTATTTTTGACTCCTCCTTGGAAGAGATGCCCAGGAAGAGATGGGTTCCAAATGACTTTTAATCATAACTGCTTGAACTGATCTCTCTCCCCCTTTACAGGTTATCTTAATTACTGCTTGAGTAGAAGAAATCTCTACATCGATTCTTGCCTACTGATCTTCTAATGTGGGTTTATCTTGTTGCCCTGATTATTGCTTTTCCCTTGAATGATGGTTTCTGTGGAATTTAGTATGGAACTGGTTTTGCAAGATTGCCCTTACGAGAGAGAATCGGGTTTTCGGGTTTCACCGACAGGACAACATGTGTTTTAGATGTTTCATGTCTGGTGTTCCTGGAAACCCAAAACCCGCTCCAAGTAAGGCTTCGGGTTTGCGGACCTTCGTCGCATCGGAACATGCCTTATCCAAAACATGTTCCGTGTCGCCTGTCTTCCGATACCCGAAACCCGATTTGCCTAGGTCCTTTGTGTCGGGTTTTCGAACTTTGAAGCATCTTAGCATCATGCTTTATGTCATTTGTTTCCCGCAACCCGAAACCCGGATTGATCTAAACACCTTTGTGTCGGGTTTTTGGAACTTTGAAGCATCTTAGCATCATGCTTTATGTCGTTTGTTTCCCGCAACCCGAAACCCGGATTGATCTAAACACCTTTGTGTCGGGTTTTCGGACCTCCCGAGCATGCTGACATGGCATTAATGCCGAGTTGTCGGGTGGGTTGGCGTGCACCAGCTGAAGTGTATTAATTGCAAATTTTCTTATATATGCGGATTTCCACGTCATTTTTACCGGACGTATTTTTACTTCGTGGATTTTCGCGCATGCTTATTCAACCCCAAAACCCGAAACTCACCTGTGCCCGATTGCGTTAATCATTTTTTATCTTTCCTTGCTCTGATTGAAGGTATTTTTCTCTTCATTCTTTGTTCATGGTTTTCGTGAATTAATTATGTATGGAATTCTTCCCTTTTTCTTACCAGGTTTGTGGGGTTTTTATCTTTGTCCTTTTGGGAGTTGAGATAAGGTTGATACTTGTATTTATAGTGGCTTGGACCGCACTTACTTATCTTAGTTAGTCAAATATATCCTTGACATATTAGCAAAACATGACAATTTTGTTGATCGTAACTCATTCCAATGAGTTGGACCCTTGTACTAATAGAAACATATAAAGACTTGGAATAAGCAACCAAAAGGATACCTAAATAATATATGAACTTGTGGATTGGTGGAATCTTTGTTAACATAAATATATCCTTAAAATTGTGAGATAAATATCCAAATTATACTTACATATCACTGATTTTCTATGAAGGTTTGATACTTGGGTAATATCGATAAATAATATAAGATTGATACTTGTATTTATTATATAAACTTAATGTCGTTGGTGCTTTTATTTAATTGAAAGATAACATTGTTGGATACTTATATATGTGAAGTAGGTCGAGGGTATTAGGTGAGCATTATTATTGTTACTGTAATTTAAGTATGATCTATTGCATGGTTAAGGTTGTATATCTAGTCACTTGGAATTGTGTCCTTGTGTAAGCAGATCTTAAAGAAGTGAACATTAATGAGTAGGAAATATATTGTCATGAGATGTGCAATTAAGTTTTAAATGTATGTTAGAAATTTATCTGATAAGGAGCATTGCAAACTTTCATTTATTTAAATGCTAGATGGCATAAATTATTAGGTGAGGTTTATATCTTATCATGCTCAGTTCTAGCGAACTGACTCTAATAAATATTTGTGCAGATGGATTATGCGAGTAGATTAAAGGAAAAGAGTGTAAAAGTTTCATCAGTTCAAATTATGAAGTTCTTTGTAGAAAGTTCAATGCGTTGTAAATTTTGTAACCTTGCTTGCAAGGAGTTTGGAAGATCTCTTGTCTTGGTATGTTTGGAAAACTACGTGGTGAAGTGTTCTTCCCTTTTGTTGTTAGACTAGTAACTTACCTTGGTGAGAAATGATATTCAATCATTACACTAGCATAATCATTGTAAAACTTTGATCTTGAGAACTAAGTGTTAATTTAAATCTTTCTAAGGCTTTGTATTGATGTGTTATATGTAAGTTATAATGGGGTGGCTTTTTCCTTACAGAAGTTACCTAAAAGTTTTATTCAAAGAAATATGTTGTGGAGGAGATCCCCTTGTGAACAAACAATGCCTTAAGTAATCAAGGGTGAGACTATCCTTGCAAAGCGAAATTATATCACGTGATATCCCTAGCTAAACTAGTGAACACTACTCTTTTTTGGTGAACGCTTAAAACAAGCTTAAAGGAAAACAATGGTTAGTTCTAATAAGATTTAACAAGTAAGAGAAGAAAATTTAGAAACCACTCAATTTATCTCTCAGCCTATTTGAAAGTAAGTAGTTTCCTTTTGATAAGCTCTTTCGGTGAAGCCTAAGTAAAAGCGTTAATAATTACGTATAAAACCCCAAGCTCCAATTAAACCTTGGTAATAACTAATGACGTCTTAAAGAGGAATTTAACTTGACCTTATCTCCTTAACTCTTTCCCAGGATACTTTGTAAGTTCATCTTGATTTTGTTGAACATGAATTCTTGTTGTAGCAAGGTAATGAGAAATTTTTAGTAACGTAAGTATGGACAGATAGCCTTGTGGAATTAAATTAATCCCTTATTAAATAATGGAACTAAACAACTAATTGTCGTAAAGTGAAGACTTTAAGTGAACTTCTCTACAGTGTATAAGAAATTAACTCAGTTGGTAAGATGAATTTGTGCGAATCATATATTGAATCTTTCTGAAAACATAAGTCATGAGTTAAAGGGTGTTATATCAAAATAAGTAACCTTCAATCATTTCTTACTGTGGCTTGCCCTAGCTGTGAGAGTGTCATGTGGTTGGACTTCTATGTTGTTCTGTCTAAAAGAAAAGTGTATTATCCTTTTGGGTGTGAACATTTCCGTGTTGACCTTGTGGTCATCCTCTTAATAAGTGGTTCCCAGAGTTAGATGTAACCTTGGTGACGACAAGTTGTGTCGTGTTATGTGTCAAGCAAGTCAAAAAAATATCCTGTCTTTTACAGTGTTGTTCGTGTGTGAATTTTTGGGTCGTTACAGGGAGGAATCATGGGTTAAAAAAATTTAAACACGGAATATCGAGAGTATTAAAATTTCAATCGTGAAATCATATAGATTGTATGATTTCATCTAATACACAACCATCAATCTATATTAATTTCTAAGAGAAGTCAAAAATATACTAGTATCGATCATTACCTCAAAAAAAAAAAATAGTTTCTCAATCACTCAAGAAGGGATCATGCCCTTAAAAGTTATAAAAACATTTGAGCGTAAGGGGGGTTTCATTAGGTAGTCATATAAGTTGAAAATCTGATATCCAAACCAATAATCTAATTTTTCTTAGCCAAAAGTGACCCCATAAAGGTAATGATGAAAGAGACAAGATGGCTAACAAATTCTCGAATTTACAATTCCAAGAAACTAAATAACATGATAAAAACAAGAATGGAACAATGACAAGCCCCATAACCACCCAAGTCCATAAGCAAGTTAGCATTACAAACATCCTTCCAAGATCATAGCCCTTGAGCATCATAACCCTTCTAAAATAAAATCTAGTTTGGTTCTAAAAAAATTACCACTATCTCATCACAAGATCCTTGCAAAGTAACACATGTTAAAATATTCAAAACCACTCCTAAAAAATACATTTACATGAGTCACAAAAAGCCATTATTCTAGCCATAATTTCCATCATAATCAGCAAAGTGTCTATAAGTATAAATACCTCAATGTCCATAAAAAAATCTCTTACAATTTCTATCATAAGACATCACAATATTATATATATAATTACCCAACAAATGTCAATAACACACCAACGAGATAAAGCAACCTAGCGAGTTACGAAAATGTATAAATACCACTAAAAGTTCTTTGTATGAGGATAAGCAAAAGCTCATAAAAACATTAATGTCTATCTTAACATTTTTGAACCCATGGCCAACTTACTTTTGGGTCAAAAGCTCAAAAATAACTAGCACGATGGCTTGATCGTATTAGTTTCTATTTTTGAGTAAAAATATAGTAAGTAATTGAAAACACTCGCCCACAAGACCGGGTGATGTGCTGTTCAAAATTTACAAAAAGAGACATAAATAATGTTTTAATCCCTCCACCCCTTTTTTTCCTCCATCCTAACACCCTTATTCCGCACGCCCTTTGGAAACATAACCGAGCCCAAACATTCTTTGCCTTGACCAAGGGAATGTACACATCTACCTAAGAAGACACCGGGACTTTTGAGGAGATGACATTGACAAAATCATAAAACAAAAACACACCAAAATGCCCATGAAATTTTTGCAACCCCCAAATTTGTAGGGGGAAATGGGATTCATAGCCAAGAGAAGAAAATTGGTATATTTAGATATAAGCAAGGATGACATGATAAAACTTAAACCCAAAATAGGATCAAACATAAGTCTCTGCAACAATTATGAATTTGACTGAAAACCACAAATATATTCAAACCACCCACCATTGCATTTAGCATATATATATTTTAAATAAAGGCATTTTTTAGAAAAAAAAAAAGAGGAATTTCCTAGCAAGGCAACTAAGCCCAAAGGAGGCACTCAAAATGACATTAATCCAAATGATTTCTCAGACTATCATGCATCCATAACAAGCAAACAACGCCAAACCATAGAATCAGAAATAATCAACAACATAGTAACAAATGATTGAACATAACCCACAAAATCCTCACTCAAAAACCTAAATCAGGAAGGAAAACAAGATTCATTTCAGGAGAGTGTTAGATGTTAGCATATTATGGAGATGGGTAGCTCATCATGCCTATCATACACTTCCACCAGTGGCAACACACCTAGCACATACTGCAACAGCCACATGTCCCCTAGTCCTTTGTTTTTTTGCTCGCAATACACCACTTCAGGCTTCCCTTTTTGAAGGCACGACCAGAAAAAATGCAGCAGGTGGCTGTCCAAACACTGCAAACTACACTGATTTCTAAGCTGCAATGCCATTCACGAACCCCAACAAAATTCTCCTCCCCAAACTCACGCGGCCAACAAACTAGGAAAGAGCAAGTTAAAAAGAAAACAAGGCAGATACAAAAATAATCCAATTTTGAAAGATAAGCGGCTAGAATGGAGTGATATACTGTGAGGTGGGCAACATCAAATTGTCATTAATTCCCACCAACATATGCCAAGAAAAGGCACAAAAAAATATACAAAAAGAGATGGCAGGAGGCCATAAATTCTCCCATGCACCCCACTAGCAAGTAAACAATGTCTAAACAAGGAAATTAAAAGCTAGAGGACAAAAACAAGTGTGCCTAGCAAGGAACTATTTTTTAATTTTTTCTTTTCATGCCAGAAAACAGTACTAAGTGCCCAACAAAGAATATGAGAAGAGTAACAAAAATGTAATGTTTTCTTTTTGTTGATTGAATCACAATAGATGTACATGTCAAAGTCATAATAACATCCACCTTCCATCTGTACATTGAGGTGTGAATCATCACGTCTTTAATACATTATTTAATGTGGAAGAATGTATTTAATACATTATTATATGTGGAAGCAAATTTCTTATGGAAACTACGGTTCTATGATGAAATACGTATGCTATAGAAGGTACTAAATTCTACCATATGTTCAACATCAATGCTACTTGATTGCTTTTACTTTTTATATGATGTTATCTAGTTTGAAAAGTGTGGAAAAAGTCAACCCGAGAATAAGTTTTAAATATTTTTATAAATTTAGAGGGGTTGTTGTCTTTGGTACAACATAGGTTATTGAGAATCTTTAATTCGGCCCTAGTTTCCACTATGGAAATCGAGCACCTATACAAATTAGTCATAGGACAAAATGGCATAATAGAAGGAAAGGGAAAAAAAATCAATTTTACTTTGCAATAGAGATCACAATTTAATTAACGATCAAACGGGAACTCAAAAATAAACATTTGATGCTTAGCAACGGGCGGGGCAATAGAAAATGGAAGTTGATGCCAAACGAGGCATTACATGTTCCCTCTGCATCTATCATTATTGGGAAACAAACCATAGAGAGCAGAAATATGCAATTTTTTTGTTCAACCGGGTAAGTGTTATTTGGCAAGAGTGTCCAATCTCCATTGTTATAGGGGACAACAAAATATCAAAGTTCTGTCGTATGTTGTCTGATCAGGATATTGTTTGTGGATGCAATATAATTATTGATTTCTTGGGCTTTTGTTTGCAAATGGTAACGGTCATGATAGTTGAACTTTGTTACAAGAATTGACCTATCCTTTGTTTGCAAATGACGATGGTCATGAATTTCTTGAACATTATTTACTCCAATATGGTGTTTCTTAGTGAGGTTGAGTTTTCATGGTTTATTTTTTAGCAAATGTTTACTTAACATGTCGGGCATATGGAACTTTTCTGATATCATCTCCTAGAGTATTTTTTCTACCAATCCATCTGCTGCTTCAACTGGCTCTAGGTTCTCAAGAAAGGTAGTAGTTGCTCTCACCAAAATACACACACAAGGAAAAGGAACCATTACAATTATGAGGAAAAAGGCCGAGTTGTATATTGCATGCATCCATGTATTATATTGTCAACTCTAAACGTGTGCGATATTTAGGAACACCATATATTATAAGACCTTTTCTCCGAAGGTACACTTTCCTAAGTTTACATTTGACAAGTGCAAACCCAACCTCCACAACCTTTGTCAGCATACTCCCTTTCTATACCAATATGGGAGCCTTAGCACAAGGTAAGAAAATGGAAAGTGGATTTTTGTTTGCAAAATGCCTCAAAGAGATGTGGTCTCATGGAATGCCATGATTGTAGGATATGCACAAAATAGCTCTGACAATGATGCTCTCAAACTCTTTGAGGTAATAAAGCACTTTGGAATGTACCCTAACCATTTAAGCTTCATTTATATATGCTTGCATATTTTGTCTCATTTATGTTTCTTGGAGAGCTAATATGTTAAAGCACTTAGTCGTTCTTTCAATCTACTTTGACGTCAACACTTCACATTCACTACATTCTCGAGAGTGAGTGTTAGCAAACTTACATGTCTCACTTGCATTTGTATTTGATTATTACACAACTAACTATTATTTAACATCCCTTCTAATGTACTTTGCAACATTTGTTTTGGCTTTAATAGAAAATCAGAATTGTCAATCACACCCCTTATCAACATCAACTACAAAAGTAATAACTATCCCTCTAAATCTAATAACATATATCGTTCGACGTTCACATTGCATTGTACACATGCGATTACTAGTATAAAATACTATTTTGACGCACATTAAAAATATAATGTCAAACGTGCAAGTTGTGGTGAGCGACGATACTTTGGATAATCAAATTAAACATATATTTCGTTGGAGATCGATCCATTTAAACACACTGGTTTTCTTTTAGCTTACATTGCATGCCAATTGGTTGCACCATAACTCCATCAAGCGCAAAAAAACTAAAAAAATATGCCGATTATTACCCTGACAACAGTGAAAAAATAAACACTGAAGAGCCCTAAGCAGACCCACGAATAAGCAAATTGATCAGCAAGAGGGAAGATCTTTGGGAGGAGGAGGAAGAGATTGAGATTTTCCATTTCCATTCAGAACAACCCACGCCATCTTCAATCCCCAGCTCGTATGGACCTCCAAATGACAGTGCATGAACCACACCCCTGAAATTAGACACATTTCATTATGTTAATGGAACAATATTTTCATAAAAAAAAAATTGAGGCTTTAATGTTGGTTTGATTTGATTTATCTGTCAACGTTTCCATCACAAAAAAGCAAAGTTGTTGATGGATTATATCTCTTTGAATCCGAAACGTCGATGGATAAATAAAATCAACACCAACTCTTTTATTAAAAAAATGGAAATCGATAGTAATAATACCTGGATTATCAGCTCGGAATCTGAGAGCCACCCAACCTCCGCTAGGAACTCCCATGGTGTTTCTTTCTGGAGGATCCACCAGATTAAAAGTAGAGGGATCTGACGAGGGATTGTAGTTGCCAAATCCCTGGCCGACTATGAAGAAATTGAAGCCGTGCAGATGCAGAGGATGGCTCTCGGGACCCACAATGCTGGTGTCTTGCAGAACCAGTTGCACAGTGGTGTTGAAGGGGATGACCTTGAGCCTGGTGTCGTTGAGAGCCTGTGTGTTATTCGGAGGGTGCCCGTGTAATTGAATGGAAACGGCGGGTTGTCTGGGAAAGCCGTGTTGTAGACTCCTTAGTGTTGCCAAAGAAGTGGGATTGAAGAAGGGCGGTGGTGGGCATAGCAAAGGAGATGTTGTTAATGGAGGCTGTGAATTTTGTGCCGTTCGGGCCTTGGCAGGTCTGGCCTTTCGGGCAGGGATTCAGCCCTAGCCCGACCGCGAACAAAAAGTTCCTGTCCACGGTTTGAGGAACGGGCGGAGGGGTCAAGCTTCTCAATTTTTTGCTGAAATTTGTTGCGAAGGACGTGTCGTTTAGGGCCGGAAGGGTGGGTTTCATTAGGGGTAAGTTCACCGCCGTAGAATTGGGCAAACTGTACTCTAAAATGGCGGCCACTGTGGAATTGTCGAATGTGCCGCCGCCAGTGACGTAAGGGCGTGCGGACATGAGAAACCTGGCGGCGGGCGGCTGAGATTTGGCCGTTAAGAGGACGTTAGTGGTCTGGCCCGGTGAAATGAGAATTGTGCTGGTTTGGAAGGGCTTCACGTACACCGCGTCGGTTTCCACCACTGTCACCGTGTGGTTGGCGATTGCGAAGAAGAGCTCATCATTGAGGGCAGCATTGATTATGCGAAGAAGATACGTCTTTCCGGGTATGACTTTCACCGTGAACGTATCTGCAACGTAATTATTCGCCACGTTAGAACAACAGAGGGAAATGCGCTCATTTTCATTTCATAGTTTGATTCAAAGTGTTTTAACTAACGACATGGTCAATATTTAATCATCCCCTGTCACCTTTTATTTACAAGAATACTGGAACGCTCCAAATTATTTATAATTTTAAGTTTTAATATATCTTTATGTAAAATGTGTATGTAACTCGGTAAAAAGCTGCTTTCAATAACAAAAAAAAAAAAACAATTATATTCACGTCTTTGGAGATGATACTAATTATTTTTGACAGAGAAAATTTAATTTGTAAAACTAATGATGATCTATAATTTATTTTGTTTTGGTTTTATACATGTACGTATTAAAAAATTATCTTAAACATCATTTCATAATAACTATTCTTTCTATAATAATTTTTCTAACAATTTTGTTATCATGTTGAAGCCATCTATTTTATGAAAGGACAATCTTCCTATTTTTATATATACACATTTAAATATTAATAATTGGTATATTTTAAATTATTAAATAATAATTTTTATAAATAATAAATTATATTCAACATTTCTCAACCTAAATCTCGTTAACTCTCGTTACTCCATTATTATTGCCATAAATAGATAGAAAAAATATAAATCCGAACAAGAATTATTATTATTAGGCATAACGGAACACAAAAATGTAAATCTCTTACGCTTGCCATGACAAGAAAAACCTGTCCTGCTCGTTCCTTCACATTCCTATTGATCTTATAAGAAAGCTTAATACATTAATGTACCTTTGGCAGAGCAATTATACAAGGGACCCGGGAAGCCATTTATTGTATATGCGTCGGATACGTTAGGCCCGCCGCCATTTTGCAAGGCTTGGCTGATAACAGTCTCCGTGTCTGCATTCCACCATTCTCCTGCATAAACCAATGTTCATTTTAATATCATGTTAGCGTGTAAATTATGTGAAGAGCTTTTGGCAAGCGAGCTTCTGAATAAGTTACCGAAAATAATGGGAACTTCTTGATGTGGCTTCCGAAATGGGTAAGAAGCATTCTTTTTGGGATATATGATAATGGGTCCATACACAGTGGCACGCAGCCATGAAATGTGTGCATGCCACCAGAGTGTTCCTATCTGCCCTGTGATCGTGAATTTGTATTTGTAACTCTGTCCAGTTTGAATGGGACACTGGGTCACATAGGCAGGACCGTCCGCCCATCCAGATCTCAGCTGACGAATTCCATGCCTGTACAAGGTAAGATCCAGTACACTCATACATTTTAATAACGAATAAGTACACATTTAGAACGTTTCCAAACAACTGTGTAAATAACTTTTTAAATTATCATTTTGAATCGCAATCCTTTTATAATAACGAATATGATTCGAAACCTCCCGAAATGAACTTTACTTATTGAATCTCAAATAATATTAGAGAGAACTACTTCAAATTAATTGAACACAAGTTCTCTCAAGAAAGAAAATTGTCGCCACCTTTCTAACATACCAGTGAATTTTAACGTTGTTGGCCACCTGATTTGTTACTTTTATAATCACACGATCTCCTTCCCTAGCAACTATTGCAGGCCCTGCAAAATGCCCGTTCACAGTGATGAGGCTCTTGGTATGGCAAAGATGAGTTACATTCTTCAGTTGAATCTGTAAATCAGGAAGAAAAAGATTTTAATACATTTCTACATCCTAATGATGAAGTAATCTGAAACTTTAATAAAATGTAAAGCGGTTTTATCCCCATAAAAAACGCCTTTTAAAAATCTTCCACGAATCTGGAAACACAACAGTGATAATGCAAGGAAATCTATGGAAAGAGGGATGCCCCACATCGAATTTGTAGTGTCTTGTTATCCCTGAATGTGTCCCTGATGCAGAATGTGTCAGAAAAAGTAGGAATACTATAACTGGTACAAAAGTTGGCCGCCATAGGTGGCTTCCATTGTACTAGATGCGTAAATAGACAACCCGCTAAGCTTGAACTGTTAGAGAAAAAATATATTGGTGATCTGAAGCATATCCTCTACTGTCAACGGATATATACACACAACATATCGGTTGTGAGGTCGAATTGTAGTTTGGTAGTCTGGTGGGCAATACTAATCCTGCAATATATTACGGTTTTGTTGAACTGCATTTTTATCTGGCAGTGGCACTTCTTGTACTTCACACAATGATGTTGTAGTTGCCGGTCGGAAGTTCTGAAAAAAAGAACTAAATTGACGGGACAACTGTAGAGTGTCATCAAAGTCAACCAAATATATATATATAAAATATAAAATCTGCACATAGTCGAAAGCCGCAATGCACCGACTTTATGTGTAAGCATTTGTTGGTGTACCGACTGCTCCAATTCCCTCACAGTTCGTAAGTATACCCAAACTTTTTCTGGCTGTTAACTATTCCTTGAGAGCCAAGCAATGGCGGATCTTCTGCTGATAAGACTTGAATTCCCACAAAAGTCGTAGATTTTACCGTTACGCAACAACTAGAATCTAAGCGATAGTAAGCTTATGTCGATAGGAAGCGGTGTTACAGTCGGTAATTATAGGAAATGATTCTACAATATATTTGTCGTTTCAAAGTTTTTGTCCGCTCCGTGTGAAATTGACTGGGTAGCCACCGGAGACATAATGGTAAGTATACGAGCAAGATTTTTAGCTAACCGACGTACGTATAATGAACGATAATTGTACAGCTCAACTCACATATTGAGTGAGGTTGAATTTCCTGTGATCCGACGCAAGTGTCTCTGCCGTCCTCGTCAAGGGAAACAGTTCTCCGTGTTTCGGGGTTCTGTTGTTTTGTTGTTTCGACTTGGATTATATTTATATATACTTAATGAGGATAATCTGCCATTTGTTTCAAACGCCACATCTTCCCTTGGTTGGCTTCAAACACTGCTTTTTTATTTCTTACGGTTGTCGTTATACTTATGTGGTGATACTAACGAAGATTAAAATACAAAAAATATGCACACCATAGTAACAACCATCATTACAACAACCATCATTACAAGAAAGACAAAGGGTATAGAATCCACAAATTTTTCACATTTTTGTTGTGGATATTTTAATTCAAATTTTGAATCTAATTTTGTGGACTTCACCTACAAAAATTGTGGAAACATATAACATCACAAAATTTGTGAAAATATCTACAATGAAAATATTTTTACATACCTACAATTGAACATTTTATATGTATATTCACAAATTACATATTGTTGTAGATCCACAATAATTAGAACTTAATTGTAGATAAATTCTTGATTTTTAAATTATAACTATTTGCACAATTTGTGTAACGGCCACATTATTCCCACTCAAACCCACGCTAAACCCAATAGCAAGTCGAGTAGAAAAATTATGGAACAATTTTATTTTATTTTGATACAAGACATTAGCCAAGATTCAATCTAATCCGGATTATAAAACTTTAACAATTACAAGGCTTCGGAAACAATTATTGACTAATTAAGATTGCCCCAAATTTTCAAAATTAATATTACGTTTGATTCTTTCACTAACAAGGCTCCAATATTTTAGTTAAATAATCTTCATTAGCCTTTCAAAACATAACTCCATTAATCCCTTTTAAATTAATTTTATTTAAGGCACAAAACAATTTTATATTAATTAATACTAGATAATATTCTTGCACTGTTAAAGACATGCACATTTTTATAAATTTATTTTCCATAAGTTCAAGATATACAATTAATCCAAACCCCCTTAGGCCCCATTTACTAAAACACACCCATCTTTTATTTATTTCATCCCCACCTAAATACCCCATCACTCAAGTGATGTAGGGTTCATCCTACACCCTTAGATCTAATCTTTCTCAACCCTTAGATTTAGGTTTGGCAAAAACAACCCTAGAAATCCTTATGGGATTTCATATATTCCTTTTCTAACCCTAATCTTTCATTTCTCTTGTTTTGTTTTGCGGAGTTAAGAAAGGAGGAGAAGGAAATGAGTCCATGGAGGCCATTAGAGATAATTAGAAGCTTTTCTTGATTAAAATTTGCGCTTAAGACATGTATCTATTCATTTCCCCTTTGTAGTTATTATTATCTCTTATGTATTTATTCGTTGGAAGTATTTAGCTTGAAGATTTAAGGTGTATACTTTGTGAGTATACTCATTTAGGTAATACTTTGTGAGAAAGGTCGAACTTTAAACAAAAGTCAACATTTTTAATAAATGGAAGGAGTTTAGTGTTTGCGGGGTTTACAAATGTTTGGTGGAGGGGGTGGGTGGGCGGGCGGTGGGGAAGAGGAGCGTCGATCCCACTCTCACCCCGCCCCATATATTATATGAGTTAGGGGTGGAGTCAACGCCCTCTCCCCAACCATAATTAAATCTACTACCCAAAAAGTCGTAGCCTTAAACTTAAAAAAAAAAACTAATATATATATATATATACATTCCCCCACTTGGCCGCTTCACAAGAGTTTGAAAAAAATTTAAAAATTTCCTTTCCTTTCTTTAAAAAAAAATTATTTATTGTTTTTACTTATTTAAAACTAATTCACTTCAGATCCTAACCGATTCACATGGCTAGCATTAATATGAATACTAATTTCTCTTATGTATTAGTACACATATAAATATAATGTATATATATTTAAATATATACGAATATGTGCAATATTAGGTAGATAGTAGTATTTATTAGTAATATGATTACACTAATCTTGTAAATTTATAATACAATTAATATACGATTGCCCACTTCCCTTCGACACATTTTATTATTGATCCACGATATCACTATATTATGGGCAATATTATAGTTTTAATTTAGTATGATGTTAGATGTTAGAGCATAGATTATTGTTGACTTGATTCTTATATGATGCATGATGATTATTAGAGACATTTTATATATTGATGTTGATATACTATTTGACCGGGTTATATTATATATGTTGTTTAGACATGTGATATTTGGATATTTTGAGTAGACTTAGAAAATGAAAATTATTTGATGATGATATAGTTGTTGATAAAATTACAAATGATATTGTTGTGATTCATATATATATAAAGATGATTTTGGAATTATATTTATATTCATTTTGGATGTCTAATGTGGCCATGAGGCCGAAGGAGATATTTATATTTTGCAGGTTAAAAATATCACAACAAACATCGGGGATTGAGACCAACCACTTTGGAATTCTAGATGAATTCAACAAGGTCACCATGGCAACTTGTATTTGTTTGTGTGTGTTTGATTGTTGTTAGGGATTCCCATGGGGGGGATCACTTTAAATGTGACCAAGAGAATTTGTGTATTTCTTTTATTTGGTTCCTTTGTTTAAGTATGTATGTGTTTTATAAGTGATGTGTTCCCCTTTTAATTAAATAAATTGTGGTAAAGTAATGTGAGTAATCATATTGTTAAAATTAATTAATCAAATTGGGTCATAAGAAAGTAATTATTAGAGTTGTTGGCTCTTGTATTAAATGTTGTAGTAATGTGTAAGTAATGTGTAAGAGATATGTAAGTTGATTTTGGAGTATGAAACACTCCACCTTCTTTGAAATTTGAATTTTCCTTGGAGGCTGATTTTGGAGGCTTGTGGGACAAGTTAAACTTGTCCCACACCTCTTAAATTTATATACCAACCTTACCTATGGTTGGAGAGTTAAATTTAGACTTTTATTATGCATTTTTGTAAGTCAAGTTGTATGTTTTAATTGCACTTTCTTCATGTTTTAAATTTCAGTCCTTATGGGGTGTGGGCTTGATTTGAGTGTGTAAGTAAAATTGTCATATTATTCACCTACTTATTTATTATGCCTTGGAGATTGAAGTTGACTTATGAGGTGGAGTTGAGGATGTGTGAAGTGGCATCCTACATGGATCCACCTCATCCTCTTCTCTTCCCTCTCCTATAAATTCAAATTCCTTAGCTTGTTTTGGGGTTGCTTCACTTGTGGATGCATCATTTTGGGTGAATTCATTTGTTGTTTTGAGCCCTTTCTCTTGGAAGACATGGAGGATTCTTTTTGAATACTCGTGCTTGGTTATTTCAACTTACATTACTTATTTTGGGGTGACTTCTCTTGGTTTTGAGAGCTCTTGCTTTTGGAGAAGATTGGAGATTGTTGCATACTTGTAGATTGTTGATCTCTTGGACTATTTTGCATTGGAAAGCTTGTTGTTTTGCAACCTTGGAACAAACTCCATCATGGAGAGGTAAGAGCTTAGCTCTTGGAAATGCTCTCCTTTCTTTTTATGCATATGTGAATGGTTGAATGTTTGAATGTGTTGTTTTATTTGTTGGTTGGTTGGGTAGATGGCCTAGGAATGGTGTAGGAGAAGACTATGGGGTATTCTTGTGGGAGGCATAAGTGTGGGAGGCATAAGTGTGGAGGGAGTTGGGATTTGGGTTCCACCTTGTAAAAATAAATATCTTGCATTTCTTTACTCATTATGGGGTGCCATAAGAGGTTAGGGAGGCATAAGAAATTGTGAGGAATAAGGGGTACTTGGGGAGGCATAAGGGTATGTCAGGGACTTGAAATGATATATTTTGGCGGTTTGTTCTCAGGTGGTGATACCCATTTCCCCTTTGGGAGGCATAAGCAACATCCCCCATATTTTCTTGCTTCTTTGGCTTGCTTGATGAAGCCTGAGTATTGTTTGTGTTTTTATCTTGTGGTTGCTAAAACTTTGTTTTGTTTTGACTGTGTTTTAAATATGAAAATTACATGTGAAAGATTTCCTTTGTGTTGTGGAAGCCTGTTGTTGCCATGAGTTGAGTCACATTTCTTATTGCAATGTGGTTGGGGCTCGGGGGCCAATGAAGAAGGATGGCTTCTCCTTTTCATTGGATGTCTTGGTTGGGTGGAGAGCGTTTCCTTTCCCTTGTTCTATTGTGATCAAATGGGAGAATGATGGAAATTCATACTATTGTTTTGGAGCTAGAGAAAGAAGATAGTTTTGATAGTCCCTTGTGAGATTTCTATTTGTAAAACCATTTCCCACTTCAAGTGGATGACAATGTAATATGTTTTGTGTTGAAGAGTTACTATGTTTTGGAAGTGAAATCCCATTTGAATGTGGAAGGACATACTCTATAATTTTATTCTGTGGAAGGAAAAGAAAGATTTGTATTCTATCTTTTGAAATGAAATGGAAAATAAAGTTGTAAAAGAATCATCCAAGTCAATAGAATTGTTTTATTTACCAAAAATGATATTGTTTTCATTGGGAATCTGTGTTTGAAATATAGTATGAAATCTCTATATTGGAAAATATTGAAAATGGAATACATATGAAGAGAATATATTACTCTTTTCCTTTGGAATGTATGATTTGAAAATTAGAATTGCATTCTAGCTTTTTACACAACTTGATTTGAAACAAACTTAACATTTTAGATTTGAGTTGGAAATGAATGCATATATTAAAGTTTGGTAAATAGAAATAGATCTGTTTGTGTTCAAGTATAGATTCTATTTTGTTTCACTGTAAACTCTACAAATTTTTATTAAAAATGTACAAAATGACCCTGCAACCTTGGGAAAATGAAATGTTATATTAAATTGTACATAGTATGGATAAAACGATCCCAAATAGACTGTAACTCTTAAGGAATTTTTATAAAACTTTACAAATCGGGCATAGCCAAAATCTCAGTCAATTTGCTGTCAAAATTGGGAATTTTGAAATGATAATCAATCAAATAGCTTAACCCTTGCAATCCATCCTAAATTATTCCAAGTGAAATCCTCCATGTCTGTTTGGCATGTTGAGAAAGAATTAATGGTGAATTTGAACAAAATTGTGTAAGTTAAAAATACCAGTTCACCTGTTTAGTGATAGAAAAATATTTTCTCAAAATCGACCCTTAAAACTTTATCCAAATTAAATTTTTAAGGTTTTTGTGCAAAGAGGACATCGAGAGCTTTCCATAAAGTCCTTGTTTTCCAAAAATTGAGTTCCCTATCAAAATTTATGGCCTCCTGAAGTTTTTACTTCATTTGGCTTCAAAAATAATCTAAGTTCAAAAAAGAAAAAGTTTCTTCCCACACTTCTTCTACAGGAAAAAATTTCCTTTTCCCACAAAACTCTTTCACACCTGGGGAAAAAATTTCTTCCCGCGCCCTCTTCCACACTCGAGAGAAAAATTCCTTCCCGCGCCCCTCTTCCGTGCCCGGAGGAAAAGTTTCTTCCCACACCCTCTTTCGCACCCGGGAGAAAAAGTTTCTTCATGTGCCCTAATCTAACTGTGCTCGGGAGAAATTTCTTCTTACGTACCTTTGAAGGTGAATCTAACATCGATGCTTGGGATAAATTTCACCCTTTAGTCTTTTTAAGGTAATTTTATAATTATTCCATAATTTTTCTAACTAAACCTAGGTTGTTCTTGGGTCTCAAGTGGGAGATTTTAGGGGCATTACACTTGGTATTAGAGCCGTGGGTTCAAAATCTTGGACCCTTGGGCACACTAAAACTTGAGACACGAACTTTAAACCTAGTACAATATTAAACCTAGCACACTTTTAAATCTAGAGAACAACTTGTTTGAAATTACATATTTAGTGAACATGGAAAACTAAATAAAACCTAGAATAATGAACTAACTCTCACCTTGGTCTATGCAGGAGGCACGAGACAAGATGAGGGGTCTTTTCACATAGACCTAGACTTACCACCACCAGATCATGTTGTAGCAGCTATCCTACCACATATTTTACAGACACTCTAGGATGTTAATGCCACTCTACGCGGAGGGACCGTAGGAGCACGTTCAATCGGACATGATAGGGTGACATCCATTGAGGCTCATGCATCTCCTCGGCATAGTGAGGAGCATAGAGGAGAGAAATCCCATGAGGATTCAGTCAGAGTAGAGTCACCGCAGAGGGACATAGGAGACCGAGTTTTAGGACACAGAGATAGGTCTCGAGCCCTAGGCTTAGAGATGAGCATGTAGGGAGGCCTAGGGGTCATCAGACTACAGCTTCAGACCACATCAGGGAGATCTTGAAGCTACAACCATCACATTATTCTGGTGACATAGGTGGATTTCAGGCAGAGGCCTAGTTGGTGAGCTTGAGTGGATGCTTGAAGCTCTTCCCTTGTTCTAGAAACACGAAAGCTCATGTTGTGATCCACCTACTGAGAGATGAAGCAGGTGTCTAGTGGAGGATAGAGGAGTAGAAGCTCCATGTGGATTCTGAGACAATTACCTGAGAGCTCTTTGAGGAACATTTTAGAGCAAATATTTGTCACGGAGGTTCATACAATAGAGGATAGATGAGTTTCATGACCTCCGACAGGCATCTCTTACAGTGGCTGAGTATGAGAGAAGATTTTGGATCTACTCCAGTATGTTGATTACATGCAGGATGAGTAGGTACGGATCCACATATTCATCCGGGGCCTGAATCTTGACATTGGAGGTGCATTTCGGATCCATTGTCCATAAACATTATCTAAGGCCATTGAGAAGGCCTATATAGTAGAGGAGACTCGGGAAAGACCCAGCAAGCTAGAGACCGAGTCCTGGAGCCACATCCAGAATGCAGGATAATAGGTCGAGGGGGTCAATACCTCCTCCTCATGGTGGAAAGGGTTCAACACATCATCTTTAGACCACAAAGCAACAATGAACAACAGTCCCACCCACCTTATAGACCTCCACAAATGATTCGATGCACAAAGGGGTCGAGTATGGGGCCTCCTCCTAGGGGTCCCATTAGGAAACAGGGTACCTAGAGGGCTCAATGAGCAGGAGCTCACCAACAGAGACTACGAAAGACCACAAATAGATCATCAGGATCCACACCATAGACCTCCAGAGTACCGGTCGGACCTGCTACACATGGGAGAGGATCATGCAGTTGTTTTGGTTGTGGTATTGATGGACATTTTTGGAGAGACTACCCTCAAAACCCTATTAACAAGGGTAAGACATAGATCTCAGAGCCTACCATTGGTGACATGGGGCACAGTCATCAGATCTATGTAGTGGTCGAGAACTACTAGGATGAGCATCAGAGTACCATTTATTGAGACCACAGGTAGCATTGGTGGTATTCCTACCTCCATTTTGTTTGATTCTAGTTCTTCAGATTATTTTATTACACCATCTTTAGTAGAGTGATGCAGGCTGGTGGTAGTTAGGCAGGGTCTTAGTTGGGATGTTGAGATGGCTTCAAGGAGCCAAGATCTCTAAACTCCTTAGTTAAGGAGTGTGTAGTGGATTAGGACCTTTCACCACTACCTCGGATCTTCGTATCCTTCCTTTGGGCTCATATGGAGTCATCTTGGGTATGGATTGGTTGTCTACACATAGGGCCTAGGATGGATTGTTACCATAAGACTATATCTTGTGTAGATGATCTAGGAGTTGAGTCAGTGATTTTAGGGTTAGGAGACCCATTTTCCATTTGCACCATCTCCGCTATGTAGCTTAAGTTGTGTGTGTGATGGGGTTGTCAGATGTATGTTGTTACATAGTTGATGTGATCAATCGGAGGATGGGACTAGTGGACCATCACTAGAAGATCATCCCCTCTTGAGTGAGTTTATAGATGTTTTTTTAGGGGAGCTACCATGGTTTCTGCCCCCATGTGAGATTGAATTTCATATAGATTAGTTCCGGAGCAAAGCCTATCTCATAAGCACCTTATCGGATGACCATACCCTAGAGCTCGTGAGCTCAAGTTATAGCTAGAGGGCCTTTTGGAGAAAGGCCTAATCCATCCTAGTGTATCCCTTTGGGGTGCACCGGTGATTTTTGTGAAGAAGAAGGATGGATCCTTGTGGTTGTGTATTGATTACCTCTTAAAAACAAGGTAATGATCAAGAATCGTTATCCCCTTCCGCATAGATGATTTGTTTGATCAGATGAAGGGAGCCATAGTTTTCTCTAAGATTGATCTTAAGTCAGGCTACCATCAGCTGAGGATTGTGGAGGTGGATATTCATAAGACCACTTTTTGTATGAGATATGGGCACTATGAGTTCATAGTGGTGCCTTTTGGTTTGACGAATTCCCCCACAATATTTATGAGTTTGATGAATGGGGTATTCAAACTTTCTTAGATCACTTCGTGCTCATCTTCCTAGATGACATTTTGATTTACTCATGTACACGTGAAGAGCATAGGGGCACCTTCACTAGGTTCTTCAGTGTCTTCATGAGCAAAAACTTTACGGGAACTTGGAGAAGTGTGCATTCTTTTAAGATAGAGGTACAATATTTGGGTCACATCATTTCTGGGAAGGTATCACAGTCAATCCTTCTAAGATTAGAGCTATTATGGATTGGCCAACACCCACTACTGTGATAGAGGTGTGTAGCTTCATGGGATTAGTAGGTTATTACATGAGGTTTGTTCAGACTTCTCTCAGATTGCACATCCCATCACTTCTCTTCAACGGAAAGGGAAGAAGTTTGTTTGTCGATAGATGCGAGCAAACTTTTAGGACACTAAGGAATGCCTCACCACATCACCCATTCTTATAGTTCTGATCCACAGGTGAGTTTTCTTATGCACGGATGCTTCTTTGTAGGAATTGAGGTGTATTGATGTAGGAGGGAAGAGTGGTGGCCTTTGAGTCTCACAAACTCAAAGATTATGAGCTCAATTATCCGACTCATGATCTTGAGCTTACGGCAGTGGTTCATGCCTTGGTTCGATGGAGACACTTTCTTCTTGGTCAGAGATTCACACTCAGACAGATCACTTGAGTCTTCACCACCTCTTCACGCAGCCCAATCTCAACACTCATCAGTGGTGTTGGATGGAGTTTCTTTGTGAGTATGATATGGAGATAAAGCATGTGAAGGGAAGGAGAATGTGGTTATAAACCACTCTCACAGAAGGCACATGTGGTTATGGCCACTTCAGTGGGCACAGATTTGTGGATAGGATTCTAGCTTCCTCTTGACAGCTTCTACATTGTAGCTAGAGCAGAGATCGAGTCCCAGAGACCCCTTGAGGGGAAGTTTGATGGTTTCTCATTAGAGGCAGATGGACTTCTTAGGAACAAAGGTCAGATTTATGTTCCCAGAGATAGAGGCTTGAGGCAAGACATTTGAAAGAGGCACATCGTGCACCCTATTTAGCCCATCCTGGGTGAAGAAGATGCACGCTACCTTGAGACAGTTGTATCACTAGAGAGGACTTCATAGAGACGTGGCTCAATTTGTGTCATGTTGTTTAGAGTTCCAGAAAGTGAAGGTCGAGCATCAACATCCAGATGGCCTTCTCTTTCCTCATGCTATACTAGTGGAAGTGGGACACCATTTCCATGGACTTCATTGTTGGGCTACCGATGTCGAGATATCACCACAACGCCCATCATGGTCACGGTGGATAAATTGAAAAAGTGGCTCACTTTTCTCTAGTGAAGACCACTTATACAGCTAGTGCAGTGGCATGGGTTTATCTGGATGAGATTGTCAAGTTGCACGGGATTCCATGAAGATCATTTGTGACCGTGATCCTTTATATACTTCCCATTTTTGGACTACCATGCAACATGCCCTCGGATGAGGATCAATTTCAGCACAACATATCACCCGAGACAGATGGACAGACTAAGCGGGTGAATCAAATTTTAGAGGATATGCTTAGGATGTATGTTATGGATCATCATTCTAGATGGGAGGAGTACTTATACTTGGTGGAGTTTTCCTACAATAATAGTTTTCAAAGTTCTATAGGCATGGCTCCTTTTCAGGCTTTGTATGGTAGAGAGTGCAAGACACCTCTTACTGGGATAGGTTAGAGGACAAGGTTTCTCTTGGACCAACTTTATTACAGACATGGAGCAGCAGGTGGTTATGATTAGATAGAGACTGTAGGAGGCACATGATAGGCAAAAGAAGTATATAGATCAGCATAGACCAACCGTAGTTTTTGATGTGGGCATGAAGGTGTTCCTTCATGTCAGGCCACATAAGAGCCCTATCTATTATGGAAAAGGTTCTAAGTTAGCTCCTAGATTCATTGGTCCTTTTGAGATCTTGGAGCGTATCGGCCCTTTGGCCTACCGTCTAGCGTTTCCACCTAGCTTGTCTCACATACATGATGTGTTTCATGTTTCAGTGCTTAGGAGATACATTGTTGATCCTTCTCATGTGTTGGATTAGACCTCATTACAGGTGCAGGATCAGGGGCAGGTGATGGTGGAGCCCATTCACATTATAGATCGCAGGACCCTAGGCCTTCGAGGTAGAGAGATTGATCAAGTGTGAGTGCAGTGGGATAGATATGATGAGATTGTAGCTACTTGGGAGGATTTTACATTACTTATGAGTTTAGTTTCCACATCTGTTCCAATGAATTCCAGGAGGAAGTTGAGTCTAAGGGGAGGGGGATGTAGTGCCCACTTCCCTTCGACACCTTTTGATATTGATCCTGATACTGCTGACTATATTATGGGCATTATTATAGTTTTAATTTAGTATGATGTTAGATGTTAGAGCATAGATTATTGTTGACTTTATTCTTATATGATGCATGATGATTATTAGAGACATTTTATATATTGATGTTGATATACTTGTTTGACATGGTTATATTATAGATGTTGTTCGACATGTGATATTTGATATTTTGAGTAGACCTAGAAAATGAAAATTATTTGATGATGATATAGTTGTTGATAAAATTACAAATGATATTGTTTTTTCCATGATGTTGTTGTGATTCATATATATATATATATGATTTTGGAATTATATTTATATTCATTTTGGATGTTTGATGTGGCCACGAGGCCAAAGGAGGTATTTGTATTTTACAGGTTAAAAATATCACAACAAACATCGGGGATTGGAGACCAACCACTTTGGAATTCTAGATGAATTCAACAAGGTCACCATGGCAACTTGTATTTGTTTGTGTGTTTGATTGTGTTAGGGATTCCCATGGGGGATCACCTTTAAATGTGACCAAGGACATTTTGTATTTTATTTTATTTGGTTCCTTTTTTTAAGTTAGTATGTGTTTTAAAAGTGATGTGTTCCCCTTTCTATTTAATTAAATAAATTGTGGTAAAGTATTGTGAGTAATCATATTGTTAAAATTAAGTAATCAAATTGGGTCATAAGAAAGTAATTATTAGAGTTGTTGGCTCTTGTTTTAAATGTTGTAGTAATGTGTAAGAGATATGTAAGTTGATTTTGGAGTATGAAACACTCCACCTTCTTTGAAATTCGAATTTGTCCTTGAGGCTGATTTTGGAGGCTTGTGGGACAAGTTAAACTTGTCTCCACACCTCTTAAATTTATATACCAACCTTACCTATGGTTGGAGAGTTAAATTTAGACTTTTATTATGCATTTTGTAAGTCAAGTCAAGTTGTATGTTTTAATTGCACTTTCTTCATGTTTTAAATTTCAGTCCTTATGGGGTGTGGGCTTGATTTGAGTGTGTAAGTAAAACTATCATATTATTCACCTACTTATTTATTATGCCTTGGAGATTGAAGTTGACTTATGAGGTGGAGTTGAGGATGTGTGAAGTGGCATCCTACATGGATCCACCTCATCCTCTTCTCTTCCCTCTCCTATAAATTCAAATTCCTTAGCTTGTTTTTGGGTTGCTTCACTTGTGGATGCATCATTTTGGGTGACTTCTTTTGTTGATTTGAACCCTTCATGGGGATTATTTTTGAATACTCGTGCTTGGTTACTTCAACTTATATTGCTTATTTTGGGGTGACTTCTCTTGGTTTTGAGAGCTCTTGCTTTTGGAGAAGATTGGAGATTGTTGCATACTTGTAGATTGTTGATCTCTTGGACTATTTTGCATTGGAAATCTTGCTATTTTGCAACCTTGGAACAAAATCCATCATGGAGAGGTAAGAGCTTAGCTCTTGGAAATGCTCTCCTTTCTTTTTATGCATATATGAATGGTTGAATGTTTGAATGTTCTTTTTTTTTGGTAGGTTGGGTAGATGGCCTAGGAATGGTGTAGGAGAAGACTATGGGTATTCTTGTGGGAGGCATAAGTGTTTTGGGGAGGCATAAGTGTGGAGGGAGTTGGGATTTGGGTTCCACCTTGTAAAAATAAATAGCTTGCATTTCTTTACTCATTATGGGGTGCCATAAGAGGTTGGGGAGGCATAAGAAATTGTGAGGAATAAGGGGTACTTGGGGAGGCATAAGGGTATGTCAGGGACTTGAAATGATATATTTTGGTGGTTTTTTCTCAGTGGTGATACCCATTTCCCCTTTGGGAGGCATAAGCAGCATCCCCCATAGTTTCTTGCTCCTTTGGCTTGCTTGATGAAGCCTGAGTATTGTTTGTGTTTTTATCTTGTGGTTGCTAAAACTGTTGTTTTGTTTTGGACTGTGTTTTAAATATGAAAATTACATGTGAAAGATTTCCTTTGTGTTGTGGAAGCCTATTGTTGTCCATGAGTTGAGTCACATTTCTTATTGCAATGTGGTTGGGGCTCGGGGCTAATGAAGAAATATGGCTTCTCTTTTCATTGGATGTCTTGGTTGGGTGGAGAGGTTGTCTTTCCCCTGTTTTGTTGTGATCAAATGGAGAATGATGGAAATTCATACTATTGTTTTGGAGCTGAGAAAGAAGACAATTTTGATAGTCCCTTGTGAGATTTCTATTTGTAAAACCATTTCCCACTTCAAGTGGATGACAATGTAATATGTTTTTGAAGAGTTACTATGTTTTGGAAGTGAAATCCCATTTGAATGTGGAAGGACATACTCTGTAATTTTATTCTATGGAAGGAAAAAAAAGATTTGTTTTTGTATCTTTTGAAATGAAATGGAAAAGAAAGTTGTAAAAGAATCATCCAAGTCAATAGAATTGTTTTATTTACCAAAAATGATATTGTTTTCATTGGGAATCTATGTTTGAAATACAATATGAAATCTCTGTTTGGAAAATTGAAAAGGGAATACGTATGAAGAGAATATATTACTCTTTTCCTTTGGAATGTATGATTTGAAAATTAGAACTACATTCTGGTTTTTGCACAACTTGATTTGAAACAAACTTAACATTTTATATTTGAGTTGGAAATGAATGCATATATTAAATTTTGATAAATAGAAATAGATCTATTTGTGTTCAAGTATAGATTCTATTTTGTTTCACTATAAACTCTGTAAATTTTTATTTAAAATGTACATAATGACCCTGCAACCTAGAAAATGAAATGTTATATTAAATTGTACATAGTATGGATAAAATGATCCCAAATAGATTGTAAATCTTAAGGAATTTTTTATAAAACTTTACAAATCGGCATAGCCAAATTTCGATTTTCAAAAATTGGGAATTTTGAAATGATAATCAATCAAATAGCTTAACCCTTGCAATCCATCCTAAATTCTTCCAAGTGAAATCCTCCATGTCTTTTTGGCATGTTGAGAAAGAATTAATGGTGAATTTGAACAAAATTGTGTAAGTTAAAAATACCAGTTCACCTGTTTAGTGATAGAAAAACGTTTTCTCAAAATTGACCCTTAAAACTTTATCCAAATTAAATTTTTAAGGTTGTTGTGCAAAGAGGATGTCGAGATCTTTCCATAAAGTCTTTGTTTTCCAAAACCGAGATCCCTGTCAAAAGTTATGGCCTCTGAAGTGTTCACTTCATTTGGTTTCAAAATAATCTAAGTTCGAAAAAAAAAAAGTTTCTTCCCACGCCCTTCGTATGCGTTGGGGAGGAAAAGTTCCTTCCTACACCCCTCTTCCGCACATGGGAGGAAAATTTCCTTCCCACACCCCTTTATCGCGCCAGGAGGAAAAGTTCTTTCCGCGCTTTGGGAGGAAAATTTTCTTCCCGCCCCTCTTCCCCACCCGGGAGAAAAGTTCTTCCACCCTACTTCCGCCTTTGGGAGAAATTTCTTCCGCGTGCCCCTTGAAGATAATCTAAGCTGTTCTCGAGATAACTATCACCCTCTTTTCTAAGGTGATTTTATAATTGTTATAATGGACTCGGAATTTTTCTTGTGAACACTTTTAAAAATATATATAAAAATTTATTCCATAATTTTCTAACTAAACCTAGGTTGTTCTTGGGTCTCAAGTGGGATATTTTAGATGGTGTTACACAATACATGCGATTTATACATATTTATAGTATAATAATAAGATGTATTTGTTTATAAATTAAGTTTCCTATTTATGTAGGAGGTTGTAATTTGGAATGAGAGAATAAATTTTAAATTTATAAATTTATTTGAAAAAAATTAACATTCATCTAAGTAGTTATAGAGTAGAAATTTTCGATCATTTATCACATCTAAACAAACTATCTCTTTCAATTTCATTTAGATAACAATCCTAAGGGTAGAATTAGTTATGTTTTATTCATTTACTTAAGGTGAATTCTATTGCAATTAAGAGGAACTAAATTGTAGAATTGCTTCTATTAATTTTTTTGCACAAACACTTGGATAAAAGAAAGTAAAACAAGACTTGAATGCATTATTGTTCCTTTTTCCTTTCAACAAAGTTTCCAACAATGGAAGGTCAAAATAAGCAATTTACAAGGATTTAACCAATGAATCAAATTACATGCAATATACTATTGGTGACATTTACAAGATGTAGAATCATAAAATCACAAGTTATAACTCCACATGTATTTTCCCAACAAGAGCATTCCATCCATTGATTCCACCATCTCTATCAAGTCATGCAAAGAACAAAATGGGCGAGTAGGAAACACTCTCTACCCAACCAAGATATCCAATGAGGGAGAGAAGCCTTCTCTCTCATTGGCCACCGAGCCCCAACATGGAAGTAATGAGGGTTATTTATACAACCATGGCAGCTCAAAATGGCTTCCACATACACATTTAACCAAGACAATCAATGTAATAACACAATACTAATTTTACAATAATTTCACAAATTTCAAAACACAGAGGCTTCATACTAAAGCCATAGAGGAGAAAGGAACATGGGGGTTCTTCATATGCCTCCCAAGGGCATGGGTGTCCACGTATGAGCCTCCAAAACTCCTTTATAATACACACAAAAATCTTACGCCTCCCTCCAAAAGATACACCACTCTTATGCCTCCCTCAAGAAATCAACACACTCTTATGCCTCCCTCACTCTTATACCTCCCTCAAGAAAATAAGATAAACACAATTCGTATTCATCAACAAGGTGGACATCCCAACCCAACTCCCTCCTTAAAATACCCATTACATTTCTCTTATGCCTCCCTCAAGTTTTGCCCCCATCTCTATTTCTCCCACAACCTAAGAATCAAGTCTATTTCCAACAAGCCTCGCCAATATAACAATCAACATCTACACATAAGAGCGCAACAAAGTAACATGGTAAAAATTAAGGTAGAGATCTACCTCAAAAATAGAGAGTATCAATACACAACAAGATCCAAGCCTTCTAAAATCCTAAGCAACCACCATCCACTCCAAGCTCCATTCTCAAGCAAGCTCTCCAAAATTACAAGCATCCCCAAAAAAAGAGCAAGTAACCCCTCAAACAACAATTAAACATGCATATAAAGGAAAAGGGAAGAGGAGGGTGAGGTGGCTCCATGTAGGATGCCACATCACTCATCCTCAACTCCACATCACAAGTCAAACCTCAACCCTAATGCACAATAAATTGATTGGTGGGTGAAATGAAAATTTACTTACACACACAAACCAAGCCCACACCCCCTAAGGACAAACTTAAAGACCCATGTAAGAAAAGTGCAATAAATGTCATTATTTGACTTACAAAACACATAATGGGGTCTATTTTTCACCCCCAATCCATAGGTAGGGCTGGCACAAGATTTAAGAGGTGTGGGAAAAGTTCAATTTGTCCCACAAGCCTTCAAAATTGGCCCCTAAGGCAAAATTTGAATTTCCATGAAGGATTAGAGTGTACAACACTCCAGGATCCCAAGCACTCAAATTACAACACAAAATCCAAGATCCATTTAGTCTAATAAATGAGAAATTTTGACCCATTCATGATTAGTTTAGATGAAGATTAAATTAATTCGGATAAGACAACTAAGCTCATTAAAGATAAAAGGGAATATAAACCAAAATCTAAATAATTAATACAAGGAAATTACATCACTAAAATTCACATACTAAAATCAAATAAAGGAGATATAAAAAGAAAAATAACACACAAACCCCTTGGTCACAATTGGAGGTAATCCCCCCCATGGGGACCCCCTAACAACAACAAGACACACACAACATAACACAAGTTGCCATGGTGACTAGTTGCCAATACCCCACATTCCTTTGATGTTGGTCTCCTACCCCCCATAGTTTATTGTTGTGAAATAATTACTTGCAAAATCACACAATACCTTCAGCCTTGTGGCCATATTAGTGATATCGAACTAATAAAAATTCTTATATCTAAATATCAATTTCAACATCAAATGTCATAACTACTATTGCTAATACCAAGTGACTCAACAATTACTCTCAATTTCCAACATTTTGATTCTCGCTAATACATCAGTTTGTAATTATGATCATAAACCAACTAAATCATCTAACTTAAGCAATACTTTCACTTGTTCACAATTTTGCCAATTCTCCAACATCAAAGAAATCACAAAATAACTTTGAACATCATAATAAAAATCAATACGAAAATAATTTGAAATATCAACATATATCTAAACTGACAACACATCATTTTCTTCCATATTGAAAGTCTATCAAAAGTTAATCAGTTCGATTCTACATAATATCTATCCTTTGCTTCCAATATCAAAATAAGTTAATTTCGTTAAACTATTAATATTTGTAGGTACAATGTGAAATAATGTTTGTGTGTTCATAACAATGTTAGATTAACTATAGCAACATAATGTCGAGGAGTAATGATATCACAATCAATTTATAACAAGGTGATTGTTCTAGCTAATTTTCTTATCCTTAATTTCCCTTCAAGTCCACAATACGACCATATAATCAAAAAGATAACTAGAACACAACAAGAATCATATGTCCCACACGTTTTACTTGTGTGCTAAATAGATACAACAAAGGGGTTTGCAATTATAATCAATTTGAAATTGATAACATGGTTTAGGCAGAGTAGAAGAGGATTGGGAATTACATCCCCTCCTTAGACTTGACTTTCTCTCGAAGTCACGGAGAAAGAGGTAGGGAAAAAGAAAAAGAAATAGGATCCTACCATTTGTGGAATTTTTTTCTTCAAACAAGTGTGGGTCTACAGAACCCAAATTTGGTCCAATGTAATTTAACAAGAAGAAGGGAGATTATAAGGGATAATTCTAAACTTTCTTCAAGTAAGGTTGCAAACATTTAATTCTAAAGAGTAACTCTACGTGATCAACCAAGATACAACACATAACATCAAAACATGAAAAGGCCAAAGGAGTCTCAAGAATAACCACCAAGTAAAGGAATAACAGGAGAATTCTATGAGCTTGAGATGAACACAAAGTTTCCCATGGATACAACATACTACAATAATAAAAGTTAAGGTTTCCACTAAGGTTGAGTTATGCTTCAAATTTCGTTATTTAGACAAGGCTAGAAAAATTCAACCATGACCAACAATTTTTATGAGAACATGTCTACTCAAAGGTCTTACAATTTTGAGATCACACAAGATGAGGTTTACCAACAAGGAAGGGCACCTAAATTAGCAAAACATTTATAATCAAGAAATCTATTCATGGGAAGCACTTCTATAACTCGAGAGGGTAACATTAGATTTTTTTCATGGTAATCCTAAGCAAAATCATGACCACAAGGTTTCCTATAGCCTGATTTTACACTTAAAATCAAACACACAACACTAACCTAATTTAGAAACGTCAAACATTTAAAAAACAAATTCAGAAAATGACATATCAATACAAGAGGCATCACTCAATATACATAACACAATGAATTTTATTTATCTTAAATCTTGTTCAAGTTCAAAATAACCATAAAGATGGAACACACTTAAATCCTAACACCAACAAGCACTCAAGGGAGCTAGAGAGAAGAACAAGTAACAAGAGGGGTCCAACTACAATCCAAAGGTACATCATTCCAAAAGTGAGTAACAGTTATGGAAACAACTTGCACTTTCCTTCCCAATGGAAAAAGGGGGAAACAACAACAAGGTGTCACAGGCCAATAAGAAGAAAATAGGACTTCCCAAAGTTATGTCATATCCTTAACATATGTTTCCTTAAAATTAGAATAACCTAGGTCACCAAGGACTAAATCCGCACACAAGGAGGTTGCTTTTCTAAAAAACAAGAGATAAGACCCAATCCTAAAAGGCCACAACTCACACTCATCTAGCTACGAGGAAACAAGGGTACGATGACCCAAGCACCTACAAGGGAAAAAGGACATACACCTATGAATAAGGGAGTACTACACAATTAGAACACATCACTATCAACAAGGTGTTTTACAATTCCAGGTAGGTGGTAGAACTAAAGGTTTAATTATACATTGTACTCAATACATAAATCTTACTCATTTTATAAATCAACTTATTAAGTCAAAATTTATAGTTTTGTTTGCTAAGCACAATCCTTACGAGTTTTCTTAATTAAAACTTCCTCCTATTATGACATCACAAGTTTGTGTTATAAGGAGCACCACTAAGGTGGGCATGATATCTCACCATTCTATATAGGCGGCGGAAAAATTTATTTTACTCCTAGGGAAGGTAGAAGGACAAATTTTCCTTTCTATTCTTCTACATAGTTTCATTTCTTCTATTAATCTACCAAGATTATAGCAAGAAACCATTTTCCTTTTCCTAATGTTCCAGTGTACCTGTTAAGTTTCAAGTCCAAGCTCCTCAATTAGAGTTTTATTATGCTCAATTTAATCATTTTACCAAATAGATCTTAATGTGAAGGAAGAGTCAACCATATCACATGATTACTTTTATGGGAATAAGAGATAACTCAACATATCGCATTTTTAATTCTAAAGGAACAAGAGACATTCAACATAACAAACACATCATTAATCTTGTAAGAACTAGGAATCTATCAACCAACATGTATCACACCAATATTTCAAGGGTTTACCAAATAATTACAAGCATCATTAAACATTCCTAGTGGGTCTCCACAAGTCTCAAAAGAAGTTACAAGGAAAGACCCATTAAAGAGGCATATTTACTTTTACGAATTTTAGAGGTTTAACAATGTTTGTTGTTTAGGCTCAAACATTTTACTCACATAATAAGACAAGGAAAGTTTTACTCCAAGGACACCACATTCCCATTAGAAGGTATCAAATGCAATAGGAAAACCAACTAATCTACCCAAACATGGACTTTATGACCAAGAGTTATAGTTTTAAAAGAAGAAGCACAATATAAGCACCACTGAGATTAAAATATTAAGATCTACCAAACTAACATCTCCAAGAGGGTCGACAAAAAGGCTGAGGAGAAGAAGTTTGCTGCTGATAACGAGGAGTTGGTTTTTGTTACTGCGGGATTGTGGGTAAGTTCTATCCCATCGCCCTTTGATGAAATCACCCGTATGATGGTCCGGTACATATCTTTGGAAGGGAGATATGTCACAGTCCCTACTAAACATCTGGTTTTCCTTAACCATTTCCACAGGAAAATCACTGTCTGCTTCCCACATTATCTTTTGAATTCCCTCAAATACTCCATCTGGGAGTTTCAGAAACATACCCGTGCTACCCCGCATCAAGGACTTATTTTCTTGTTGCACAAGCTCTGTGTCACCAAATACCCTAGTCTCCCATCCTCCCCCAGCACGATTCCTCTCTTTCCCACCACCACTACCCCCACCCCCATTCCTTCCACCATGACCCCCACCACATCCAAGCCTAAAACTAGAAACCAGAAGAAGCCCAAATTGGACACCCCTGTTTCGGGTAGAGTCCTTTGCAGCAGTAAGGAAATGGAAGTTGTCCAAAACCTACTACACATCAGTAGTGCAGGCCATGAAGAGGCCTTACAAAAAGAAGGAAACAACACTCCCCAAAGGCTAGAAGCCTTGGAGAATGAAATGATGAAACTGAATGAAGAAGTGCAACATTTGGCCAAGCAAAAAGGTAAAAGGAAGATGGAAGATGATACTGAGATGGACAATAAGCAAGTGGAGGACATCTACAAAAAGCTTAACTCCTTGGACAATCAGATGGGAAGAGCAAAGGATCGCCATGACCACAACATGGAAATTTTTAATGCTATCAGTGATTTTCTTGAACAACATGTTCGTAGCATCTCTATGCTTAGTGGGATCCTAGACACTCTATGGGGAATGGACAAGGAGAGAAGTCAAACCATAGCTAAGTTGGATGCTAAGGACCCTACACATATGACAATGGTGGCTCTCTTTACCTCATTACAAACCATTAAAGCCAAAATTACTAGAGCTGCTAAGAAGTAAAGGAGGTTTTCGTTGCAGATGCTGATCTTCATCGTTCATTTTGCTATTTTTTTGTTGTTTTTTGGCTGCATGGTTGCAGCACTCACACTGTTTTTCCTTTATGTTGTAACTTTTTGGTTACGGTTGGCTTTAACGCCTATTCTGGATGCTGATCCTTTTTTTTGGAACCTATTAATGTTGTATCTAGCTTTTAGGCCCTCTATGTAAATAGGGTATAGTCCCTTCAAAACTATTTACCATTAATAAAAAAACATCTCCAAGAGTAAGGTCTAAAAGACCCAAAAGCATTCAAATTGTGTCTCTATGTAACCCAAATATTAATAGGTCATAAAATTTTATTCATAACAATCTAAAAGGTTAAGATAGGGGTAGACTTATTTATAGGTCATCGAGAGCAAAACAAGCACACTTAATTAAACACATTGCCCGAATGGGCTTAAATCTAACCATAATTAACAAGATGCATACAATCCACAAGTCAATACTTTCTAAGATGAAACAAGGAAACCATGATACAAATTAGCATGCCATCGATGAAATGTCACTACCAAACAAACACTTCTCCACTAACATCTATAGTTAACCAAATTCAATCTGATCCTAACACAATCCATAAGCCCATAACCAAACACATCTACTTTGACGAGGATAAAAGCTCTTACCAAGTTGTAGGATCATCACCACCACCGCTAACAACTTCCAACTAGACCGCACTACACAACGAACTCTCCAAGATCCTAAACACACTCAAGGTTCCATCTTTTCAAAACCAAGGTATAACTTAAAGCACCTAAGAAGACATTCCAGAACCTAGGGTGTACCCCCATATGACGAAATGTCACAATACAAACAACGTAGAACCAACTCAACAACATGCAAGAAAGAATCACGTAACATTTAGCTAAGTAGCCAATAGATAAACAAGCTCCGAGTCACCAATTAAAGTAAAATCCAAGAAATATTGGAAATCAAGGAAAGTGGCTAAGTAGCCACATTGCAATGTCAAAAAATTCTCACAAAATATAAATAACTAAAAGAGCCTCAGAGCTTCTCAATCCAATCATAAAATAAGATGTTGGTCCTTAATAAAATAACACCAATTTACGAATATATAAAATACAAAAATTCAACATCACAATCACTTCACAGCCCCTCATGGCTGCCAATAGGGGTACTATACCTCAATTTTCATTCTAATAATGCATACGCAAAAGCTGGATCAAATGCGACACCCAGACCTAATATCCACTTACTCACACGGGGATTAAGTCACCACTACAACAACTAAAACTAACTCGTCTAACCACTGAAGGAAAAAGGGAGCTTTAGACGACTAAAAACTTCTAATTTACTCATTAGACTCCCAAACACAACCACTAGCACTAGGCCACAAGAGTCACACCATACAATTTATCATTCCAACAAGGAAGAGTCTCAGTGGATTTATCGCATCATACAACTAAAATAAGGGTTAGGACTCAAACAACATCTTTTCAAAGTAGAAACAAGTTCTGCTACACTAGAAGTTCACAAAAATATCAATTTAATTTAACATTTTCATTTACCCGGTTCAAAAAAATGCAACTAGGCGAGTACAACAATTCCAACAATTTTATTATTTTAATCATGGAGGTTCAAATTTTGTTAACTAGTTTTCGGGTTAGAGTTTCACCTGTGGTCTCGAGCATTAAACACATGGCTTTGATACCAAGTGTAATGCCCACATTATTCCTACTCAAACCCACGCTAAACCCGACAACAAACCGGGAAGAAAAATTATCGAACAATTTTTTTGATACGAGACATTAGCCGAGATTCAATCTAATCCGAATTATAAAATTTTAACAATTACAAGGCTTCAAAAACAATTATCGACGAATTAAGATTGCCCCAATTTTTCAAAATTAATATTACGTTTGATTCTTTCACCGATAAGGCTCTAATATTTTAGTTAAATAATCTTCATTAGCCATTCAAAACAT